>OX328109.1:20571847-20987067 GCA_946811185.2 Hippopus hippopus | reverse complement strand
ACCAGTGAACCGAGCAATAAGATCAAAGTGATATTTACCAGGACAAAAAAGGTCATTTTTGTGATAACTGTTTATCCAGTTGCATAACTGACAAAACGTGTTCGGACAAGTTTTCTCTTATTAGATTAGGACGAAGGTGATTAAAAGAACCAATCAGAATACAGAATGATGACGTTGCGTCTAAAAATAGAAATGATAACAACCAATCAGATGCATGAACAGACCGACCAATCAGAATAGACTTTCATCTATAAAAGATAAAGTAACAACTTTTACTGTCATAAGAGATTCAACACTCGATCAAGAAACATGGCAAACTTCAGGTGCAAATTCAGTCTCGGAAATGAGAGATAAGTATAAGTGAACGAGTGGAAAGGGGAGATGAGAGTGGATATCAGAGAATGGCAAGAAGACAAACCCACCAAAAAAGGCATAAGTTTACCGTTGATGCGATGGAAGAACTTGGTGGATCAGATAGAGTATGTAGACAAAGCCCTACAAAGTAAGCTATCCTATGGGTATCACATTGGAGGCAGTGTGTATTGCAGTATTGGTGAAAACAGCATTTGCGTAGATATTAGACAATACTGGAAACCGAATGAAGAAGTAGTGCCGACCAAAAAAGGCATTTGCTTGAGACCTCAAGAATACAATCGATTAAAAGAACTTATACCAACCATTGGAAAAGACTTACCCGAATTGGATAGTGTGGTACCCTGTTACTTGCAGAATGATCATATGAATCAGTTAGGAGCCCTTCAATGTACAGAGTGTAACCCAAATGAATTTATAGATCGGTGATCATGTTTGGACTTGCGCATATGATAGTTTCATTGACTCTTTCAGTATGACTCTTCAAACGGGCGAGGGGGGACCAGTCGCCAAATACATAAATACCTTTCTAAACTTTGAACAAGAGGCGACTGGTCCCCCTTCTCCCGTTTGAAAAGTCATACTGAGTGGTTTCCTGTCAGTGGTACACTCCGTATATTTTTGTGATTTTATACCCTAATCTGACAGCCTAATCTAATAAGAGAAAACTTGTCCGAACACGTTTTGTCAGTTATGCAACTGGATAAACAGTTATCACAAAAATGACCTTTTTTGTCCTGGTAAATATCACTTTGATCTTATTGCTCGGTTCACTGGTATATCCTAAAACTCCAATGTCATAACCAAAAGTTTTAGTCAGCTCAAAAAGTTTACCATTCCGATACTCGGTGTTGGGATTATTTAAACACTGTTGTACAGCACTGTACATAACCCACTCACTAAAAAACACAGAGGCACTCAAATTATATGCATCCAAGTGCTTTTCGACGGCATGGGTCGAAAGTGTAAACGCAAGCTTCATGATGGAGTTTAAAACGAAATAAATGATTGTCCCAAAATTGTCTTTGAAATATGAACTTATCAATGACGTCATAATGTATTATCCAATGAAAGAGCTTTTAAAATTAACCACGAAATAAAAACGTGTAAGGACACGTGCTAAACTATTTTTGTCCCATTTTTATTGCAATTTATAGGAAAAAATGAAAAAAACTGACGTCATTTCCGGTTTCTATCTTGAATGAAACCCTTTTAAAAAGAATCTTGAGAAAAAATTGATACACTTAGACACCAAAATCATGAAAATCGGTTCATAAACAACGATTTTAGCCCATTTTTGTTAAAGTTAGTGCACTAATAACGTATCTGAAATCTTTCATAATAAAATGGAATCTTTCAGGCAAATTTACGATCTCACTATGATCTATAGGTAAATTTTGACTTCAGATTTGACTTCCCAGGGAAAAATTATCGTGGATAGACACCAAGAATGTAAAAATCGGTCGATAAATACCGATTTGAGCCATTTTGGTGCTAGTGGATGCCAAAAGCGTGTATCTCCCAAAACTTTAATCCTTGTATCTCCGTTGTCAATGAAGTGACACCTACAAAACTATACATTTTCTTCATCAGTGTGACAAGGCCATTCCAATGATACCTATATTGATTCGATCTGACTGCAAATAAAAAAGTCGATTTTTCTAAGAAAAGGAGTATTGAGCCTGAAACGGCTGAAAATTGAAAGACAATGAGGGTCAAAACGAAAGACTAAAGTGTTATGTATCATTTTGTTGGGTTATCTCAAATTGCATGAAACTGTCACAAAATGAAAGAAAAAGACGACTATCGATTTATTTGCTTAGTTGTCCTAGAATATGGTGCCATTGCTTACATTTCCTAGAATTTGGCTTATCAGTACACAGCTTTACTTTCTACAAGGTTAGAATGTTCAAAAAAATCATTTCATTACTAAAGGTAACAACTCCTATAACTTTCGACTAAAATGTTAAATTTTTACAAAATTTAATCCGTTACTAGGGTTATTGTAAATCTTTATGTAAACATTAGCCAGCTGCCTTTATGAGCTATCTTAATCCGATCTCAAGTCAAAAAACATTGACAATATAAAACAAATGAACCCAAAAGGGAGTTCACTTCATGTGAGAACTTGTAGAAGTTCGACATTACTTGTCCAGGTCATTCTAGACTAGACATATAATTATATTTACCTACACTTCTCAACTTTCTCTATCAGGACAATGATAATGGATTATATTTGTGGGAAAAATTACCTATTTCTTGGAAACAGTGTTAACGTTTGTTATGGATATTTTCTAATATAAGGAAAGTTTTGATATGGAGGGGGGAAGGCGAGCATTATATAGGTAAGTTTTATTTATTTCATCTAATGGTAGTAGCAACAGTCTGGTTTGACAGTATCTTGTAGAATATATTCAACCTATTATTTACACTACGCAAGTTTTAGCTCCACTGGCAAAAGGTCAGCCAGCTTATGTTATGGCCCTGTGCCTATCGTGCGTGTGTGCCTGTGTCCGTCCATTGTCTCAATTTTCAAACATCTTCTCCTCATAAACTACGAGGGTAATTTCAAAAGGTATGCCCCATATCGTCTTGTCAGAAGTCAGTAGTTTTTTTTTAATGCTAATGCCAGTGCGTATAATTACATGGACAAAGCTAATTTTGTCTTGTGCTGATCTTCTATAGTAATTTTTATAGAAAATGGTGTCATCTCACCAAAATGTATTCGATACCCTCATAAATGGATTTCTGAGCAAAAGTTAATACAATTAGACACCAAGATCACGAAAATCGGTTCATAAAAAACGATTTTAGCCATTTTTGTTAAAGTTAATGCATTAATAACGTATCTGAAATCTTTCAGGCAAAATTACGATCTCACTTTGATCTGTAGGTAAATTTTGACTTCAAATTTGAATTCCCAGCGAAAAATAATCGTGGATAGACACCAAGAACGTAACAATCGGTCAACTAATACAGATTTGAGCCATTTTGGTGCCAGTGGATGCCAAAAGCGTGTATTTCCCAAAACATTAACCCTTGTATATTCGTTGTCATTCAAGTGACACCCACAAAACTATATATTTTCTTCATCAGTGTGACAAGGCCATTCCAATGATACCTATATCGATTCGATCTGACTGTAAATAAAAAAAGTCGATTTTTCTAGGAAAAGAAGTGGCTGGAAATTGAATGGCAAATACGGGGGTCAAAATGAAAGAGTAAAGCGTCATGTATCATTTGACAAGGTTATCTCAAATTTCATGAATAGAAACTGTCAAAAAATGAAAGAAAGAGTTGAATATCGGTTTCTTTGCTTGGTTATCCTAGAATTTGGTGCCTTTGCCTATATTTCCTAGAATTAGGCTTATCAGTACACGGCTTTACTTGGCAGAAGGTTTGAATGATGAGAAAAATTCATTTCATTACTAAAGGTAACAACTCCTATAACTTTCGACTAAAATCTTACATTTTTACAAAATTTAATGCGTTACTAGGGTTACTATAAATATTTACATGTATGTAAACATTGGCCAGCTCTCTTTATAAGTTATCTTAATCCGATCTCAAGTCAAAAAACATTGACATATAAATGGGCACTGGACTTTAAAGGGATGAGGGGTCTTGTCCAATCTTGTTAGAGTCATTTAACTTTTTAATTTAAAGGGGAACGACTTGATTTTTCGCTTTTGCATTATAATCAATGATATACATATAAATGGGTACTGGACATTAAAGGGCTGGGGGTCTTGTCCAGTCTTGTCAGAGTCGTTTAACTTTTTTCTTCAAAGGGGGTCGACATGATTTTTCCGCTTTTGCATCATAATCAATGATATAAATGGGTACCGGACCTTAAAGGGATAGTAGGGTCTTGTCCAATCCTGTTAGAGTCATTTAATCAATTGCTTTAAAGGGGGACAACTTGATTTGTTTGCTTTCACATCATAATCAATGATATAAATGGGTACTGGATCTTGAAGGGGTGGTAGGGTCTTGTCCAATCTTGTTAGAACCATTTAATATTTTGCCTTTAAAGGGAACGACTCGATTTTTTCGGTTTTGCATAATAATCAATGATATAAATGGGTACTGGGCATTAAATGGGTGGGAGGTGCTTGTCCAATCTTGTTAGAGTCATTGAATCTATTGGTTTAAAGGGGGATGACTTGATTTTTTCCCTTTACATCATAATCAATGATTTACATATAGATGGGTACTCCCCCTTAAAGGGCTGGGGGTTTATGTCCAATCGTTTAATTCTTGCTTTAAAGGGGGAAAACCTAATTTTTCACTTTTGTATCATAATAAATGATAAATGGGTACTGGACCTGAAAGGGGTCTTGTCCAATCTTGTTAGAGTCATTTAATATTTTGCTTTAAATGGGGACAACTTGATTTTTCACTTTTACATCATAATCAATGATACAAACAGGTATTGGATCTTAAAGGGGTGGGGGTTTATGTCCAATCTTGTTAGAGTCTATCAATCTTTTGCTTTAAAGGGGGGCGACCTGATTTTTCACTTTTGCATCATAATCAATGATATATGGGTACTGGACCTAATTCTTCTTTTTTTACCATAGACTATTTTTTTCTGCTTACTCCACTGTTTCTACTTTTATATTTTTACCCGTAGACTATTTCTTTTCATTTTTCGCCTTTTTATCATTGAAAATATTTACTTTTTATTTCCATCGAGAACTGAGGACCTGATCCTCAATGTCCGTGACTATGCCTTTGATCGGGTATACAAGTCAGCTCTGTATCACTTGGTCCTTTGTTAGGGGATTAACTTTGACAGTTGAATAGGCCATTGTCCGTACTTCCGTCACCAAATAAACAAAACCAGACAGTGTGGTGACTGTAACAAAGGATTATTGTTCAGCTACCTGATCCTTTGTTAGGGGATTGTCTGTATTTCCGTCCTTAAATAAAACCAGGCCATGTGGCGACTTTGACAAAAGACTATTGTTCCCTCACCTAGTCCTTCGTTTGGGGATTAACTTTGTCAATAGAACAGGTCATTGTTCTCACTTCCATTACAAAATAAACAAATTCAAAAACCTGGTGACATAAGCCAAACGTGTTCAAACACGAATGTTTAAAAACATGACGCATGCGCACTTGATATATTGAAATAAGACTTATAATTTTCCTCATTTCCAATTAGGACGTTGAAGAGATCACATCGAAGGTACCGTTTTATATTTATTTCCATATTTTATTTTTGTAATATTTTCTAAGATACTTCAAAGAGCATGGATGTGTCGTTAGACCGACTTAACCGTATAGACTTGGCCGAGAGTCGTAGTATGGTTAGGAATCGGCTCTTTGACTTGGTGCGGCGTTAAAGATGAGTCTAAGTGGGAAAATCTCCGTCTTGTAAAAGGGCCTGACCCTTAATGCCCGCTAATATTACTAGATAGAGTATACACGTCAGCTCTGTATACTTTTAGGGTACTCACTTATACGACTCATTTTTAAAGCTATTTCTCAATAGGGGATTAACTTTGACAGTTGAATAGGCCATTGTCCGTACTTCCGTCACCAAACAAACAAAACCAGACATTGTGGCGACTGTAACAAAAGACTATTGTTCAACCACCTGGTCATTTTGTTAGGCCATTGTCTATATTTCCGTCATTAAATAAAACCAGATCATGTAGCAACTGTAACAAAAGACCATTATTCAGCTACCTGTTCCTTTGTTAGGGGATTAACTTTGTCAATAGAACAGGCCATTGTCCGTACTTCCATTCCAAAGTAAACAAACCCAGTCAGTGTGGCGACTGTAACAAAAGACTATTGATCAGCCATCCGTACATGTCTGAACATGAGTATCTCAAAATAGACGCGCGCTCACTGACGGTCATAACCTTGGTCATTTGAGTATAGGACGTTGAAGGGAACACATCTCCAGAAAAGTACCATTATTTTCATTCTAACATTTTTTCCGTTATTTTGTGCATTTTTTATGTTGTCCTATTTTTTTCCATTAAAGTCAACACTAATTTTTATCAAACAATATATTTCTTCATGCTCCTACTTTTTCCAGTAAAATTAAAACTAACGTGTAATTTGTACTTTATACTGCCATCACAAAAATTTGTACTTTTGTATAAGGACACACCTCCAATTTTATTAAAACTGGGTTATTCCATTTGGTCCCCATAAAAACAATTACCTCCCAAAAAATTAGGTCACTGCTGTTTTGTTGAAAAAGTAGGTCATTAAAAATGGCAGCCGAAATAAAAACAAAAATACCGCCAAAAGAATTAGGTCATCCAAGATGGCTGCTTGTCTAAACATCCTTATATGCAAATGAGTTACTATTTATAGTAACTGGGTCATCCAATATGGCGCCCGTTTGTTTGCAAGAAAAGTGGCGCTCATACTACTGATAGAAATGAAAATGGAAATGCGTCTGCTTTACCCGTATGATGTTTTACGACGCATGTATGCGACTAAGGATGCTATGGGCGGAGAGGGTGGACTGGCTGCTCAATTAACCCTTAGCCTGCTAAAGAAGTTAAATGAAACTTTCAAGCCGAAAGTAAAAACCAAATTGTTGCTTCTTAATTTTTTTTTTTTTTTTTGCGGGGGAGGGAGGTTATCTCCCTTTCGGATATTGTAGATCCAAGATCATACTGCACGTTCTGTGCAGTCTGATCTTGATCTACACTGTCCGCAAAGGGTTAATTGATTCAGTCTCTTGACTAGTATGAATTCCTAAACATGAAGACTTATGATTTTGTATAGTCAACGTTCTAAATTCAGTAGGACAAGGGTTAAACGGGCCTTTTCAGATTTTTCTAATTATATCAAATTTAAAGATGTTTGACATCAATGGATCTTGTATGCCAATTATTTGCAAACCACCAATGAGTATAAGAAAGAAGTGTAAAGAATTCTTTCCAAAGGTATTTTCTTAAAGCCATACGTATCCTTTAAAGTCCTTTTTACTTTAGGACTTGTTGGAATTTCAGACGATCAGTAACACGCGTTGGTCATGTGGGCTCATCATAAAATCGGTAAAATGACGTCATATCTAATTTCATAAAACAGACAGAATTCCCGTTTATGAAATGACCATCCTGTAATTTAAACGGAAAATTTTTACCTTTTTTTTCTCAATGCAACCGTTTTCTTCACGCTTGTAAAGAGATGTATTAAGTAGTACGTGTTGAACTACAAGGAAATTTGATGAAAAAGAAAACAAAGATAGGTCCCTTTAAAGGAAGTTATTCAGATTTTATGCAAAAACTTTTAATGGCAATATTCCAATTTGTTTCTGTTCCTGTTCATGTGCTAAGTCCACGTGACAAAAAGCTGCTATTCACTAACTTCTCTGCGTAAAGTGATATACTTTCAAAGTTGTATGGAGCCTATATAGAACTTTAATGTGATACATAGCTTGTTGATGATTTTTTGTATAGATCAATACATAAGAATGTAATGTTTAACTACATGAGTTTAACTGCTGTGTCAGCATACAGAGCAGAGACTGTCTTTAAACATTGAAGAACTTAAAATCAACATCCTCATAATTAAAAAAAAAGAAAATCCTTAAATGGGGCAATTTAGTTTTTACGCCGAAAATCACATTTTTTTTTTGTAAAATACCGATAAATACAAATAGATATATATATTTTTTGCAACTGTATAAAAGATGTGCAATTTTGGCAGTTCAACTCTTTACTAAACGACAAAATTTTGGACTGATCCAAATTGAAAGCATTTGCAGACGACAACTTTATTGTTGCTTAATTGTTGATTTCTGTTTTTGATAGCGTATCAGACTTTTGATAAAAGAAGAAAAATGCTGGCATTTTCTGCTTTTTCACAAAATTTTCCAAAGCCTTCTTCCGGTAGTTTAAAGTCGGGATGGAGTGGTAAAAGGCTAAATAACGGGATGGCCGTTTTGCAATCGATAACGCGGCCCTTTGTCATTGCATCAGAGATGACGCCATCATACTGATATGAATATGGATCCTGGGTCCATTTTTAAGAATAATCTTTGTCTTATTCTCCAAGATGTTCTAAATGTGAAAGTAACACAATTTCTGATTAGCTAAACCAAATGGTTTAGCCAATCAGAAGTTGTGTTACTTTCACATTTTGAAATATCTGGAGAATAAGACTTAGAACGATCTTAAGAAAGGTTGATGAATAGGGATCCTGGTAATCGACATGTGTTATGTGATATTCCCACAAGTCTTTGCGAAACTCTAGCGCGAAATCTAAATATACATAAAGAGGCTACGTAGCCCATGAGGGAAATATGATAGGGATGTAGCTGCGTAATTATATTCATTTCTAATGTCTAATATATTTGTGTGGGCCAGAGGCCTAAAATACATCATTAATAAAGATTGATTGATTGATTGATTGATTGAATGGTTGATTGATTGATTGGTAAATCGATTGATTGGTTAATTGATTGATCTGCTGATGGATCGATCGATCGATTCATCGATCGATTCATTAGGTTAGTTAAATGATTGATCTGCTGATCTGAAATTTTCGAAGATGCAAAATAGGTAGATAATATCAAATTTATCCTTACTTGCGTTTACAAATGTCATCAAGTACTTCTCCTAGATTACTTCCATTGCTAAAGCGACTACCGATCGAGTCCTGCGAATAGAATATGTCCGACGGCTTCAGTTCAAGAGGCATGGTGAACGGTGATTTAAAACCACTGGGAACTCGCTTGTTATTTAAAAAAAGAGAACACTTAAAGTGACAACAGCTGCCAAAAGTAAACAAAGCGGGCGTTAAAAAGCATTTCAATTTCAATCATACTATTTGAAAGAATGGAAATTACTGTGAAGATGGCAATCTGTTATTGTACGGTCGGACCCAGTGTTAGTCGCTGGCAGAGAAAATAATTTCAAAACTAGTTGAAAACCTGCCAGGTCAGTCCATCTTTTGCTTACTTTTTACCTTATTTTAAAATTAATTTTTCTGCCAGCGACTAACACTTATACCGACCACACGATAAACAAATCGTAATCTTCATAATACTTTCCATACTTTTGAATGGTTTTATTTGAATTAAAATGCATTTTAACACCTGCTTTGATTTTTCGGTCGCTGTTGTGCCTTGAATTTAGCGTAAATATCTATTGCCCCGTTTTCCGAAATTGTAAATAGACTTTGTGACATTCACGTATAACATTTCAAGCCAGGCTTGAAAATATACAAAGACCTCCAGCTTATCCCTTTACCAGTCGATTTTATTCGTATGTCTCTTTTTAATTTGATAATCCATTATTCACAATGACGTTTTTAACCCTTTATCAACCAACCCTGTATGTAAAGACTTGAGGAAAAAAGCCTTTAAATACATTGTGGGATAAGGGAGCAAATGCTGTTAACAAGCGTTTTTTCTTTGTACCACAATGTTTTCGACCGTTTTCCTAGACAAATCCCATTAATTTTGCTACATTCAATTTGTCATCTGGAAAACAATTCAATTTGGACCGGGCTTGAATTATGGTGTTTGGCTCAAGGTTAAAGTCAATATTCTGCAAATATATTTCAAGACGTAACGGGTAATGAAGGACAAAATGTTTGTCTGCACGTGAGTGTCATTTACCGAAAAAATTCAACCTGTAAATATATAATTGAGCCATGCTCTGGCAAAAGGCGGCTTAATGTATCTCCGAAATGCATTGTACCAAGCAAGACATTACGTAATTAGGCATCCATAAAATTCCACTTTGTATAACAAGCGACTTTATTATGAGGTACACTGGTCCTTTGACATGCAGAAAAATGACCGATAGCAAAAAGTTTCGGCCCAGGTCAGCCTGCGCGGACTGTGCAGGCTGACTGGAGTCGATACTTTCCCCCCCCCCCCCCCCCGATGCAGTAAGACCCCTTTTTACAGAGCACGGCTCAAATATTTTACAAAAACTAAAGCCGGTAGTAGTTTCTAATTGGTTTTCCTAGAAGTGACGTAGTTTTACTTTCACTTTTGAAAATGCAAAAATCTAGTTTTACTTTCACTTTTGGAAATGTGCACAAATGTCAATAAAGTTCATGTTAAAGGCCCTATAGCTGCCATAAATAAAAATTGCGGACGATAAAATAATTTAATCTTAAATCATACAATTAAAAAGTATGTAAATTATTGTGAAGATGACAATCCATTAGCGTTTAGTCGGTCCATGTGTCTGTCACTGGCAGAATATTGAAATCTAAAACTAGGTCAACAGTTGCCAGGTCGCTCTATCTTTTGTTTACTTTTTAACTGGTTTGAAAATAAATCTTTTTGATAGCGACCTTTACTTGGACCGACCGTACAGTAACAGATTGTTGTCATCTTCCCGATAATTTTCATACTTATAGATGGCATGGTTTAAGTTAAGATGCATTTTACTACCCCATTGTTGACTTTTGGCAGGTATAGGGTCTTTAATCTGTTTCAACTGAACCTTTTATCAAAAAGTAAGCCTTTTAACGCTAAATAAATCAAATAGTTAATTCCAGGGCGAGCAAGAAGACCTAAACGATGTAATTGTAAGGGATTTTGACTGTAACACGAAATTTGCAGATAGTAGAGAGTGAATATCTTGATTTGCTTTGTCCGAAATAGGCAATCTTATCTCAATCTACATTGCCCAAAAAACAGTTCAGGTAAGTCAAACACACTAAGATTTACAAAGCAAAATTCATACAATCAGAGCTGTGATGCGGTTATCATACATGTATGTTGTTACGAGACAAGCGTAACGAGAAAGAAAACCAGCAACAAGCCTTTAACAATTAACAATATTTACTAATGAATAAAGACAAAATAGTACAACAAGAGTTAAGTTTGAATGAAATTTTGACAATTCTTAATCTTAGAACAAGAAATAGAATAATCCCCTCAAAATTAAGAATTATGTTTAGAATACAAAAAGTATGAAATTTCTGGTTCCTAAAACCTAAATTAACAATAGTTTTAACTTGCAGATAGATATAAGCAACATTTTTAATAAAAAGATAATTCCAACTTACAGATGTATATTCCAAATTAAATCCAACACTTTTCACTAATTCTGTATCCTCAAAGCCACAAGTCTAACTTCAAAATCCAAATCACCAAGTCAGTCTCTCCTATTTATATCAGCTTGGAAAATTCTAGATTAGTCTTTTCTAGAAAGATGACAACAAGCTATTTATAGAAATGGATTGATAAACAACTTGTTTACTAACAATCCTGTTTCTAAAAATAACCACAATGAAAAACCAATTAATGTTCTTTATGTATCTAGAATATTCTGTATTCAGAGTGATAATGAAAACAGGTTACATGTATATCCTATTACATAACACTTCCCCTTCTAAAGGAAAAGAAAGTTTTAAGAATTAAAACTTTCTTTTATTAGAATATAAAACATATCATTACACTTAATTGTACATGATGATTTATTATACATAAAGACAAATATTAACTATTTACAAGTTAATCTCGAGACAAAGCATCAGGGATATTATTATCCCTAGCTTTTATGTGTCTGATATCTATGTTATATTCTTGTAAAAAACAGACTCCACCGGAGTAAACGTTGATTCTTGTTTTTCATTTTATGGATAAAAATCAGAGGATTATGATCACTATATACAATGATGGGTGCAGGAGAAGACGACAAATATATTTCGAAGAGCAAGAATGAGAGATAAACACTCTTTTTCTATTGTTGAGCAGTTTTTCTGATGTTTGTTAAACTTTTTAGAAAAATAACTAACTGGATGATCTACACCATTTCAATCTTCTTGAAGTAAAACACCACCTGCGCCAGTATCACTAGCATCTGCTGCAAGCTTAAATTCTTTTTCAAAATTAGGAGCTAAAAGAACTGGTTCACTTTTTAGTATGGCTTTTACTTTATCAAAAGCTTTTTGACAATCATCATTCCATATAAATTTTTTGCGTTTGCTGAGAAGACCTGTCAATGGCTCAGTAATGACAGGAAAATTACCACAGAATTTCCTGTAGAAACCAGCCATACCAAGAAATCTCATAAGTTGTTTTTTGCATGTAGGTACAGGAAAATCCGAAATAGCTTTTACTTTAGCTTCTACGGGTTTTACATGTCCTTGTCCAACAACATGACCCAAAAATGTTAAACTAGCATGACAAAATTCACTTTTAACAAGATTAATTGTTAATTTGGCTTTACTCAGTCTGTCAAAAAATTCTCTGATAGTCTTTAGATGTTCGTCCCAATCATCGCTGTGAATGATGACGTCATCAATGTATGCCCTACAGTCGTCCAATCCAGATATTATGTTGATAAGACGTTGAAATGTTGCCGGCGAGTTTTTCATCCCAAAATGCATAACTTTGTTTTGATTAAGTCCATCAGGAGTTACAAATGCAGAGATTTCTTTAGCTCTTTCAGTAAGAGAAATTTGCCAAAATCCCTTTAGAAGATCAAATTTAGTTACATATTTTGTATGACCAATATTGTCAATGCAGTCATCTACTCTTGGCACTGGAAACGAATCAGTCTTGGTCACAGTATTAACTTTCCTATAGTCAGTGCACATACGAAAAGTTCCATCTGGCTTTGGTAAAAGAATACAGGGAGAACTCCATTCACTTTGACTAGCTTCAATAAAGTCATTGTCCAATAGATACTTGATTTCCTCTCTAAGATGCTCCAGTTTCTAGGGATTTATTCGATATGGATGTTGTTTCACTGGTTTTGAATTTTCAATGTCCACATCATGGTATATTGTATCTCTCCATATTGGAATATCAGGAAACAGGTGCTCATATTCAGAAATTAACTTTTTTAATTCATCTTTTTGATTATTATCTAAATGTGAAAGTTTTTTATCTAAATTTCTCAAAATATCAGAATTCTGTAGTTTTGAACAAATAGGGTTGGACTTATCAAAGTTCATTTCTTCACAATTTATGTCTTCATGGTTAATGTGATTTTGATTTTGAGGGACTGAAGAAACTACATTTATTGGCGAAATATTTATATTATCCCTATCAACATATTCTTTTAACATATTAATATGGCATAATTGTTTTTGCTTTCGCCTGTCAGGAGTTGTTATCACATAATTTAAGTTACTGACCTTTCCCTCTACAGAATAAGGACCAAAATATCTTGCTTGTAGAGGCCTACCAGGAATTGGTAGAAGAGCTAAAACTTTATCTCCAGGTTTAAAATTTCTTTCTTTAGTATTCTTGTCATATCTTTCTTTCATTTTACATTGAATTTTCTTTAAATTTGATTTTGCAACCTCACAAGCTTTGAATAATCTGTTTCTAAAGTCAGATACATACTGAAGTAAATTTAAAGGAGAGTCTTCTTGTGAAAGAAATGTTTCTTTTAAAACTTTTAAAGGTCCACGAACTGTGTGGCCAAAAACAAGCTCAAAGGGACTAAAACCAAGAGATTCCTTTACAGACTCCCTTACTGCAAAGAGTAAAAGATGTATGCCTTCATCCCAATCCTTTTGTGTGTCAAAGCAATATGACCTTATCATATTTTTTAAGGTCTGGTGTAACCGTTCTAGGACACCATGGCTTTCAGGATGATATGCAGATGACCTATATTGTTTAGTTCCCAACTCGTGCATCACTTGCTGGAAAATGCCAGACATAAAATTTGACCCTTGATCAGATTGAACAGATTTAGGAAGTCCTACAAAAGTGAAAAATTTCACTAAAGCTTTGACACTTGTTTTAGATTTTATATTTCTTAAAGGTAGTGCTTCAGGAAAACGGGTGGAAGCACACATAATAGTCAAAAGGTACTCAATACCAGCCTTAGTTTTTGGCAATGGACCTACACAATCAATTATAATCCTGCTAAAAGGTTCATCAAATGCAGGGATCTGCTGTAGTTTAGCCATAGGTATGACCTGGTTGGGTTTGCCTACCATTTGACAAGTATGACAAGACTTACAATAATCTGATACATCAGCTTTTAGACCAGGCCAATAAAAATGATTAAGAATTTTGTGATAGGTTTTACTGATACCTAAATGACCTGACATAGGTGTTTCATGAGCTAAGCTTAATATTTCTGATCTATAAGATTTAGGAACGACGACTTGATGATTGACAGCCCACTCATCATCAACAGAGACTTCAGGAGGGCGCCACTTTCTCATTAATATTCCATTTTTTATATAAAAACAGACAGGTTCCAGTGAAAGATCAGTTTCACTTACAGCTTTTTGAAATAAAGGTGCAAGTTCTGGATCATTGTGTTGGTCTTCACTTAGTTTTGACCTTGAACTTGTATCATGGCCTTCATTAAAATAAATGACCCAACAAAGAATTAGATAAGTCAATATCAGACTGATTTTCAGTCAAAATGGCTTTCTTTGCCATAGCTCTAGTAACTGCACATGACGGGTAAAGATCAGGAATTTCTCCCTCAATCGGATCGGGTGATTGATCCATGCAAGGTGTGTCAGTTACAAGTGGATTAACAATTACCTTATCTCCAGCTAAATCATTGCCTAATAACAAATGAACACCTTTAAAAGGTAAATTTTTTCTAATACCAACAGTCACTGGACCATTAATTAAGTCTGAAGACAAATAAATGTTATGAAGCGGAACATTAAAAAATCCACATTCTACACCCTGAATAAGGACACTTGTCCCAGAAGAAGTCTTCTCAGAAAAAGGCAGGACATCTGCTAAAATAAGAGACTGAGAAGCTCCGGTATCACGTAAAATATTAATAGGGCAAAATCACTTTTTAGTGACACAAAACCATCTGATAAGAATGGTTCATAAATCTCCATAACGGTATCAGTCTCAAGTACTTTGGCCTGGACAATGGTTTGGTCCTTAAAACATGACTGAGATGTAGACTTTAATGAATTAAAGCCTGTAGGCTTAAAACTTTCTTGTTTTTCCCGTTTTCTTTTTAAAACAGGACATTCAGAAATAATATGGCCTGATTCTTTGCAATAATTACAAGTGGGTCGAGATAAGGGATTTTGACCTTTGGCTTCATAAGGAGACTTGGGTTTGGGACTATTCTGATTGGAATTGTCATTATTTTGATTAAAATTTGGTTTAGGACCACTAGATGAATAAAAAGGTTTTCGAGGGTTTGATTTATTCATGAAAGAGACCTTATGCGTCAAGGCAAAGTTGTCTGCAAAGCAAGCAGCTTCTTCTAAAGTTTCAACTTCTTTCTCGTCTAAGAAAGTTTTTCTATCTGAATTAATGCACCTTTTAAATTCTTCAACTAACAGTTGTTGTCTAAGTTTTCCATGATCTGAATTTATTTTCTTTGAATGGCAACACCTATCAAATAATTGTTCTTTAGTTCTAGCAAATTCAACACGGGTTTGACCATTTTCTTTTCTGGAATTCCTAAATTTTTGTCTATATGCTTCAGGTACCAATTCATAAGCCTTTAGAATTAATTCCTTAACATAATCTAATTAGAAAACTGTTCATTACTTAGTTGAGAAAAAATATCACGAGCCTTTCCAGTTACAACGCTTTGCAAAAGTAAGGTCCAGTGCTCTTTTGGCCACTTCAAATTTTCGGCAAATCTTTCAAAATGTGAAAAGTATTTATCAACTTCCTGTTCTTGAAATGGTGGAACAAGTTTGTGGTGTTTTGTTATGTCAAAATCTTTAATCATATGCAAAGATGGTTTTTCTTTATTTTCTATTTCTATTTCTTTCATTCTCAACTGAAAGTGCCTTTCTTTCTCTCTTTCTTCAACATGCATTTTTTCCAACTCTAATTCTTTTTCTTTCATCCTTTCTTCCTGCTCTAATTCTTTTTCTTTCATTCTTTCTTCTTGTTCTAATTTTAATTTTAATTCTTTTTCTTTCATCCTTTCTTCTTGTTCTAACTGTCTGAGACACAAGAATGAGAGACAGAGCAGACGAGTCAAGTATTTCTTCCTCAACCAAAAACTGAACAATATAATTCTTAATTTCATGCTTTAACATAGTACCTTTAATGGCATTCAGTTTATAATGAGAAGCAAGATCTAATAAATCAGACTTTTTTGCCAAATTTAACAACTCCTGAGAAGGTTCAGCAATACATTTTTCAAAATCTAAAGACATAATTTCTTTTTGCTGGTTCAGTAGAATGAAATCAAATTTTAGTTTTTTATTATTTTTTATTATCTAATAAACTTTAATACTGTAACAAATTCAATATAATTTCAAAGTATATCCAAAATGACTAGATGATCAAGCCCGGACGAGCCCCCAATTTCTGTTACGAGACAAACGTAACGAGAAAGAAAACCAGCAACAAGCCTTTAACAATTAACAATATTTATTAATGAATAAAGACAAAATAGTACAACAAGAGTTAAGTTTGAATGAAATTTTGACAATTCTTAATCTTAGAACAAGAAATAGAATAATCCCCTCAAAATTAAGAATTATGTTTAGAATACAAAAAGTATGAAATTTCTGGTTCCTAAAACCTAAATTAACAATAGTTTTAGTTTGCAGATAGATATGAGCAACATTTTTAAGAAAAAGATAATTCCAACTTACAGATGTATATTCCAAATTAAATCCAACACTTTTCACTAATTCTGTATCCTCAAAGCCACAAGTCTAACTTCAAAATCCAAATCACCAAGTCAGTCTCTCCTATTTATATCAGCTTGGAAAATTCTAGATTAGTCTTTTCTAGAAAGATGACAACAAGCTATTTATAGAAATGGATTGATAAACAACTTGTTTACTTACAATCCTGTTTCTAAAAATAACCACAATGAAAAACCAATGAATGTTCTTTATGTATCTAGAATATTCTGTATTCAGAGTGATAATGAAAACAGGTTACATGTATATCCTATTACATAACAATGTGCGTGAAACGAACTGCTCGTGGTTGTTGTGGTATTTTAATAATGAGTAAATAAAAGTATGTATAAATGAATAATAATAATAATAGTAATAATGATAATGATGTTGATGAATATTTCGATTGTTTCTATCAAGAGGGTCAAGGAATAATCCAAATTATCAATGTATAATGATAACTCTACATGTAAAGTAAAACTTAGCTCCAATATCAACACGGACCCAGGACCCATTTTACTCTGGATTTGTACGAAAATAATTCTTGAAATAGCTATATTAGTTTCTAAGCACGTTATTACATTTCGAGCGTGAAGCACCGCGGCATTGTGGGATTCAAACTTGGGGAGAAGGCAGGTCAGGCTAAATGATAAAAGCGTCGGAAAACACCAGAAATCAATGTTTATCTTGAGAATATCTCGGATGTGATAAAAATGTGTCAATTAAGGTATAAAAAGGTAATTGGGCCAAATTCTAAAAAAAACCTTATATGTACTTTAGTGGTCTAATTTAAAGTCCATTGCTCATAAAACCTCATCAAAGTGTATGCCTTGATAGTATTTTGTAGAAATAGGGAAATACATGACGTCACTTTTGGTGAAAAAGTAGCACCCAAAGTCAAATTTAAGAAAAACCTAATGTGAACCCTGTATACCACATATCCAGTCAAGTGATCTTGAAACATGCGTAGTTAGAATACTTGTGTAGTTAATACCTTGAACGAGTCAAAAGTAGGTCACCAGGTCGAATCTTATGGGCCATCATTTACCGTAAATATTTTGTACCATGTTGTTATATTGTAAGTGAAATAGTCGTCGTAGAGTAGCTAAACATTCAGGGAAAAACGACAACTAGAGCAGCAGCGGTAGCGACGACGACGACAACAACAACAACAACATTAAAGCGTCAAGACATAAATAATGGCTATTAACAAACGAAGGAGATAAACAGCGCATGTTTTTTATTTTGCCTCTAGAATCTAAATATGTTCAAAGCTATATGACGTAATGACTGTAACAAAACGACAAGCATCTTTGCCGAAATGAAAATTTATTTAAGTGAACATATGTAACAAAGCAATTAACGCAAATATTTTAAAAGACCCGTCAAGTTAATAATAAAATGAAAATATATCACAGAAATTTAGATTTTTTTTAGATAATATTAATGATTATAAAAATGAAAGAACAACGACAACTACAACAATAACTATGAGATTTGAAAAAAAAGAAAAAATAATGGCTGAATGAATACACTTCTATAATTATTTTTCATGCTGTTTCCTAACTTTAGTCAGTAGCGCACACTTCCTGTTTTCTGGAAGTACTTCAGTATTGCAGTGTAAATACTGTTTACGTTGCTCCTTACTCTACTACTACTAATCATTCAAGCGGTTTGTATGTAATTCCACTTTCTTATACTGTAAATTTATATTTGCCATTAACATGTTAATGAGCCGTGCTCTTTGAAAAAGGAGAGTAATGCATCTGCAAAAAGCGTAGACAACTCGAGTAGGATAACATGGGTCGAAACTTTTTGCTGCGTTGTCTGTTCATGTCATATTCTTCGAAGATTCGACCTGTCTGCTATGACGCATCACCCATCCCCGTATACCTGGAAAAAGTAGGGCTTATACCGAAGCTATAAGCCTATTACCCAAGCATGTAGGGGCTGTTTTAATAAATGGCCGATGCATAGGTTACATGCTAGCCGATCATAGCTGAATGAATTGCATTATTGAGTAAACGTTTATTGCATTTTGAAAATCAAAGTAACGGTTGTTGTTTTGAAAAGTAGTCCGGTCCTGTACCCAGAATGCCTAATACAGATGTGTATTTGTAGAATGCCATCTAGCGGGAGATAATGCTTTTTGCTGTTTTGCGAACGGTGTAAATCAAGGGCAGATTGCACAGAACGTGCAGTTTGATCTTGGCTCTTTACCTTCAGCTATCGGACTGAAATATGATCAAAGCCGTCTTTACTAAAAAGGAGAAAAAGTTTGTTTTTCTTTTCTCGAAAAAAAAAAAAAGTTTGATTTATTCCTTGGCATTAAAAGAGTTATGTCCCTCTAAACATTTACCGAACGTAAAAAAAATCCTAAAATGTCCCCAAAAATCTTCGAATCCCGAATTGTTTCTTGTAACCCTTAAAGCGCCATGGGCGAAAATAAGAGCTTTTGCGGATGGCATAAGTTCAAAATCAGACTGCACAGAACGTGCAGTCTGATCTTGGTTCTATTCCATCCGCTTGTTCTGTCAAGCCTTTAAGATAAAAATCTTTTGGATTGTATTTTCCGCCGTCGACAGAAGTCCAGTTTATATATATGGCGGTGCTAGGGCTAAATAGGCTTGCTCTAAATAATCATTTTTGGACCTTTCATAGAACTATGCATTTGAATATCCGTCGTATTAAATTCCAGTTATCACTAAAAGAATATGGTAACTACAACAGAAGATCTAAAAACTGTTCACTTTTTTTCTAGACTGCTAAAAGTTAAAACCAACAACTCCACAAAAATCTCGAAATAATCTGTTAAAGAAATTCGACACAGGTTCTCAGAATGATGTCTGTTCTAGAGGTTAAGTTATATTCTAGTTTGTAAAAGATTAAAATCCAAGATAATCATCATAATCTTCATTATGGCTGTATGTAAAAGAATCATCTTAAAGATTTAAATAGAAATCAAAGTCAAGATCATCATCAAAATAGCTGAAAGATGGTCTCCTTGTTGAGCTCAAATATATAGGCGGATCGTTAAACTGACATAAGTATGGCGAACTCCTCGCTGACATGGGACAGTCTGGTTTGTATATCCAGGTTCCACCGGGGAGTCCTCGAACTTCCACGGAAACCCCGCCATTCTTTGTGGTAAGATTTTTACTGGGTATACTGCCTATTTCCACAACGGGGATTTCCCCGCATTTTCCGAGACGTTCTAACTGACGGAAAAGCCACAGTCTACGGTTGTCTGTCGTGACGTATTTTCCGTTACTTTTCGCTACGTTCATTCTTGGAAAGTCCGATGCTTTAAGTCTGAAATGAAATATGAAAGAGGTACATGTATAAGTTAGGTAAAATGTAACTCATACAGCTTCTTCCACTTTTCATGTAAATTTAAGTCGTAAGAGAATATGGAATGTCAATAAAACTTATCTGAATTTAAAATATAGATCTAAATCAAATTTAAAATTTTAATTAAAAATGGATTTAAAGTGTGTTGGTCATAGTTAAGTAAAATTTGTTTATGTAATCATTTATCTATTGTCTATTCGGTTTATTTCCCTCTTTTGAAGACTGAAAAGAGGATGTATAATTAGTTTTGATGTTACACTGAACTGAACATAGAGACAGGGAGAGAGAGAGCTTGGATAAAAGAGCACCAAACTAGCATGAATATATGTAAACCCAGAGTAACCAAAAAGTAGTACAATGAAGTCGCATATTTTATCGGCATAGTCTTGCCATTACAATAAGAAGCCTTTTATAAACCGAATGGCAAACCATTACGGAGAAATTTGTAAAAGTTAAAAGCTACAGTTGCTCCAATGTTTCGAATGAAAATTTCGTTTTAATTTTGTATTAAAACTGATTGAAATGATATATGAAGTGTACCCGACCAAAACATATGTCGATGTTACTGGCGACTCTCTGTTTCGATCTTTATAATTCTACTGATGATTCAACAAATTTCCGGACCCCGTATTAACCAACCGTTTCAAATTGCGCTCTAAGTCTTATTTTAGATTCAGAAAGTAATGCTGTTTTTTGGCTTGCTGAACCACTTGATTTAACTAATCGGAAATTGCGCTACTTTGAAATTTGGACGGACGTTTTCAAGAATGGTTGGTGAATACAGGCCCTGATTTTTCTCGCAGTCAAGTTCTTTTTTTGTTAATTAACAGCAATTTTTTTACGAAATTTAATACTATTACCTTCCCTCACATATGTCATCAAGAACCGATCCCAGCTTACTTCCATTGCTGAAAGAACTCTTTATTGAATCCTGTGAATAAAATATCTCAGATGGTTTAAGTTTCAGACTCATGACGAAGTATATTTCTTTTCTAACCGAAACTCGCTTTGTATTACAACGGAAAACAATCTGTATCAGTTTCAACCAGGGAAAATACTTGAAATAGGCATACTATTTTCCGAAAATGAAAAATTGGGTCATTCATCCCGTGTAAAATACGCATCTGTTGGATATTATTTCAGTGGTGGAATCGCCAATAATATAAGGTTTAAAGTAGCATAACACAAGTTTTTGGCCCATACATACATTTTTGCAGGGTGGGATTGTGGTGTTGATAATTTGTAAGGAAAAAAATTATAGGGACATGGACGCTTCCTTTTTTTGGGGGGGTGGGGGGTGGGAAGAAACCAGAAATATACACAATTTACGGCAAAAGTATGTACCGCCGTGGGGATTCGAACCAAAGGACCATAACCCAACGACTCTATAAACGAGCCATCCGTACAATCATCGTTTTCCCCGTGTTCAAAGTGTTACGTAATGACGGTTACCCCGTATTTAGTGGACTATGACATTTTACAAATACCAAAAACTGGGTAAATCCTTGTCTTCTTGATGTATGTCTGCCTACATTTTAGCTTTAATGCTACCCTTGGATGCGAGTAAAAATGGCTCATTCTTTGTGAACCCTTAGACTGCTAAGCGCGACTCAAGAACCTTTTGCGGACAGTGTAGTTTAAGATCAGACTGAACGTTCTGTGCAGTCTGATCTTGGATCTACACTGTCCGATGAGGAGATACTCCCTCCCCTCACCCCCCCCCCCCCCCCCAAAAAAAAAAAAAGCAGCATTTGGGTTTTAACTATCGGCTTGAAAGTTTCATTTAACTTATTTTATAGGCTAAGGATTAAGATGTCCTCAGAAACTTATGAACGAAATCTTGTTGGACTGAACCTTTTGCGGACAGTTTAGATCAAAATCAGACTGCACAGAACGTGCAGTATGATCTTGGATATACTCTGTCCGTCTACAATTCAGAAGAGTCTAAAATTTGTCATTTTGAAATAGTTAATAAATTTCCTCTCCAAAAAAAAAAAAAATGTTTGTGAGACATGATCTGCCAATAGGGCGTTTACTGCATGTGCAGAAAGTGTCGAAACTTGTCAGCCTGCGCAGTCCATCGATCATTTACCTCATGATTCAGTCAATTGATAGACAATTGGAATCTATGGATCCATAATTATGTGATGACTTGCTTGGTATCATGCATCACAGAGACGCATTAAGCACCCTTTTCCCCAGAGCGCAGCTCATATATAATTTGATCATGAATAGAACAGTGTATTGATTAATTACATGGTGTTTTACGCCGCTTTCAACATTATTTCAGTCATGCCACGGCGACAGCTCACATCTTTTATTGCCGAAGGACATTTCATGAAAATTCCAGTCCAGTTCCTCCACTGAGGATCGAACCCGGGCCTTCAGATTAAGAGCCCTACACTTTACCACTGAACTACGCAGGACCCCAGTACAGTAGTTGAAGAAATCGTTAATGTGACTTACATTTTACCATAGGGGAACGTTATTTTTGTATCATGCTCATATTTTGTAACAACAACAACAACCCTCTACCTTAAAGAACTATAGTTAGTGATTCTGCCAACTGAGCTATCGCGCCAACCTATATTTTGCAGTGTTAAA
This sequence comes from Hippopus hippopus, assembly GCA_946811185.2. Lineage (NCBI taxonomy): Eukaryota > Metazoa > Mollusca > Bivalvia > Cardiida > Cardiidae > Hippopus > Hippopus hippopus. The sequence goes on along the minus strand of OX328109.1, from coordinate 20,964,192 downwards.
GTCATTTTCACATAACCTCCCTTGTTTTTCAGGTAAAAATACCCATCACGATTTTTCTCATCTTATGCACGTTTGATATCACAATTGTGTGACGTCATTTTTAACGTCATTTTGTACGTATTTCATAGTGTAAGTCAATGGGTTTTATGGATATTACTGCGGGTGCATCTATAGATTGTTTTGCATCTTCTGCTGATCTGTAATTTGTGAAATATCGTTATGTGATAAAATGAATCTGACATGAATTGGCGTTTAAGGTAAAATCTTATTCTAACATGACACGTGAATTCGGCTTTATAAACACAGTGCAACGAAAGCGTGGTAAAATCTACGTTATTCTATGTAGAGTGACGTCATTCTATATGGAGTGACGTCATTCTGTTTAAAGTAAGTGAGTTAGTTATTTAATGGAATAAAATCTGCATCCGCGTTTTTACTCTAAGTATGAACTTGTTTTCCTTTGATTAAGATTTGATCATGTTAAAATCGAAATAATCTTCTTTCAATCGTGGTTTATCGTTCAATAAACCACGTTGTGAGTTATGAGGCGCTATCGCCCTCGTGGATTATTTATTGTGCCTCATAACTCACAACTGTGGTTTATTGAATGATAAACCACGATAGAAAGAAGATTATTTCTTAATTAAACTCGTCAAGAAAAAAGGCTCGCTTGATAACATTTTCCCTAGGGTCGTTTAATGAAATTTTATCTCAAACGCAAACTCCTATATATCCTTTGTTATTAAGTTACAACTATATCTATCGTAACTGATGGAATGGGTTTCTGATTTTAATGCCCCTCGAAAGTCTTCATACAAATATATTTGTTTCAGGAGATGATTGTTTGATAAAGGTTGTTGTCCATAGTTTAGAATTTCCGTTGAAATACATACTCGATTCTGCTCGGTTCGTGGTACCCTTTGATTTCGTGTATTTTTTAATGACGTGTTTTTTCGAATGAGAACGGCACTCCGCGTGTCCGAATTCTGTACAAGTTGAAGACAGGTTGACGAGCTGCCGATAAAACTTCGAAATGCGGGCTAAGCAGGTATTTATTCCAAATATTAGTAGAAAATTGATCAACAATTTAATTTCTGACACATTTCAAGCCTATAGATAGCGTAGTATTTCTCTTATTTCAAGCATATATAAGCCCAATTGTCTTTTTAGAAGCCGACGCCAGGTGTTTCGTATAAAGTCGCGTGACGTTATCAGAGTCACCGAGGCGCATGAAAGAATGGAAAAAACACGGGGCGCAATTGGGAAATCTTAATCGCTGATTTTTTAACACGGTCAATTGACGCGCTGATTGAAGCAATTAAATTTTCGAACAATCATTTTATACCAGTACTTTTAATTCATTTGGAGAGTACTTTCATAAGTTTAAGGCATTTATGCACATCCTATTATAAAAAGCAACCATAGTTGTGACTTGCAGTTGTTTGTTTGTTTGAATGGTGTTTTACGCCACTTTCAAAATTATTTCAGTCATATCACAGCGACAGCTCACATATACATGTTTTCCTGGGTTTCACAAGTACCAGGCTAGGCTCTGAACTGTCTTGCTCAAGGACACTCCTGTGAAAGACCCAGTGGAGCCAGTGAGGCTCGAACCCGGGGCCTCCAGGTCACGAGTCCTACACTTTACCACTGAGCTGCACAGGATCCGACTTGCAGTTGTATTTGACTGTATATTTTGCCATTTTTCATTAACTTAATTAGCGGTTTAATTATCGGTTTAAATTTACAGGTGAGGCCTAAACAGTTCATAAATAAATACCGATCTTACCTCGCGGAGAACCTTTTGGAAGCATATGAAGATGTCATGACTGGCGGGCTTTCTGTTAGACACTCTGCAAAACTACATGGGGTACCGGAGCAGACCCTAAGAGATCGAGTGAAAGGGAACATCGACCCCATTAACTTCAAAAAAGGTGGTGATACGATTTTTACCATGGAAGAAGAAGAAGGCCTGGTAGACCACCTAGAATCATTAGCCCAACTTGGCTATGGTGCGACATGTCGCAAAGTACAACACCTTGCTGGTGAACTAGCTCATGCTTTGGGAAAAAGACAGAGCTGTAATCCAATGAGTAATTAGTGGCTATATGCATTCTTGAAGAGATGGGGAGACTGTATTCGAGCAATCAAGCCACAAGCTCTGGAGTCAACTCGAGCAAAATCTGCTACACCGGAAAATGTTGAAACATATTTCTCGAACCTACAAGCCATAATTACAAAGTCCAATCTTCATGACAAGCCCCAGTATATATATAATTTGGACGAAACGGGCATACATCCAGAACATAGACCCCCTAGTGTGATAGCTTCGGTCAGTGGCAAAACACAGTCCGTTACTTCCCCACGATCCACAACAGCAACAATCACTGCTTGTGCAAATGCAGCTGGACACTTCCTTCCTCCCTTCTTTGTTTTTAAGGGAAAACGATTTAATCCTGACCTAAGGAAAGGAGCAAGCCCTGGTTGTAAAGGGGCCATGTCTGATTCTGGATGGTCAAATTTCCAATTATTTAGACAATACTTAGAGGGTCATTTCCTCCAAAGCTTGGCACGGGATGAGAACCAACACGTTCTACTTATATTTGATGGTCATTCATCCCATATTTCAAAATTGCTGACTGAGTGGGCAGCTTCCAAAAAGATTGTTCTATTTGTCTTACCTGCACACACATCCCATATCCTGCAGCCATTAGATGTAGGAATATTTGGACCCTTCAAAAGATTTTATTATAGGGAATGTGCTGCCTTCATGAGGGAGAATATGGGTAGGGTTGTCACAAAGTATGACATGGTTGACATATCCTGTAAAGCATACCTAAAGGCTATGTCACCAATCAACATCATGTCAGCTTTCAAGAAGAGTGGCATTTACCCATTAAATAAATATGCTGTATTACCTGAAAAGTTATACCCCACAGAATCATACAGAGACAGAAACCCAGTACAAAAAGTACATACCATGAAAGGTAGGAAGGATGCAGTTGAAATTTATCTATCAAAAATGTACGAAAAAAGAGACAAGGACGATACAGAAAAAGTATTTCAGCACTGTCCATGTTGCAGCAAAGCTGCCAATAAATCAACTAAGCTACGAGCAGGGGGCACGGCCATTACCGAAGGACCTTATATGGAAGAAATGACGGTGTATGAAAGATTGCAACAGTTCACGGGGAATGACAAAAAACCAAAACAGGGACAGAAAGGAAAAATTAATAATCATGAAGAGCCTTCAACAAGTGGACTCAATAATAACAAAAATAACAATGCCCAACCAGAATATGAAATGGACAGTGAATCCGATATGGACACTGACGATAATTCCGACAATGAACTTTGCTGCGTTTGTAACAAGTTCTCGCCCCCAACCTTAATGACAGGCCACACCTCAAAATTGTCTCATGGGCACAGTGTTCCAAATGTAACCATTGGGTACATCTGTCATACCTAAAATGTAGTTAGATGTGGAGACACGTTTTTATGCCATCACTGCACCTTTTAAATGTGTTCAACTGTTTCATGTTCTTTGTTTCTGTTCTATTCTTGTTTTATTGTTTTTGATCAGTTGAACCGATTTAGATAAATTCATTCCTATTCAATGATATTTGCGAATTTATCAAACATGAATTATTCCAATTGCATCACCTTATTTTAGGAAATGAAGGTTTAAAGTTGACATGTACAATTACAAAGTTTTACATTTTGCCGTAATGTGGTACACTTACATGATTCACTGCCATGAAATATATGACTTGAAAATGTCACGTGGCTCCATCATTATTCAACATTATTCAAGGAAGGGGTTCCTTATTACAAACGAGAAAAAAAAAAAAAAAAAACATATCTAACCATAAGAAAATCGTAAGTGGGACAAACTAGGTGAAAAATCTTTATTGAAAATAACCGTGCATATGCCTGCATTTGAAAATCCCCGTAGGTGCCCCTACTATTTGTAGCCGAATGCAATACCACGAAACCGATAGGAAGCTTCCAAGTGACCCGGAGCATATGACTATGACCTACAAAGAGGTAATGTTTACAAAGTTGGGCAATTTTTTGCAGTTTTTCGAGTTTTATTAATGTTTAAGAAGTTATGCTGATTTTATCTTTTGTTAAAAAAAGTACAATTCTGTTAAAGTAATGCGCATGCACCCGTTCGAAAAATTAAGCCGCACGAATCACCAGGAGAAGAGCGTAGATCTAGGTCAAACAGTTTTACGGAAAAATAACCCACTTGTAAATAATGTTATTTAAGAAATAATCTTCTTTCTATCGTGGTTTATCGTTCAATAAACCACAGTTGTGAGTTATGAGGCACAATAAATAATCCACAAGGGCGATAGCCCGAGTGGTTTATTCATTGTGCCTCATAACTCACAACGTGGTTTATTGAACGATAAACCACGATAGAAAGAAGATTATTTCGATTCTAACATGATCAAATCTTAATCAAAGGAAAACAAGTTCATACTTAGAGTAAAAACGCGGATGCAGAAAATGTATCCCATTGAATAACTTACTTACTTACTTTATACAGAATGACGTCACTCCATATAGAATGACGTCACTCTACATAGAATACGTAGATTTTACCACGCTTTCGTTGCACTGTGTTTATAGAGCCGAATTGAAGTGTCATGTTAGAATTATTAATCTGCAATGTCGATAGAATTATCGACACGTTTAATCGTTTCACTATTACTTCGACTCTTTCAGCAATATATATGAACCATGCTCTGTGAAAAGGGGGATTAATGCATCTGTGAAAAGTATCGACCCAGGTCAGCCTGCGCAGTTCGCGCAGGCTAACCCGGGCCAAAACTTTTCGCTATCGGTCAATTTTCTGTATGTCCAAGGACCAGTCCTCCTCCAGATTCAGTCATTCATTTGAATAAGTGGACTTTATGGATCCCTAATTATGTGATGACTTGCTTAGTATAATTATACACGGAGACGCGTAAAGCCCCCTCTTGCCAGAGCATGGCTCATATTTATATTCAACCTCTTTCGACGGATAAAACTCCATTCCAGTGAAACTCAGAAACATTTATAATATGATATTAGATCTATCTAATAGGCATGGCTAAACGAGCGGGCGGTATAGATACAAGACCAGATTACTCGTTCTGTGCAATCTGATCTTGATTTATGCCGTCCGCAAAAGCCCCTGCACCCTACCATGGCACTGACAGAATTTTAAGGTTAACGAGTAGATCTAGACTATAATATTTTTTTTTCAGGCCTTCCATGAAACAAGTCCAGTTTTACTTTCGCTTCTACAAATGCGCTATATGCAATTTTCGTGCTGTTCTGCACCCTTTATCTAAAGCGCAATTCTGTTAATCTTCCGCGTTAAGACTTTGATCTGTAGGGAGCTGTAGCTTTATGTATAAGAAAAGGGTTGCAATTGTGGTGCAATCAGCATCAAATGGGGGGGGGGGGGGGAAGAGAAGTTCTTTTCTGTCGATTGTAAGTAACCAGCGATGACAAAATTACACTAAGTTTCAATTCTTTGATGATGAATGAGCAGCGCTCTGGCAAGAGGGAGTGTAGTGCACCTCCGTGATAAAAAGCAAGTCATCATATAACTACGGATCCTGGAAATCCATTTGTCTGACAACCGACTAAACCTGGAGGAAGAACGGTCCTTTGGCATGCATAAAATTAAAAAAATGCAAGACGTTTCGACCCAGGTCAGCCAGCGCGACCTGGGTCTATACTTTTAATCAAATGCATTAAACCTCCTTTTCAGAAAGCATTGCTCAAATGGTTTAGCCAGTCAGAAAGAAGGTAAACTTTCTTAATTTTGATGTACATTATGAATGCAATGAAGAATGGTTGGTGAATAGCATTGGCTTTCTTAGTCCAATTCTAAGGAATTTTCTAAATTAGAAAGTAAAGCGTTCAGCCAATCAGAACGGATGTTACTTCTTAAGTTTTGGGTTCGACCAAGAATATCATTTAGAATGGCTAGTGAACATCAGAACAGAACTTCGATATTTCACAACTGCTGTTAATAGATCTAGATCTAGTTAGGATCTGACATGAATTTTTGAATTCGAGTTTTAATAAAAAAATGTTCAACGAGTCTAGAAAAAATGTTATGAACCCAGCCTCTTTCATCAAGTTTAATAAAAAAAATTACCTCAGAGGCCACCGAATGTCAAATTTTTTTGGTCACATAACGGTACCTTGCCAATTATAGGTCAGAATATGCAAAAAAACTATACGTGTTTACAAACGTTGTAAAATCTAAGAATAAAATCAATTCACTTTCCCGAAAGAATGACAAAATAACGTCACATCTGACGTCATGTACTGCCTAGCTCAAACGTGTATAAGATAAGAAAAGTCGCAATGGGTATACATACGGAAACAATATAGGTTTTGTGATAAAACATTTAAGTCTCATTCTAAACAATTTTTCTAAATTTCAAAGACACGCGATCTCTCCTTTACCAGACGAGAAAATTTTAGACTCGTCCTAATTCAGAGAATTTTCAGACGATAAATCAAATGTGGATCAGTTGATGAGTTTAGTCCATAAAAAAAAAAAAAAAAATGAAAGCATTGTGGGGAAAGTAGAAAACGGCCGTATTTCTTTTCCCATTCAAATGCCTTCTTCCTCAGGGTCGTTAAAACACGGAATTGTTTGGTGAAGGGTTAAAACATTTGGATCCTCCCCTGGTTAAGGACAGCTGTAAATAGATAACAATAGACACTGATAAATGGCCTGCAACACACGAAAAGGGGCATTCGGACATTTGCGTAAAGTGTCGTCTCGGATCAGCCTGCGCAGTCCGCGCAGGCTAATCCGAAACGACACTTTCCGTTTTTATGTAATTTTCTGTTTTGCGCAAGTCTACTGTAGCACAAGATCTAATGTAGTCGTAAAGCGCCGTCTCGGATTAGCCTGCGCGGATTGCGCAGGCTGATCCAAGACGACACTTTACGCAAATGTCCGAATGCCCCTTTTCGCGTATTGCAAGCCAAATCGAATGGGCAGTACAGAATGAATTTATTCTATTTTTTATAACTAAGTCATGTTCGGTGTAAAGGGGGTTTAACGCAACTGCATAAAGTATCGACTCACGTCAGCCTGCGCGGACATGGGTCGAGACTCTTTAGATCTACTTTTTGTAAATTTTCTGCATGTTCAAGGACCATCCAACTCCATGATTCAGTCGGTTCTTAGATAAATTGGATTTTAAGGATCCATAATTATAGTGATTATATATGTCCGTCAGGAAAAACCTTTTTATGAAAACGTTATGAATAATGAAATTTGTTTGCAACGTTATTATTCCAAACTACGTGGTCGTGTTTTTTAAAAAAAAGACACAATCAAAATGCTAAAGGCACACTAGCTGCCAAAGGTAAACAAATTTGGGGATCAAATTGCAAATTCAATTCATACCATTGAAGTATGGATATTATCATGAGTCTGATCATGTGTTATACAGTGGGATCTCTCAAAGTTGCAGTTGCTTGGAGATGAGTGTTTTCTAAAACTAGACCAAAAGTTGCCAACGTTTAGTCTACTTTAACGATATATTTTTCTGCCAGCGACGGGAGCTTTAACAGGCCGTAGTGAAACATAATATTATCAAAATAAAAACCATAGTTTGTAATGATATGAATTAAAATCTTCCTGCAGTTTGACTCCAGATTGTTTACTTTTGGCTGCCAGTGGGCCCTTAACCCTTTACAAAACAATCCCTAGTTTGAACGACCTTGACCCTTATCCTGCTGAACAACTGAAATGAAGCTTTCAAGGTGATAGTAAAACCCCAAATGTTGTTATTTCAAGGATATATTTTAGGGAAAAATATCTCTGTGTCGGTCAGTGTAGATCGAAGATCAGACTGCACGTTCCGTGTTGTCTGATTTTGAGCTACACTGTCCGCAAAAGGTAAGTAAGTCGCGCTTAGCAGTCTAAGGGTTAAAACTGAGTCACATTTATGTTGTCATCTGCAAACGCTTTCCCTGTAGGCATGTCCAAAATATTGCCAGTTTTAAGACTTAAAATGACAAAATGAGGTTACTGGTTGTTTATGCATTTAACAAACGATCTTGGGTTTGCAAAAAAGCTTATGAAACCATTATAGGGAGAAATGAAAATGCTAGCAAATCATCGTTATTTTTTTCATTTCCTCTGAATATTTCCTATTTTTTCGAAGATAAATTCCATCATTTTTAGTTCTTTTAATTGGTTGTCTGCACATGCATTCATTATTAACGAGTCTAAACTTTTGTCGACATGTAAGAAGTTCAAGCGTACTTGTAGCACCTAGGTGCTTACATTTATTTTTGGTTAATCAGTTTATCTGCAATGAAGGTTATCGCTAATGCAATAGTCATATATTATTTATCAGGGAAATGGGGCATGCGTTTTTGGAAAATGAATGTTTTATAGATATATATACCCAGGTCATATCCAAAGAGATTACATAATATACACGCTAAGTGCACGGAAAACTGAGTATTTCTTTTTAACCATCTAAAATAAATGGACACTTTAATGAAATTATTTTGCTAAAAACTGAGCTACAGTAGTACTAATAAGAAGAACCTTCAGAAACATTCAAAATCAAAACCTTTCAAGTTCAATTAGGCCAACATGGAGGTTACACGCCTACGACCTTCTGAAATAAGGTATTGTCAGAGCTCTATAAATTGCTCATTTAGGTTCGGCATGGGTTCAATAGGTGAACTACTTGACTCTTTATGTGAGGGAAGGTAAGTGTTTTATTTGTGTAGACTCCTTTTCTGCTAAGTCCTTTGGAGTAAAACCTCCATTTTTCGACATTCGATAAATCGAATATAACTTAAAAATTTGAAGAAAAAGCTAGGAAGGACATTTCCCTGCAAAAAAGGTTTATCGTCTGCCGGACTGGGTTGTTTGCAGATTCATGTACTGATCAACATACTTCAAATTACAGTTACAGTAATACCCTTCCTATTCAAAATACATTGATTCGAAACCCGTTTCACTTTCCATAGGGAAGTACGAGAGCTGTTCAAAAAATTCGCGGAAAAGTACTGTCATTATCTCAAATATTGGTAAATACAGCGAAATGTACACATATTGTAGACAAAATAATTCTGTATTGGTAGGATAAATTTCACGCCATTAACTTTAATAGAGGATCTTACATGAGTGTTTAAATATTATCATTTTTATCAAACGAGTTGAATAAAATTATATTATGCCAGCCCTGGCAATTTATACATTTTAGTCAACGAGTTCGATAGAAATGATAATACATAAACACTGTAGTGACTTTTCTGGTGCTTGTATTTACTTCGAGCAGCGTGAGAAAATTTGGTATCGCACGAGACCGAAGGTCGAGTGAGATGCCAAAATTTTCTTACGCAGCGAGAAGCGAATACAAGTTCCAGGAAAGTCACTACAGCATAATATTCCTTTTAGTATATACCCAAACCTTTTCAACGACAAAATATTGCAAATTATTGACATTTTATTCGAAAAAGGTAAACAAAATAAAACAAATAATAGTGTAGGAGCCTGTAATGTAGTTTTTATGAATGGCGGATGAATATTACAGCGCATTATCTCCCGCTAGATGGCATTCCACAAATACACATCTATCTAATTTGGGCATTCTGGATAGAGAACCGGACTACTTTTCAAAACAACAACCGTTACTTTGAATTTCAAACTGAAATAAACGTTTATTCAATAAAACGCTACCTGGTGCGATTCATTCAGCTATGATCGGCTAGCATGTAACCTATGCACCGGCCATTTATTAAAACAGCCCCTACATGCTTGGGTAATAGGCTAATAGCTTCGGTATAAGCCCTACCTTTTCCCAGGTATACGGGGATGGGTGATGCGTCATAGCAGACAGGTCGAATCTTCGAAAAATATGACATGCGCAGGCAACGTATTACAACGTAAAATTTTGATCAATCAAATTGCAAATGAATGTATACCTATATCGCTCGTGAGTTACGTCATCATGACGTCATCATACCATATTTGGAACTGTATTTCACAGTGTGTAGATACGGATTTTTTTCTGTCCTGTGTGATATTTTATCCGCGTGGAACGCATGTAATTTCTCCGGAAAACTTTCAGATTATAGAATAAAAGGTTTTATATGATAGTGAGGCAACGTTATCGCTCAAAAATTGGCCCAACGTCATCCAGCATCAATTCTATGTCGCGTTATTTTCATTCCTTATTAAGTGTTTCTTTTACATACCTAGTTGAGATATTTCTCCAAAGAATTTCATCGTTTTCAAAATACTCTCGTCTAAATGTAATACACTTTTTGTATCGTTACCCATGAATAGAAGCTTTCCCTGTAGGCACAAGACTCAGTTGAAGCAATCGCGGATAGTACTGCACTCTGCAGATCGCCGAATCCATTGAACTGTCGTCCTCGTAAATGCCATTTCAGTATGGGAAATAGAAAGTCTTCGCAAATTTAAAGTGTCATCAATAATGTGATGCGTAGTCCCAATACTACATGACCACTCGCTCACTTATTTCTTTTACAGTAATGCGTTTATCCTTGTCCAGAAGCTTCTTGCTTTCCTTTTTTTTAGGTTGTCTTATTGACGTCAGCCGTCCGCTTCTTTGATCATCTATCACACTTTCATGACTGTCTTGGAAACGCGCTTACCATTTGAATGAAGCCATTTTCTTCATCGGTGAATCGCCTATGCCTTGGTTAACATTTTAATTGTTTGTTTTCTTGGCTTTCCATTTAAAACACAAAATTTAACTGCATACTTTGTTTGGTACTCATTTTGACACAGGTGAATAAACAATATGGCCGCCAAACGCTCAAATGATATCAGACGTTAATGTGATTTGATGAACGTCATGCCGAGAGGTGGCACCAAATTGTGACAAATTTTGGTGAAGATATCTGATCAGACAAAAAAGAAATTCGTCGTTTTTCCAAACGGCAAATGATTTCGTTTTATTGCATTTTGGGCCGGGTTTTGAAACATGGGGTTGCCATAACTACCATATCTTTACAAGGTGTTGAAATATTATCTTAAAATCTTTACAGTATTCATTTGTCTTCAGTATGTATAATTTTGCTATATTCAAGCAATATTTTAGAGAATTACAGCTCTTTTCCGCGTATTTTTTTTAAAAGCCCTCGTATAGATGACGTTACTGGAGATGTCGCACAATGCTCATTCAAAACTCGTGTTTGTGTCACGAGAAGAGATTTCGTAACGGGTATATTACATCGAAAACATAGGATTTTGTGATAAATAGCTGGTTCCATTATACATGTAACCTCTATTACAGTGTGACCATTGAACAGATTACCAAAATATACGTGGCCAAAAAAGATGGACACTGGTATTCCTTGGACAATAGACGTCTATGGGTCTTTAAACAATTGGAACGTTTGGGGAAGTGCTACGATATACCTGTGTATGTGACGTCATCGATTCCAGAGTTCAAATTCACGGCCAACGAGACAACTGGTTACGGAACATCAGTGAAAGTCATTGGAGATCCTGGCGGAAAGTGGCATTTGATGTGAATAATTTTCAGTTCTGTTTTTTTTTAAACCTTTACCAAACAATTCCGAATTTTAACGACTTAGAAAGAAACACTTTTGAAAAAAAACTGACAAAAGGAGAAAATGCTGGTAACAAGCATTTTCTCCTATTTTCCACAATTATTTCCATCCCTTTGAAGACAAATCCCTTTATTTAAATTTACAAATGATTTGTAGTCTCCAAGCCCTTTTACTTTGGACAAGTTTAGATTTTTTGTCTGGTAAACAGATAACCCATGACTTTTTAAATGTGACAAATGTAATACTATGTATTTTGGAAAGATCAACTTCCATTAGACATGAGCCGTGCTCTGTTAGAAGAGGGTTTAAAGCCTCTGCCAAAAGAAAAGTCTCCTATCAGCCTGCACAGTGTGACACTTTAAATTTGTTTTTTGTAAATTTTCTCTATGTTCGAGGACAATGTTACCTCATGCTACCTCATGACTGAGTCGGTGGTTAGACAAAATAGATTTTATGGAGCCATAACTATGTTATGACTTGTTTGGTACATTGCATCGCAGAGATGCATTAAACACCCTTTTAACAGAGCGTGGCTCATATAAATTTTTAAGTCATGAATAACCTATGAGATGACCCCATAATTTGTTTGTCTGCTTAATTCGGTTTTATTGTATTTAACGATTTGTTCAAAATTAGTTCCATTACACCGTGGCAGCCAGTGCACCTATCCATGCTCTCCTTGAGCTTCTTTTACTAGTGCTTTTTACAGTATGATTCCCAAGCCACTGGTTACTTTCCCAAATAACAAGCGTCCGAACAATGATCGGCAGCGAGAGAAGAATGAATCCTAGATTGCAATGACTGTCATCCATTTTCGGACAGAAATGGGCCGAGCTTGGAATTTGAACCAGCGTTCCGCTGGTAGCCTTGCAGGCCTACATTACTCGTGCCTGCATTACACATCGTCAAATGTATCGTAAAAAATCTGTCACAGTATTAGATGTATGTGCCGTTGCACCATCCTACATAAACGACGTGCAATGTAGGGGAATTTTTTAAACGCAGGAACGAACATGTTTGTTAAAGGAATCAGACTTGTCCAAATTTAAAGGCCAGGACACCTTTCTTTCCGAACACCCTGTACACCAGCGGCACTTTCATAGTGTAACTCTCGAATTGACACACTCTTTCCCCGCAGAAAGCAGTTAGACGCAGAGAATAGTAACAGAACTCTTTAAAAGTAGTACATTTGTTACATTAACACTTCAGCACACAGAGCCAAGTTTTAAATACCAAGACAGAAAAAGCTTTTGAATACGTTATTGAAAAGGGAGACAATGCTGGTAGCCAGTATTGTCTCCTTTTCAACATTGTTTTCCTCCCTTTATAGACAAAAACGCCATGCTTCGAGCCACATCAGCTTGGCATCAATTTGGACAAGTCTGAAATATTGCCGTCTGGTCAAGAGTTAGATTATTGAACAGAAACATGCAGTTTTCTTTTCAACTTTGAACTACTTTTTAAAGTGTCCCTAAAAGTACTGGATCTTTGCCGAAATAAGCAATTGTTCACAAATCGTTCTAAATTGCCTTCTTATTCTAAATGTAGAAAGTAAGGCAATTCCTGGTGGGTGAAACCATTTGGTTTAGCCAACCAGAAATTGCGTTCCTTCGAAATTAGGAAATTATCGAGAACCGTAAAAGAAATTAAATGTAAAATTGTGTGTTGAGTTGTTCCTTTATTAGCCCCAGACTTTGTTTTCGTAGGCGAATTCACAACAGTGTCATAATTCTATTTCATAAAAGTTGATAAAACTGCATAGACAAGCTTGTGGAAAAGAGAATGGCGAACTTTCGATAGAAAATGATGCAGATTTAAAAGTTGGAAAACCTATGTCGAGCGAAAAAAGATCTGCATACGACTACATAACTTTTTCTATAATATCTGCACTTGTATCAAAACATATAAGCTAAATACATGTTCACGAGAAGCCTGTCTCTAATGTTATGCACTGCAAATTTGTTTACGGGGTTAATAAGTTCCGGAAAAGGGTAATTTCACGCAACAACCTTTACAAGAACTAAACAGCAACAACAGAAAAACAAAAACGACAACGGCAACATAGTTAACAACAGAATCTACAACAACAGTTTCTGAAATAAATGATAATCATCATAACCTCAAACAGTCACAAATACTACCTGTACTTCTACTACTACGTCGCTACTATTGCTTCTGCTTCTACAACCACTACTCCGAACAGCTACTACAACCTTCAACACGACTAGCACTATGCATTCGTATTCACCAGAACATTAACAAAGTGTCACGGTTTCACAATGCAGCCATTCAACAGCGATAATGTTTTTGCTGTACGTGTACACACAAAATTTTAATCCAACAACACTTTTAAAATTGTAGACTTCAGAGTATATGCTGTATCTTTAATACGACTTATTTAGACAATGTTTTGTACATACTCTTTGAACAGCCGAAACTATTGAACCTATACCAGGAACCACTCTATCGCCTGTAAACTTTATATCAATACAAATGAACCATACTCTCGCAAAAGGTGCATTATACCAAGCAAGTCATTACATAATTATGGACCCATAAAACCCATTTTGTCCAACAACCAGCCAATGAGGGCCGTTCCTGTAATTGAAATTATCTCCCTTGCTAGATAAAACCTAAAGGTAACCAAATAACACATTGGTCCTTTCACCTGTATTCCTTTGTTTTTATCCATGATTCCCTTGGGGACGTTGCGATAAATATAATTTGATTTATGATTACATGCAAGGTTCCCATGTAATTTTAAAACTAATTTTGTTCTCAGTCATTAGAGAAATATGTATATATCGATTTGTAAAACAATCTAACCAGATTTAGTTGAGATATTATCTCAAGAACATATCTGTTTAGTGCACGAAAATCAAGGATAAAATCCAAGTAAACACCTTATCAGGACCAATCTGGTACTGGAGAGGAATCAAGGGAAATAACTGAAGAATAGCCCTCATTCCTGAGATATAACGGTCCTTGGACGTTTAGAAAGACCACCAGAAGCAAAAAGTTTCGACCCAGGTCAGACTGCGCAGATTGCGCAGGCTGACCTGGGTCGATACTCTTTGCAGATGCTTCAAACCCCCTTTTCACAGAGCATGGCTCATATACAGATAACAAAACATTACGTTGGATCTATTTACGGTAGAATCAAAAGAGAAAATAGATTTCGCAAAAATGGCTACAACCTATACCTCTTATTTCGCGGTCTTTCATAGAATCTGTTAAGAGAAGTCATATCCTGGTAGGTTCCCCAACGGAATCATACCATTCCTTTACCAAACGTTCGCGTGTTTTAATGACCCAGAGTATGGTGGTATCTGAAAACATTGTTGGAAAAAGGACAAAAAGCTGGTAATTGCCATTTCTCCTTTTCCCACGATAATTTAACCCTTTGAAAAACGAATTTCTTTGAGTAATATTTCAATTTGCCGTCGGAACATACTTCCAATTTCGGCAAGTCTTAAATTTTGTCGTCTTGTAAAGAGTTAACCGTTTACCACACAGTCTGGAGTTTGATCAATCCTGATGAAGACTGGGTTTAAAAACATTGTGGGAAAGGGAGAAAATGCTGGTAACCAGAAACACTTTACTTTTCATGCTGAAATATATATTATATATTACCCTCCTATATGACACTTGTTTACGAAATCGACCAGTTTGTAGATCCATGCTCAGAATTAAATAACAGTAACAATAGCTTAATTTTGTCTAGAGTAGTGTTTATCATGACCAGTCTGTATGGACGTGCAGGCTTCCCGCTGACCTCCCATCGCAATGGACACGAGTGGATTGGATATTGTCACGCGCAAAATGATAATTTCACCAAAGAATCTCATGTTTAGATGACCCTGAGAAATACGGCTTTATGAAATATTGAATGAAAAATAGAAAATGCTGGTAACTGCCATTTTCTCCTTTTCCCAACAATATCTATTTCCTTTCAAACACAATTTCGATCAATTGAGCCAAACTGAATTTGTCGTCGGCGAATGGTCTGATTTTGGACAAGTCTAAAATTTTGTCAGCGGTAGAGTTGACAAAAGACATGTTTTGTAGGCCATTTATACTTCACTGTTAGAAATCATTCGTAAACTGACTGTTTATAACGCAACAATGTTCCTAAAGGTGCACATGCAGTCAGATGCTGACTATTAATGTAAACTTAAATTGCAAATGAAGTGTGAATCAGTGGAAAACAGTGATCGGAGCACTAGGTATAGCCTAACGTCTTAAAAAAATGGCAGTTTTTTTCCCCAAAAGTTGGTATAAAGTTTCACCAATAAATATTCGCTTTGTCGCAAACGCTGTATCATGTTGCACGCGTTGATGAATTAATGGGACTAAACTAAGTGAGAAAAATGGTGGATGTTTCAAAATGTTTAACAAAATATTGGTCTGCAACTCTAAACAAACAGTCAGAGCTCAAGGAGGTCAGCCATACTGTATTTATGATTAGAAACTGGCGACAGCGACTTATGGACGAAACCCGTGACATACAAAACTCGTTTTTGAGACAATACTCTTATAGATTCTCAATATTTAATTAAGTTATTGTGTAAGTTCATGCGATGATTACTAAGGAGTTGCTGCGGACAAAAGAAATAAACACACAACTCCAACGATGTCTCTCGGAATAAATTATGACGGTGATGTTTTACTGTCTATAAATATCAAAAGGGATACACGAGCGGCGACGTCGCAGGAACTAAGTACCAGAAGTCTAGATGGAGATGAAACGCTCACGGCTGATTACAAAAGAAATATCCCACGACCAGGCTAACACTGCCCTGCCATTGAACCTACTGTAGGAGCTCTAAATAAAGACACAATTTTCTCTGTCGATTACAATTAAAGAGCACGACAATCTAGCCCAGGGGCTCTCTGTAGATCTGGTGGTGACCTGTTGCTGTCGGTATGCATGGAAAAGGACAAAAGCGAGACGACACCGCAAAGACCTTCTGCAAGTTTAGATAAGAAAAAAACTTTTCCAACGATTATAGGAAAGCAAACGTTTGACTCCTACACTACCTCCTGGAATGGATTCTAGTAACAGTATCATAGTAGATAAAATGAAACGCGAAACTGCACAGCTAAGTCGCAAAAGGACCATTGGTGGGTTGCAAAGTAACACAATCAGTAAACAACAACAGTTTCTGGCCATCATACATTCTCCTGTAATAATTCCCGAAAGTGAGAGTTTTCTATCCTCAGATATGAAACGGGATGAACGAGAGCCACTTTCGCACAAGTCTACAGCCAGAACTCTGTTTGGAGACAATATTTTCTCGACTGATATCTCAGTAATTAAAAGAGAAATAGTCGTCTTGCCCCGCCCCGGACTAACTTCTGTTGGCAATGGTTCACTGTCGGTAGATACGAAAGGGTAAAACCGGGAATTAACACTACATCAACCTTCCTCGGATAGTCTTTATAGACACTGGACTCTTTCTCCTTGTAACAAAAGCAGTAAACGACAAACGGTCTCCAAGCACCCCACCAGAATAATTTCCGTCAGTGACGGTTAAACGTCGATAATTTCAAAGAGGAAATAAACGAGAGACGACACTACACGAAGTTTCCACGAGAAATCTTCATGGACCCAAAACTATATAAGTTGATAGCAAAAGAAGCAAAAAGAACCTCATCAATCTCTGTCTTCCCTCCGGAATAAATCCAGATGGAGGCGGTTTGCTGCCGGAAGGTACGGAAAGGGTTAATCGAGAGCTTGCAATACTATATGAACCTACTACAGAGGTGCTAAGTAGAGAAAACGTCTATCGATTGATAAAGAAATGAATAAACGATCATAGTTTCTCCTTTGTCTTATCTCAGAATTAGTTCTGATATTGTCGGTTTTCTGTCAGTTGGTAAAAAAATTCGAGAGGGGACACTACAAACGTGCAACAAGAATTCTAAATATATATTAAACTATCCCTGTAAAATAGGAAGTCAAAAAGAAATATATGAATTATCGTAGATTACATTCTGATGGTGACAGTCGACTGTCGAGACGAAAAAGGATAAAACAAGAAGCAACATTTTACAAACCTTCACCAGAAAATATTTATGGAGTTAAAGCTCACTGAACAAATTGTAAATTAGCGATATCGATAATAATTCTGTGAACTCTGTTTTTCGGCGTAGCTGAATAATCTCACTTTTGACCTACTTTAAGTAATAGAATAAAACGAACCATTTCTCATTTTGTGATTGGCTAATTATATGTAAACTATGCAAAAAAGTAACAGTCTGAGTAAAAAAATACTGAAATTTGAGAAAAGTGTTCAAGTCTAAACAATCACATAATGACCACATTCATTTATGTAAAATTGTACTGTATGGCAATGCAGATATTAAATACTGGGAAAAAAAATCCATAATATAAATAATACAAATAAGATAATAACAATGAGTATTGGCTTTGTTTATAACAAAGTATTATATGATTGTGGTATAAGATATGTAAAAGACGTGTTAAATGCAGATGGAAGCTTTTAAAGTTGGATGGACATACAAAAATTGACTAGCAACAAGGTGAACTTTTTAAACTTCTATAGCATTATAACTTCAGTTAAAACTTTCCTTTCAAAACAACACATTTCAATTAAAAAAGATGCTTTAAATGGATATCACAATCCTTCTATTAGCTGTTATTTCTTTCATACACTAACTAAAACCGACATAAATAAACATGTTTATAATACCTTGATACACAACGATGAAATACCTTCGAGCAGAGTTAAATGGGACTCATTATATAACAACGTAAATATTGATTGGAAACAAGTTCATGGAAATGTTTTCAGTTGCACAAAAGACACTTATACACAATGTTTTCAAACAAGAATAGTACATAGAATTCATCCGACAAATTCTATGCTTTTTAAAATGAAATTGATTCATACTAACTTACGTACATTTTGTAAACGCTATGAAGAAACCATTCTACATTTATCCCATGACTGTGAACACACCAAGCTATTGATTACTAATATTGCAACAATAATAAGTATTTTTGACCATACTCTACAAGTTGATAGTCGAACTTTACTGTTAGGCACATATACACCAAACCTACAATTGAACAGGCTACTTTTAGAGTTTAAAAAATATATTTATCACTGTAGGAATAAACAAAAATTACCTTCAATGATCGGTTTAAAGAATACTTTAAATTCTACCTTCATAACTCATAATTGCACAAAAACACATGAAGTTGACAAATGTAACATGACAATTGTAGAGCATGTTTTTCAAAGTCTCCTATTGCCAGTATAGTTTAAAGATATAGCAATACAAAACCAAACATAAACAAAATATATTGTACAGACGTTAACGAATATCTAAATCATTTTTTTTAAACGAAGATTCCATTATCTTTATTCCATATCCACACACACACTCACCCACCCACACACATACTTGCATTTATTTATTTATTTTCCTTTTTGATTTCTTTCTTTGTTTTTCACTCGCTCTCTCTCTCTTCTCTCATGTAAGATGTTTGGCACCCGTTTTGTCTCGCGTAAAACCGCATACGAAGATCGAAAACAGGCTACCACTTCATTGTTTTACGAATAAACGCATTGTAAACCACTTATTTCTTTTTCATGTCATCATGAAATAGGGGACTATGTCCTCAGTTCGGTGCTAGTATTCGCAACATGAATGTGTATTTCTGCATAGCGGAACAATCCGTTTTATTGCGATGTAAGCGAAGAAATTGGGTTTTCGCTAAATTACTCCTGGTGAGAGTAGGTAGGTATAGTCAAGCATTGATACGAAGTGACTTTGATGATGATAGATCATTGATAATGACAGGTTTCATTGTCGTAAAAACTGTGAAAATCTATTTTGTTTTCCTTTTTAAGATTTCATCGTATGGTCTCAATATAGACATTATTCATACAATACATGACTCATTAATGAAAATTAATGTATCCACGTTTTAAATCTCGAATCATGTTATGTATCTCTATGTCATAAGGGTGTTTTCAATCACATTCGCTGTTTTTTGGCATTAAATCATTATTGACAAATTTTCCTACCTATGCGTTCCTGGTATTTCCGTTCACTGGTACCACGCTTAGAGTGGTTACAAGCAACTGCTTGCTCACATGGACGTCGAATATCAATATCCCAGCATTGACAGAGGACTGAACTCTGTCGCACTTACAATAATTGATCATTCTTCGAAAAAATCATGGTCGAGCTGGAATTTGAACTCGCAACTCCTGTTTCATTAGCCTTGTAATTGCAGACTGAGCTGCCAGCCTCGGCAAACAAAATAGAGCGTTCATCCGATGATCTTGACATACCCTACCAATAATCGTGCTTCATGATATTCCCTGCGTGATAAGGTTCAAAAACGTAGCACCTGGGCCCATATTCATCAACCATTCTTAAGAATATTTTATGTCTTTATCTAGACTGAGAAAGTAACGCAAGCATTGATTGGCTAAACCATTTGGTTCAGCCAATCAGAAATTGTATTACTTCATTTTTAGAAAATTCTTGAGAATATGACAAAGAAAGTTCTCACGAATGGTTTGTGAATACGAACCCTATTTGCTTAATTTGTTATTTTATCGGTTCTGTAGTTAAAGTCTGGGTTGGATTAGGGTCATCTGCCACAATGGACAAACTAGTGTCATCTGCGAAAACGTTTTTGTATCAATATCAGTAACTATACCATTTATGTTGACTAGAAAAATTAGAAGCCCAAAAATAGTCACTTGAACTTCCGTAGTTACTTCCCCTGAATCTCCAACCAGACACTATCGATTGCTACTATGCCTGCTCCACTACTACATCTCTCTCTTTCACAAATTCTTATGCTCTCTCTGTCTCTCTCTCGGTCTCTTATTCTCTTTCTGTCTCTGTCTCTTTCTCGGTCTCTTATTCTCTCTCTCTCAAACGGTCTTTCTCTGTGGCTCTGTGTGTGCCTCAATCTTTAATTTATGTCTGCCTTTCTATTCGTCTGTCTGTTCGTCCGTCCGTCCACGTATACGTGTACCTATCATGAAGTCTTTTTGTAAATCTCTTCCTCTTCTTTTTTTAGGAAGCTCGTTTTAACCACAATTATCCCGAGGCTTGTTGAAAATAAAGATGTGCAGTTATCAATTAACCCTTAGGATGCTAAGCGCGACTCAGAAATCTTTGGCGGACAGTCTACATCGAGTTCAAACTGAACAGAACGCGCAGTCTGATCTTGGATCTACACTGTCCGATTAGGAGATATCCTTTCCTAAAAATATCTTTGAAACAGCAAAATGTGGGATTTTTAGATATCATTTTGAACGTTTCATTCGACTTATTTAGGAGGATAAGGGTTAAAAAATTCACTAACGATTTTCTGCCGTACTGCTACGACGTTTACGTTTACCCCTGGGAGAAATATAGGCCTAATGATTCAGAGCTTTAAAAGTATATCTTCTAAAGCTGTGAGTGCAGACTGCGATTAGCATGTCCATGTGCTGCCTGTTTCATCTAGTTTTATTAGCATAATAATAAAATTTCAATTCCTTATCATTTTCAATAATATTTGTACATAATGATGACGGGAAGCTTACTCTTTTATCCCTTAACCACACCATCCCGGGTTTTAACGACCTTGAGGCAGGGAACTTTTTAAAACATTGTTTAAAAATATGAAATACTGTTCACTAGCATCTTTTCCTTTTCACACAATGTTTTTATCCGTATCAATGACGAATTCCAATCCTTGAGCCAAATCGAATTTGTCATCTGCAATTGCTTTCAAGTAATGTTTGTTTGATAACGACTTAATGTCCGTTCTTACTACACTGACACAGTCGATAACGACCACTTCGTACATTTTTACACTCATTTCCGGCTGTTCTTCGTCGGCACCAGCATTATGCTTTTCGATTTACACTCCCAAGTCAGCGTTTGGAATTTGACTGCCGAAATATTGGTTTTATCCATATTTTTAGTTGAAATGGTAACTGGCAATGTCAAATATTTTTTCTTACGTAATGTTGCCCGCCGGGCCATAATCCAAGGTAATATAGTACATTACAAAACTCTTCGCTTAACAACATTACTGTGGACTCTGTCAAATTCAAAACAATTGCAGACAACAACTTTGTGGCTGAAATTTTGTTAATGTTTTTACTTAAAGGTAGAAAAGTTTGTGGGTGAAGGAAATAAAAAATCCCACAATTAAACTGTGTCGTCCAGTTAGGCCGCATCCCATTTCATTTTATGATTTGAGTGTGCTTGTATGCATGACCGTATGCAAAATACCTCGCATTTTATAATGGTACCCTGGATTCGAATTAGTATTCTATGTGATTGCCATAAAAGTGTTATCGATTAAGATTTTAGTACTGATGAAAAATAGAGAAAAAGTTTCTCGTTGGATGCTACATTTTATCTGTGCATCGCCATTTTTCTATGCACATTGGATGATTGAAAAGGTATCAAGCTTTTACCCTGTCCAAGAAGACAAAAGTTAAGACTAACTAAAATTGAGAGCATTAGCAGACGACAAGTTAAATATGGCTTAAATGATGTGACTCATCTCTGAAAGGGTAGAAAACGTTATGGGAGAAAAAGAAAATGCAGGTTATCAGCGTCTTCTCCTTTTCAAACAATGTTTTAAAAGGCCAACTTTCCCAGCGTCGTCGAACAAGGTATTGTTTGGTAAAGGGATAATGAAGAACCTATGATGTACTTCCGTGTTTCATGTTGAAGTAATACAGGAGTGGCACATCTCTATCAATCTTGCTGAACATACAAAATCTTTCAGGAAAATGTTTAGATTGACTTCAAATGTTTGGCTTCTATTTCTAACTTTGTTTGGAAGTCAAGTTGCTTATGGAGGTAAGTTTAATCTAAATTTAACATAGTTCAACATATCTTATCTGAATCGGGGAAAATGGAGTTTACATTAACAATTTACATGGAACGTGTCGTATTTGAGTAAAAGTTATTTTTGTTGTCAGAAAGAAATGAGCTTATAAAAAACGGGAAAGATCTGTTGATAAATATAGACAGAAACACACATAACGAAAACAGTGGCACCTTCAGAACGCTATTTGGTCTTCAAATAGTCATTCATGCTAAATGAATGAATGAATGCATGAATGATGTCAACTTAAATTTGATATGTATTATTCTACAAGCTCTCCTTTCATGTTATACAACATGTTATATAATCAGGTGTAAACAATTATATTGATGAATGCACAGTGAATTGCATAACACATGGGTTCTTGTATGTAGACCATTAAAATATGTGTTGTGTGTATCATTTTCTTCTTTTCTTTTACTTGTCAAAGACCGGTATTCATTCCTACGATAATTAGGCGTCTGTAATATTCATGTGTAGCTGGGTAGAATTTTGTCTTGCGAAAAGTAAAAATTTCCAGCACGACTCCATTTTTTATTTGATATCTCTGCAACGATCGGTACATGTCATTTGCCAGATAGCGTGAATGACTATTTGAAGACCGAATAGCGTTCTGAAGACGCTAGTGTTTTTCATTATGTGTGTTTATGTGGGGACTGCACTTACGACAAAAGCAGTACAAATTTTAACATAGACCTTTCGGCTAATCAAAAGCTAAACAACAATGTTTTCAAAATTTAGATAGACTGTTTGAAAGTACTTTCAGTAGATCAGTCCTTTGTATTTTCAGAAATTTGGTCACGTTTCATCAAATAAATGTATCCTTTAATTTTTTGATTGAAGGGTATAAACAGGAATACAGAGCGTATACATATCTTAAATTAGTGACAGACAACTAAGTTTTTGAAAGGAAGCGCTAATACATCGGTGCCGATCAGTATATTCAGAGCCGGCCTACAGTTCAGAGCCGCTTCACATAATCGAAGCCTTTGTTTATTTATGTCATTTCTGTGTTTAATTATGTCAATTCTTTGACAGCATCTGACAGAAAAGTTCAAGACAATAATTCAACCTTTTAGGACAGCAAAACTCTCTCTTAGTTGCTAATTTTATGGCAATATAAGTCTGAAATTAGGTCCATGGTGTATTAGTCAATCCACGGCACAAATGATTCAAACAACACTGTACACATTCTGCAAATTTCCATGATGCAGGAAACATGTTGAAAGACCAGAGCTTTGCATGAAATCCTCTTTTTTTCCAAATTCAAAGACATATGAACAGATTAGTACAAAGAATGACAAGCTTGCCTGTTTTTCATTTGTTTTTGAGCCGATACTTTCGGAACCGGGAGACCAACACAACATTTTATCGTTGGAGCCATTGGCTCTGAATACGAAGTTTCCTACCCGTGTTAATGCCAGACTGATACCATGAAGTAGGTCAAAAGTCAGCTTGTACAACTACACCAAAAACAGTTGAACCGATGAATGCTTTAGAATCCACTCGTTAACTGATCGTAAATGGGTAGAATAAAATTAAAACGGTTTACGTACTATCGGAAAAGGTAAAGCTATATCACACGGCACGAATGTGAAAGCCTACATTGGTCTCTTCATAATGAAAGTTCTTGTACCTAAAACATGGTTATAATTCTTTTGCCTTTTCATTCCCTTTTAACAGGTGTAGTGCCTTCTCAGGGTAAGTTTTATTTTAGTTTAACATCACTTAAAAAGGCTGAATTTTTGTGGATTTTGAGCTCTTTTTCTTTAATTTAGTCATACATTTACAAAAAATGCCTTAGTGACCTGCAGGTGCATCTTAGACTTCAATAGCTCTTGAAGTTGACAGACTGATAAAATGAGCATCTTTTTGTTTTGAATTCGAACGAAACATATCTTTTAAAAAGCTGTTCAGCCTATATCGGGTAACCAACTTTAACCAGTTTCATTATAGATTTATATGTCTTCTCAAATATGGTCTTTACATCTAAAGGATGCAGCATCAGGAACAAAAACCTAACTAAAAGAAAGAATGCATTTTATGTAGGCTCCAGTACTCCATATTTCTTCAACAACTTCACAGTCATGAATTCCAGATTTGTTGAGTAAACTCAAAAAGATTTGAATATTACCAAAGTTGACATGCTATTCATTAATACCCTGTAAAGCTCGAAAACTTTCATGTATTTATTTTGACTCTGTAGTTTTACAACTTTACTCGCAGATTGACGATGCAGTACATTATATAATTATACTCATGTAATTAAAGTTACAGTTCATCTTTTTCCCAACCAGCCAATTGGCTTCGTTTTGGATTACATTAATAAAATTAAGCCCTATACAGTGGTGTACTTGATGATTTGGTTAAGAAATAACATTTATGAGCAAGCTTTTACGAGAGATTTCCAAGAAGTATGAAGACTTCACTGATAACTCGACTATGTATGGTGATGTATGGATGTTTCATTAATGCATGCAGAAAATTTCATCAAAAGACATAGATCGAAATTTAAGCTGCAAAGAATAAAAAAACACGACTGACTGCCATCCAACGCATAACATAGGTCACTTTGAAAATTAACTGGGTTATTTCCTTTCGATAAACAGTACCATTGTAACACAACAGTCAACTGGTCTTAAAAACATGATTGAAAACTGTGAATTATGTTGAAAATACTCTTAATTAACAGCATATTTTAATAACCCACACGTTCTCTCAAATGTTTGTTTAATTCACTTAGCTCTGGAAGCTAAAATTCTTTATTAAACAATCGCAGAGAGAGAGAGAGAGAGAGAGGATTTTTGAAAATACTGCCAGAAAATGAGAAAATGCTGGTAACCAACATTTTCTTCTTCACCAAAAATGTTTTCTTTCCTACAAAAGCGAAATTTTAAATATGGGTTACGTTTACTTTGTCTTCTGTGAATAGTTTCAATTTTGACAAATAAGAAATTTGTCGTGTTGTACAGAGGTTAGAAATTTCGAGTGGTTCTTCGATGATCATTAGTAATGATTCGAATAATTCGAATCAACTTTAAGATTGTTCTTATGTTCGTATTTTCGAGGTTTTTACTATATATTTTGTCCATCAACAGGTGAACGGCTCTTCAATAATGAGTGCTTCGGTTGCGTGGTGAGCAATGGTATGGGTTTCAACAGTTTTTCTTCCGACTGTTCTTGTTACTACATCTGTGTGTTGAATACATCCCCAAAGGTGCGTTTTAAAGCTTTTTTGATCCCTCTGCCGATTTCAGTAGCTTTACAGGTCAGTAAAGATAGGCTAGAAATTTTCAAAAGTTGGGTCTATTTCATATTTGGGTTAACCTTCTACAAAACGAACTATTCTAGTCATTTTACCCTTGAAAGCGTGTGAAACTGGCGAATTCTAACTTGGTACAAAAGAACTGAAGTTCTCCAAAAGTGCAGAAACATTTTGGGAACATTTTCATTTATCAGCATTTTCACTATTGCCCATTGTGTTTTCAACATGCATCTTCATTTGGATCGTTTAATATAGGGTTGCTTGGTAAAGGGTTTAACTAGGAGCAAGGACACCATAGGGTTGAAGATCAGAGATGATGCACTACATGTAGAAATTATTCTTACTTATTCATCAATGATGAACACTAAATAATGCAGGTCATGTCGTACAGGTGAAACCATGTCAGTTTTAATTATATAGCTATTTCTATGACATTTAAGGAATGAACTTTTTTTTGTTTTCATGGAGGTATGAAAAAAAAACCTAATTACACTGTATGATACCGCGAAGTGTGATTAGGTTTTTTTTTCATACCTCCATGAAAACAAAAAAATTTCTCTTCATTCCTTATAATTCAATATCACAGACAACAAATATGCACTTAGATTTTACTCTAACTGCTTTTTTTGTAAATCCAACATTGCGTATTTATTTAAAGTCCATTTCATTGATAATTCATAGCGCGGTAAATCTGCTTGTTCATGACGTAATAATGACGTAAATTCATGACGTCAATACGCTAGAATTAGTTGAAAATAAGTTTGTTAGGACCCAGCAAAGTGACAATGAGTTTAAGCTCTCTCTTTGAATGTTGGATATTTTTTTTCAATATTCAGAGAAAATAAATTTAGCTAGCAATTTGAAATTCGGACTGGATACAAAATCAGACAGAAAAACATTATGGACTCTCGTATACATGTTTGTTTACATTAGTTTGACTGCAAAAGTAGTTCCGGCACTGCTTAATTTTTTTCATGGAGCTATGAAAAAAAAATTTCAGCCAATCAGAACTCGCCAATGTTCATGAAAAAAAAAACTAATATTGAATTATTCGATACTGAAGTTCGTTGCTTGTAGCTTGTGGCTGTCGCAGTTTTTCTATCTTTCCGCGTGTAATTTTCACATATTGAATGGTACAGCGCGTCTATAAGGATCTATTTTCTTGAAACAGTTTATTGTTCAGTCCAACAGCTAACATGAGGCGAGACCTGACAGAGTGGATTTGATTTGTCCTACTGATATAAAAAATAACAAAATAACAAGCTATGTTCTTACAGTTTGGGAGGACTCTAATACGCGCAACAGTCCGTGCATGACATAGAGTTAAGTCTTACATGTACACGTGCATATGTGTGTGGTGTGTGTGTTAGCCTAACCCCTATGTACTTGTGTATCAATATGAAAGTATTGGAATTACTATGGAAATCAGTCCATCTATCTATCTATCTATCTATCTATCTATTTTAAGATGTCGTCAGTTTTGTCAACAACCAGCCCCTGGGTGTCACACAAGAGATGCTGTGCCTGCGGAGAACATTTCTCGAAGTCGATGTTAACCTGTGTGCCATATACAGATAAACGATCAGACTGCTATGGTCGAAATATTTTCACCAGAAACAGTAAGTTTTTTGGCCTTGTTTTAGAATGAAGCATTTTTTCCCTATAATATTACCACAAATGGTTTAAACTTTTCTGTCGATATTGCGTTCAGCTCACCGATAGCAAGCTTGACAAACGTTCTAGAATATTCAAGTTAAAAGTTTAACGCCAATTTACGTCAGATCCTTTATTCTATTTTTGTATTGCCAATTTTTAATATAGAGTATGTTGAATACAGATTAGCAATTAAATACACCCGAATTTAGATTTTGATATAAAAGGAAGTAGGTTTCGCAAGTAATATTCAGCAGTTGAGGACCAAAATGCAGAAACAATGAGTTTGGCAGTTGAAATACGACAGATAAGGGTGTAAGCACTGATATTATGTAAGTATGTTCTGAAAGGAATAAAAAGATACCAAGGTGAAGCTTAAATTGCATATATTTACGTGATTACATGTATGTCTTTTGCAAGAAACACTTGTTTACTCGTTTTAGCGATCGCTAGTCTATGGCCACCGATAGTGACTCAGATTTAGATGTAAACAGACTATTACTACTACTACTAATAATAATAATAAAAGAAAAACACAGTCGCTAAATACTGCCTCAAAGAAAATAATTCTCTCTGTTAGAAACCGTAATTCTGTTAAATATGACGATGTTGACATGAATTTCAAAATCTGTACCACTCCCAATTGAACCGTGACCACTGACAAAGTCACAGACTGAAAAAGATGTAAGCGATGAAGTTCAAGATGGTTGCTTATATTTAAATTAAGTCTGGGGCCAATGCATATTGGGCTCGTCTTTACTTATCCCAGCACAACCTTTTTCATCCTCGTGTTTTTCGTGGGTATAGTAGGTCTCTTCTAAGTACGAGGTCGTCCGGACAATAAGAAAGTGAAAAGGCTTTGAAATTCATCTTGATATGTTCTTTATTTGCTTTTTTTTTTCAATTAAAGTCAATTAACAGATTTTTCTTCAATTATATATCCTATTCTAACAAGTAAATTCTAAGAGCCGTGGGTAAAGTAACCAGATCAGACTTAATAATCGGATTGGATAAGGTCAAATCGGATCGGATTTAATGACCGGCTTGGATCATTTTCTTTAATCTTGAATAGATCAACCAAGTGTCATCTTTACCTAGGCCGCTTATTTCACATTCGCTAGTCGGCGGCTAGTTCACCTATCAGTACGTCCCGAAATCTTTTTCACTGGCACTGTGTAAGCGTTCTTTCCAAGCCAATAGCCACTTTCCTTAGAGACATAAGAGTATTGAGCGGTGAACGAAAAGTAATCATGTATCAATGGTGTCAGTCCTCGAAAAGAATTATAGCGGACCCAGAATTCTTATTAAAAATATTTGAATAACAAAGCCTGCATTTTTGCACTGAGCTACAAATACTTGACAGCTTTATCACCAAGCATTTTTTGTCAGTGTATGATGGTTAATGTATGATGGTTAAGGTTTGAGTTTTCAATACAAGTTTTTTTTTGTACATGTAGTGTATTTTAGCAAAAACCTGTCTTGTGCAACTTTGAACTTATAATTAGGCCCCGTTTTTTCAGAACTAGTGAACCCCAAGCTTCAGAAGTTTAATGTATAGTCAATGTAGCCATCCAATAACAGTAAGAAAAACACCAAAGTTGGAATAGCGATACATTGCAATAATATAATTAATGAATGTCGTCAAAATAACCATCTTTAGCGTCTAAATCTTGAAAAATAACGATAAAGCATTTAAGTCTATATTTTTCCATCCTCCGTAATTGCGATGTACGGTTGAATTTGAGTA
This sequence comes from Hippopus hippopus, assembly GCA_946811185.2. Classification (NCBI taxonomy): domain Eukaryota; kingdom Metazoa; phylum Mollusca; class Bivalvia; order Cardiida; family Cardiidae; genus Hippopus; species Hippopus hippopus. The sequence continues at coordinate 20,935,041 of OX328109.1, read as the reverse complement.
AATGACGCATCCGAGTGTGACTTGAGAAAACAATTGATTTCAGCACTCTGTTCTTCGGAAGCACATCTTTTAAACAAGTTCTGACTTTTTATGTCTGGTCCAGCCATTACTTTGAGTTGACCTATAACATACAAATCATTGCAAGCTCTAAAAACTAACATGTCAACGTATTAAAATTATACAAAGAGACTGTTAGGGGGTCAAAGCGAGTTGGCAAGACATAAATAGACGCAAGAATTAATTAGTATCAATTTTCCGGTTCTTCAAGTTCCCGAACAAAATATGTTTTTGAGAGTAAAGGAAAATGAAGACTTTAACTGCATTAACTTTAAGTCGCTAGACCTAGCCCTACAGTGAAGCTCTTTGATGTACAATATTTGATACGGTCATATTTTCTCTACCACACCAGCTTTTGAAATGCAATATCTGGGATTTTTCACTATTTACTAGAACAGGAGTTTAAGGGTTTAAGATATCTTGTGAACTGTATTTAACAGATCCTTGTCGTAGGAGTCGAGTGGGCAGTCCAGTTTCTCGCTCAAATCCGGAGGATGCATCGTTTGGATCATCTCTTTGAAGCGGTTTTCATTTGTGTACAAGGGTACGTTTCTTTTAACAGTAACACACATTCTCGATAGAGCGTGCATATAGAACTATTTGCTATACACAAGCCTCTCATGTATGAAAAAAAAACTACCATTAGTTATTTTCTCTTTTTTAGCATATTTAGGTTTCGGCATTTTGTTTTTCACAAATCTAGTACACTGATGACGCCACACTCAGTTTCATGGTCATTAATGCAAATGACTGATGAAATGACAAAATCACTGTAACAAGTGCAAATTCCGGAATAGAATTTGAATGACCGAGCTAGTCTAATGGGCATTGTATACAATTTTATTCCCTAAAACAGGAAAGGTTTATTTGGTTATTGGTTGGAAATTTTCGAGATTGTTTGCTCATAATTATAATGAAGGATTGACGTAATAGGTAATAGGTGCACTCATACCGAACCCTTAATTATAGCAAGAGTAGTACTACTAATCACTGAAGTAATAACAAATATATCTTTCTTGTTGCATAAAAAAGCTGGTCAATAAAATGTTAAAGTCACTATTACGGGTGATGAAATCTCGACAAGGTCACCTAACCTTGATGTCTAATTATGGATATAAAAATGATGTGTTTTATCTGACAATCGGTGTACAATATGTTGAGATTGCTCGTTTAGGTAATCGCATTCCATTTTGAGTAAGGGCTATAGACATCATCAAAAGTAGCCGAAGTATACTATTTCCACACTTCTCTCATTTTTCTGAAGGTTGGCGAAGACGTTATTCCCCTGCCAAGTTGTTGTCCAGAGGGAACCTGTTTTGATACGTCTGCCAGGGATTCCAATAATGCATGCAACTCTGAGGCTTGTAATAACGACTATTGTAGTACCCTTAGGCCATCTGAAAGGGACGATTGCAACTGTGAGGAGACGTCTGCACCATCAAGCGGTATGTATTTTATACCGTTAACATTAACATACGTTCTAACATGAAAAAGTTCGTTTCTGTTGGTTGAATGGACATACTTGCTCGTGTATTATTTTGTTATGTAGTGCGAGCATACAGATATACTGACAAACGATTAATCAACGATACAGAAAAGAAAAGTCTGTCAGTGATGTGTAATACTGACATATATGTCATCTGGTAACCGTGAGGAAGACCTCTTGTCATTGAAATTAATGTCAAAAGTAACTTGGGGGAAATATTGCTCCGGAGAACTTTTCCTGAGTATATGGTAAATACACTTTCGACGTCTGAAGATGCACAAAAAATACGTTAATGCTCATATGCGAAGACAATTGAGTGTTTTAAGAGCAGTGGGTTTTAAATATGTACAGAAAAGGCAGACAGACAAAATTTTAGAGTTGGAAAAACTGAATGAAACCTAATATTGATATAATACACAAAGTCTGGCAAAGTATTATCTTATTTGTCCATTACCACTGAGAGACAAAAACCCATTATGCGATCCAGGGTAGAGAATCTGTAAAGTTTCACCCGACGCTTAAGGTAATTTTTTTCGGTTTTCTGTGGTCCAATATTTCATCCAATCCGACGCTTCAGGTCCATGTCAGTTTCAACTAGTCAATTCCATCCTGTATGTTGACAAATCCGCGTCCGTGTTGATCCAATTCGCATTTTTCATTGTCTAGTGTTTTATTTTTTCCTGGCCGTTTAATTCCATTATATTCAATATTCTAGTTTTCAACTGTTCTCGTGTTTTTCATATTCCATTGTTTCATGTTGTCTGGATGGTTCAGGTCCATTCTAGTCTTTCTATGATCCATTCAAGACTTCGATTATATTGAACAAATAATAGTTATTAAGCTCCCTTCCCGTTTTCCATATTCAGATATTTGATATTTTCCAAAAGGTTTAGGGTTTATTCTTATCTTTCAGTTCTCCTAAAAAATGGACACAGTGCTGGGTCCGTAACACCAACCATTCTCTGTCTTATTCTCTAAGATTTTTTAAATAGAAAGTAACACAGCTTCTGAATGGCTGAACCAAATGGTTTAGCCAATAAGTTGCGTTTTTTCTTGATCTTTTGAAGCTCCTTTATCGACCAATCCCCGACCGTTTATGTCTATTTTATTTCCTTGCCTAGAAGAATGAAAATTAGTCAGATTGGCATCTCGTTCACCGTGCACCCGTACAAGTGGTTAAAATTACATAATTTCGTACCACTTCACGCCAAGAGCAGAACTTGCAAACGAGCAAGAAACTCGTGCAGAATAATGTTCTTGAATTTACCGAAGCAATTTCTCAGTCTTTTTGATACTTTTCAAGTATTCACATTGAGTTTCCCTATTTGGATTCAAATTGAACAAGTTGCGACCGTAGAATGTCTTGTCCGACGTCTACGAGTGACGGGGAGGGTCGCTGACCGATTGCAAAGTGGACGTCCGCGGATCACAACGCCACGACAGGATAGATTAATACGCCTCATTCACTTGCATAATCTACATCTCACAGCTAGTGAAACTGCTAACAACATTATAGGGAGTCACAATCGCCATATTCACCCCGACACTGTTCGAAACCAATTACGGCTCAATGGTCTGAGAGTCCGACGTCCCAACTCCAGCCCCGTTTGGTTTGGTTATGAGCACACTCACCCAGAAACTTTCCTATGAGGCAGTGGAGATGGGTACCCTTCAATGTTGAATCCTGACTCACTGTATACCGTTGTGACGAGCAGCTTCGTGTGTACAGAAGTCTTGTGGAACGCTTTTACGATGGGTGCGTTATTGAGGGGTAAAGGTTTGGCGGTGATTCGGTTTTGGTTTGGGGTGGTATCTCGCATCTATTTAGGTCATCCCTGATTGTGGTTGACGGTAAATTAACCGGCGTCAGGTATAGAGAGGAAATTCTCCTCCCAGTTGCCCTCCCATGTGTGCAAGGGTGCAAGCTGATCTTTTAGCATGACAATGCCCGGCCCCATGTTGCTTGCCAGCAATTTTCGGCTAACAACAACCTAAACCCTCTTAACTGTCTAACATTAAATCCAGCTCTGCCGCAGTTGAGCACTTGTGGGGCGAACTGGATAAGATGCGCCAAAATGCCCCCACTAACCTAGCCAAGCTCAGACATGACTTGCGTGTAGATTGGGATAACATTCCAATTACAAGTATCAAAACCCTGATGAACTCCAACCTTAGGAAAATAAGGGCTGCGACAGCTCCTCAAGGAGGGCACACAAGATGATGACGTGCCAGTCAACGTTGCACTACACAAATATAGGTACTTTCAGAAGGGTGTATTTTTCCTCATAATCGTCTCTAAAAAATCGAATGAAACTTTGTCAACCTGTTCAATAACGAGGAAAGGTTATACAAACTATGAATGTAACATAACATTATATACTTTAAAACTATCTTAAAATGTTACCCTGTGTTTCTTTTTCGTCCTATTATATAAAGCCTCATTCACCAGCTCGTCTCATCCTTTTGACCACGAACTTACCTACTTCCTTTGACTCTACATCAACCAAGTCGTTTTTCCAATTGACTTCTTTCACAACTTCCTAATCGTAGATTGATCATTCCAGAGTTTGTGTTGCACAATTCTTAGATAGCTCTTTTTCTTTTCAGATTAGACTACCGGTAAATTTATGTTTAACATGTAGATAGGGTGATTTGTTTCCCTTTCAGAGTGAGATCTCAGAAATTGCTTGAAACAAAACTCAACAATGAAACTTTTATGTATTTTCTCCAAGAATTTCCCCCCTTACATTTGGCCATACCTTTTTACCTTTCCAGCCATGGTGAAATCGAGTAACTGGCAGGCTAGAAAATGGATGTTTATTCTAATCTTACCCTGTAACTTAACTGAATTTGTATTTTTATTGGATTTCGCAAAAGTGTAAACGCCCTCAAAACTAACGTAACCTCATTATACCTTTAGTTTCTGAAGTAACAAAGTGCGGTTATTAACTTTCTTGTTTTTGTATTTACAACAGACATTGTTTTAATTTCCGATTTGAATTCACCAGAAAGGATAGTCAATTCATTCCAAACACAACCTCACCTACCAGTTCTGTCCAAATATCAACCAAGCCTGTTTTTCTCTTTGCCTACTTTACAACTTCGCGCGATGATTTATATTTATCGTCCCTTTGTTTGTGTACATGGTGTTGCACAATTCTTGCAGTAGCTCTAGTTTCTTTTCTTGGTTGAACAGATTTGTTATTTGACAAAGAATCAGAACAAGTCAAATGAACAGTCTACCGAAACTCGCACGAGACAATTATACCCTGCGTGTTACCAAAATGAGACCTCTATCTTCTAAGTTTGTTTCTCTTGGTCGAATTATTTATAATTTTTTACGACACTCGTCTACGTCCGAAGATCTTTTTATCTTCAAAATAAATTCTAAAATTTAAAAAGTCATGCTCTTTGACAAGTTGGTCAACTCAATAAGTATGGGTCTGTAAAATCCGTTTAGTCCAACAATCAGATGAATCCTGAGACGGAATGTTCCTTGGACATGCAGAAATTTTACAAAAAGCAAAATGTTTTGACCCATTTTTACCGATGCTTTAACCTCCGCTCCCCTTCTCGTAGGACATGGCTCAAATGTACTGTTCGCAAGATTGTTATTTTTCTATCTTCAATGCCAAATCTGTTGTTTCAGCTAGTATCAGCGATTTCATGTGAATTTTGAACAGTGATTGGTTCCTGTCATAACTTAAGAGTGATTTTTTTTTAAAATCAAATGTACTTTCAGAGTGTCTATACATGGCGGTACCTGATGACGTAGCAAGCTTTATGGGCAGAGAAACAATGAAAAAATACAAGTGTTCGCCTGGTACTTGTTGGGACCAGGACGCCTGTCAGTGCATCCACGTGAATAACACGGGATATAGTAATGATTCTTTCTTTCTTTCTTTATTTTATACCATGACTGCAAAATTAGATACAAAGAAAGGAGTCTCAAAATGATTCAAAACATAGAGTATTACAGAATCCACATGTATTTGTTACCATTTTAAACGTTTTCCAGGATAATTGGTATATGGATGAAAAGGCCCAATGTAAAGTTAAATGATTTAAAAAAAACCGCATGCATGATACAGTTTTACTTCATTTGCATATTAAAGCCGATTTTATTTCACAATCTGAGAAAAAAATGCAGGTCTAAAACAGCATCTGTTCTATAAGACGTCCTTTTTTTCCACATAAAACGACGTCGCAGCGTTATGTTTCTACGCATTCTCGTATATTTGTTGATCATAGCGTGACAAGTTTCATTTTTCACTTGCATAATTTTCAACCTACAGTTTAAACAATTTTATATCGTTCATAACCATTTTCTTTCGGGGTGCTCTTCTGCAATTTTTCTGAGAAAAAAAAGAAGAAAAAAAGTGATTTGAAAATAATTTGCATGAACAGTTTTACAACTTCAAATTCAAATCTATTTGACGACTCCATCTTGAAAATCAAGACGGGTCATATGACACCGTTTCCTCCCAAACAATGAAAAAAAAAAAAAAAACCCAGAAAACCCAGTTTTTAAATGGGAAAAAAAATCTGAATTCTTCCCTTGTTAATTTGGTAAATAAATGATAGAAATCTACGAACAAATGATGAAAAGACAGCTATTTGAATTGCTAACAGATATTTTGAAACACCTTGTACTTTTAGGATAACAATGTATCTCAAAACAATATTCAGAAACGCTAATAATGCTTAAGGCTAAAGAAACCAATCTGCAAAATACGACGAAGGCACAGAGCTGGACCATTGAATGCAAAAACCAGACGGGACATTCGGCGTTTCCGCTAAAACTGAATCAATGCTACATGTAAATGAACACAAATTCATTACTTTTTTACTCATAGTAAAAAAAGAAGTTTGCACTATATTATTTCCGTCGTCATTGGTCACCAGATGTATTTACATGAGCTCACAATTCATTAACACACTGTGAAGCAGTTAGACTGAAACCTGTCTCGTTTTATGACAAATGACGTACTAAATTGTTTTGGCGATTACCTTTGGCAGGACTTTAAGCATGTTACATTTCTCTCATAAGAGTAAGGTACAATGTTGGTAAGAAAACCTAAATTTTGCGTCATATCTGGTGTACATATTGGAGAACTGAAACAAGAATTTCGATTGGTTAAACCGGTCGCTTTGAATATTCATTAAAGCGATATTTCACTTGATAGGTTACCCAAAGTTTAGAATAGAGTATAAACCTAGATACTATCATGAGGGCGAAGATGTATTTTCGTTTATTATTAATTTCTCTGCAGATGATTGCGTCGAGTTTGCAAAACTAAATTTTACCAGTAATACAGAATCAGCAACAGACGGAAGGGGAAACACAATTTGGACGATTTTAAACGGCAATGTAACCGTAAGCGGGGATACAGCAAGCTTTAATGGTGGATTTATAAACATTGGAGGTCTAGCTTCTACCGATTACGGTAAGTTTTATTGCATCAGTAGTATAGAAAAGATTAATATTAGCATTTATGTATAAGTTATCGATATATATGGAAACTTTGCATTTATTTAGTTAGATCTATTGGATTTCACCGTTCTACTATTTAAAGGAAAAGTTCAAGTCCGGTCGATTCAGTACCAAAACTGAAAAGAAAATCTATCTGTGGTTTGAACATGTTGATCTTATTTTTCTGATTCATTTGTTATTAATCTTCAAATAGACGCTGTGAAAACGGGATGGGCCTAATTTCAAGTCGGAAGCCACGATAACGAAGTTGCTAACGTGCCTCTAAATAGAAACTGTCTGGCGTTAAACACAAACTTATTTCCGGAGTAAACCTGTTTTATGACAAGTTATTTTTCTTTCTTTTTTTCTCTTTTTAAAGTTTTCAGGTGGTAAAAAATAAGATTTTTCAGTAAGAGATCAAAGTTTTTTTGGTAGCTATCGTCCACAAAGTGTTCACATCGTAAAACAAGAGGACCATGATGGTCCTAAATCGGTCACCTGAAATGCAACTCAGCTGTCATTGTTATGGTCATTTGCCTCTTTGCTGGAATGTTTTAGTTTTGAAAATGATTCATCCAGATGACAATACCAATAATCAGAGCAGGTAAGAAAATGATAGAGCCGAAATTATAGGCCCTAGAGTGTAAACAATGAATTTGTCATCAAGATCCCCTATTTTGATGCTTTTAGCTTGTCCCCATTTTGATCAGATTTTTCCTTAGGTCATTATGAACATCCAGGGAAATTTTGAGTATGACTGAGCCAGAATTGTGGTTGCTGAGTGTGTTCATGTTCATGTTCACAACCTTACAAACATTCTGGGCAATGGATCAAGATTATGCTGGAATTCCGATAGCTATATAATAAACAGTGGAATTTTGGCGACGCATATTAAAGGATACATAAAAGCTAACCATGAGTATGTTATGCTCAGGTGAGCTGATAATGGGTTTTCAGACAGAATCACATGCCAAATGTATGTTGTGGGCCATAAAATATGGAACAGGAGGATTCCAAAAATACACTCTTTACATATTTGTTCTCACATTGTGACTACAAGGGACTTTTTGTGATTCCAAGGAAGAAATTTGGTAAATCTATTAGCAAACAAGAGCCGTCAAGTGGTTGTTGAGAAATCGCTTCGGACGGACAGACAGACAGACGAAGTGGCGACTGTATGCTCGCCCTTACGGGAGCATAACTATCCACCAGTCCATGCTGAATATGAAAGCTCTTGGGTTAATGTTTGGATGAAAGAAGATTTTAAAAGATCTTTTATTTGGATGTGGAAACTGGGATCCAACAACAAAGCACTTACTTTTTTTTCCTAAGGTCACAATTCGATGTACTTTGGTAGAGTGCTACTGTTGCCAATTAAGTTGTAGGCTTTGTGTTTGGGTTGATTTTTTTTTTCAGCAGTTGACATGGAAACCAGAGTTGTTCATGAATTCCAATTTGTCAAAGGGCAATACAGTTGATCTTGCTTAGCTAAGCGACTACGTTTATTAAGCCAACACTTTTATTAAGCGATAGGAATTCCAATGTCTCTGTTGAAATATATAAGACTAGCTGGAATTGAATGCCCCATGGATTAAAGCCTTTATGCTGAGCTAAATCCTATGTTGTTAGTACTTATTACAATCGTCTTGTGAAATCCGAGAACCCACAACATAGGACCATTTTCAACACTAGGGCCATAATTTGAAGTATTTTGGAAGAGGGCCACTAGATGATGCTACTTGCGAAATATGAAAGCTCTAGCCCTTACGGTTTGGGACAAGAAGATTTTTAAAGATTTCCTTCTTTATCTCTATGTGAAATCCGAGACCCTACAACATAGGGCCAATTTTTAAAACCAGGGCCATAATTTGAAGTATTTTGGTAGAGGGTCACTAGATGATGCTACATGCCATATATGAAAGCTCTAGCTCTTACGTTTTAGGACAAGAAGATTTTTAAAGATTTCCTTCTTTATCTCTATGTGAAATCCGAGAACCAACAACATAGGGCCAATTTCCACACTAGGGCCATAATTTGAAGTGTCATGGTAGAGGGCCACTAGATGATGCTACATGCCATATATGAAAGCTCTAGCCCTTACAGTTTGGGACAAGAAGATTTTTAAAGTTTTTTCTTTCGGTTGCCATGGCAACCAGAGTTCTTCATGGAATTCAAATCTTTGAAGTATTCTGAAAGTGCATCACCTAAGAATCATAAATTGTGAAGTTTCATTGAAATCTGATTGGCGGTTTCAGAGGAGAAGATTTTTTAGTAATTGTTTACGGACGGACAGACAGACGGACAGACGGACAGACAGACAGACGGACAGACGGACGACGGACATTGACCGATCACAATAGCTCACCCTGAGCACTGTGCTCAAGTGAGCTAAAAAAAAAGGCTGTTTTAATAAAAAAAAATCAACTTTTTGTGATAACCACCGTGCAGAATGGTAAAGAAATAGACTGTTTTAAATAAAAAATAAACTCTTTCGGTAACTACTGTGAAAAGAGTTGCGTTTACACACTTTTCCTCTTTCTTTTGACGTCGGAATGACATGTAAAATCGTGACATTGTCCAGCAATTACATTTGAATATTTTCATGTACACGTTTACTGAATAATCTGGACACGTTTCTAAAACCGGCCGACTTTTATATTCCCATTAGGGTGGGTCGGCGCACGCTGAAATAATTGAAATGGACTATTTCAAACAGTCATCACACTTAAACGTTACTCCGTCATTAGGTACAATATAAATACAATAATCATATTGACGTAAAGACCATGATTTGGCGCGTAATCGTACAAAGTTTACATGCCTGACATCGTTGATCGCCGCGCTGTGACATGATATCCGTGTGTACTCTATTGTAAAATTTTCGGAAAATGGCGACGTCAGCGGACTTTCCGGCACAAAGAAATCTGTCAAGAAATACTGTATTGAGAAGGGAGTGACACCGGTACAAAGGAAGAAATGGAAGTTACAAAGATTCGTATAAACTCATCTAGAACACTTGTGTATACCTGGCACTAGAATTTTTCGATTGGATGTACGGCAGATGATGCAGCGAAGCTTACAGGTCTAAGGAAAACAAAAATGCCGTAATCAAACGCGTGATGGACGTTCTTTACGCTAATCGCCGTCAGACGGTACGGAAAGTAACCAATAAAGTGGACACAAGTATATCTACGTGAATCGGGAGGAAAAGAAGCACTTTAATATAAGTGTCGGTTAGCAGTTGCTTACCAATATTTACCAGATATGCCTTAGTTGTCAAAAAAGTGCGTAATTCATGAGCAAAGATGCTCTCGAAAGGAGTGACTTTCGTTTGTAGGTTATAACGTCAGCAGTGTGCGCCGACCCCCTTCACTAGGTGTTGTTTATGGTTAGATAATTTTTGTCATTTGCGATCACAGAAACTTGATATTTATACATGTACACGGATATATATGTTCAACTTTAAATTTATCAAAACACTCCTGGTGTTTATTGTCATTTTCCCGTAATATAAACAATATTCGCCAATTTCTGGGACAACCCACCCACATGGAAGCTTCTTTTGTTCAATTCGATTGTCCAAATATGGTTGTAATTCTAGAATTTCTTTTTCCTGTTTTAGTCACTTGTATACTACCTTTCTATATCTATACTATCCTATTGTCTCTCACTGTTCTTTTTCCAGGTAACCTGTTTATTTATCATCATAAATTTACTTTACGTGACGACAATGGGACATTTAGCAGTAAGTATACAAAATTTCTTCATGTTATTTCTAAACGGGCCTGTGTTTTAACTTCCAATATAAAGTAAGAAAATGTTCATAAACACCATTTTTCTATCTTTTCGAAGATAAGCCCAATCATCGTAACCAAGTTTCATTTCTCTTCTACGAACACTTTCAATGGGGACGTGTCTAAAGTTACTAAACTACTCATTTTACGTCAAACAATACCCATTTTATCGATAATACATGGATCCGTGGTGTAAGATAAACCACCCCCTTGGTTATTGTTGCTATAGGCTCCCACGCATGCGGTGTTTACGCGTATACAGTATAACAGAAAGACTAGTTACACCGTGCCGTCAGGACGGATTTTCTTGGTAAAATTCCGGATTTTTTTTTCCATATAATATTTGCATTTCGACGTTAAAGTCTCGGGAAGGAATTTAGAGAGAGGACTAAATAATTATAAACAAGGATATGTGCATGACGTGCGAATTTCAGAAGCTACGAACGAGGAAATACTTGTTTCTGCAAAGTGCTGGTGTTCGATGAGGAAGAATGAAACACCTCACAGACTTCAGTTTGGAGTAAAATATGCTGCGATTAAAGATGCTTATTGCTCTTGTAAGGCTGGGTAAGTTGTATTTATATTAATATATTATATTTAATAATTTTAGTGAAATACGATCATTGCGATACATTCAATGCATTGTCTGAATAAACAAGAGATGGAAGTTAAATGTTTAATTTAATTAACTTGTCTCTGTAGCCAAATTTCCTTTTCCCAAAGTCTGTTTCATTTTTAACGATGACATACTTGGAGAGGATTACAAGTAAATGTACATGTAAATTTTGCAGTTACATTTTCCGCGAAATTTAAGTGGCATACAGTGTAGATTCAAGGTCAAAGTGCACGATCTTTGTAGTCTGATCTTCATCTACACATTCAGCATATCTTTCACTCACTACGGAACATGTTGAAAGCCAACTGGAACATAGTAATTCCATGTCGAATAGGTTGTGCAGAAGTTGTTGGAATGTAGGAAAGAAAGTAACAGGAAAAAAGTAACGGAAAAAAAGTAAAAGGAAAATAGTAATAGGAAAAGAAGTAATACATTTAAAACAAATACCATAAAATAACCAAAATCAACACACACACACACACACACACACACCCAACCACACCCCCCTCCACACACACCCACACATAAAACGTTAAAAGCGCTTTTTTTTTTCATGATTAAGTTGATTATAATTAAGTTTTTTTGGGTGATTTTTGTAAGTCCTCAATTATACTTTCTGCTGCTTGACTTGTTTATATAATTTGGTGTAAGCATGTTTGGTATGTGTTGATTGCAGCTGCTAAGAAAAATTGTAAAAAAATATTGTTTTTGTGTTTTTTATGTCTTTAATTAAACATTTTGATATTGAAATTATTTTATATTTAATATATCAACATGCATTTTTGATATGATGTGTGACTTTTTTTTTTTTTTAAATGTGGTCGTTTTGTTTGATTACAACAGAAAATTTGCCTTAGGATTCTGGTTTCTGCTTAACCCCTTTATTACACAATGACAAATTAAAACAACCTAGAGAAAGACTGCTTTGGAATATTTTGGCAAAAGGAAGAAATAATTGTCACCCTTTTCCACAATGATTTCTAATACAAGTTCCAAAGTTCGCGACATATTTATCTTGTCATATACATATGACAATTCTTAAAACTTGTTTGGATAAAGAGTTACACAGTTATGCTGCCCAATGACAAAGATTAAAAAAAAAAAAAAATGAGACAAGTTCAGAAAAATGAGGAACTTAAAAACAATGTATATAACAATTTAAACCTTAAAATTAATGCTTGTAACAAACCTCCATATTATAGAAGATCGGCTAATTTTATGAATCAATGAATTTAAGGAAGTGCTTTAACTGTTACTTTTTTCCTGTCACTTTTTTTCCTAGCACAAACTATCACTATTTTCCATTACTATTTTTTCTGTTACTTTCTTTCCGATTACCTATTAAACCATATTAGATATTTTAGTGAATATACTTTATGCAAACCCATTACCAAACAACCCAGTATTCAAGCGACCTGAGAAAAAAAGGGTTTGGGAAATAGTATGGGAACATGAGAAAATCCCATCAACTGGGTCACTTTTAGAATGCCGTCCGCAACAGCTTTCAAAATCTGGGTTTTTCTAAATTTAGATTTAGGTTAATAAGTCTCACAAACATTTCTTTCACCCTTTGTTCCTCCACCCCACCTCCTGAAAAATATAATTATATGTCTATGTCTGGGGAATACTAGCATGAATACATTGTGTGAAAAACGTCGCCAAAACGCTCTCCACATGTCACAATTTGTTAAACGTGATTACTGCACAATCTTTCTCTGCACAAAATATCGAAATGACTGTTATTGAGAATAGTACACGCCTCCTAACCCGATGCTATATAGGTAACATGTATACCATCCTCGGAACCCAGGTTTGAAGCATTACGTTACTCTCCTTGCATCACCCCTGGGAAAATTGACTAGCAAATCGTCGTTTCTTATGAATATCAATATGGTCGGGAAGTACCCTAATAGCCAATCGAAAGATCGATAACATAATGATATTCTCTTATGTAGAGGATAATTTCATTTCTTCCGTTACTAAAATTAACCCTGGAAAAAACCCGAGGTTGTCAACAAATATGGCGGCCGTCGGCGTGCTTGTCTTCTGTGAGATATGCCTTTCTGCAATACAGGGACGACACTATCGATCTTTGTGTAAGATTTTAAGTGACAATCTCTCAGTATTACGCCGAAAATCTCTTTTAAACGCTTTTCGATTGTGGTGTTGATGGGCGCCGCCATATTTAAAGTATCGCTAAGCTTGATCTGCAACGAATGATGTGATTGGATATAGACAAGTAAAAAATAGAAACGAAGGCGTATTTGTGATAAAAATAGTTTAAATTTTCTCAAAGAAAAACTGAGATCACCAATCAAAATGCTTCATGAATAAATCATGAGAACGAGGAAACGCCAGCGAAATAACCAAGGGGCGATTACAGAATGAATCGAAACTGGGTCACCGAGGATGTATGAATACTACACGATTGTATTCTGGCATCGGTTCTTGTGAATAGATTTAGCTTAACTTTGTCTTTTCTCTCAAAAGGTTGAGTGGGTGGTGCTCACACATTGTGGGACTTGTAAAGACAGTGCTGGGGTTCACGTTGCACAACTTTACCGAGATCCCTGATCAGCTGCCGGGGTCGGCATAGAACGCTATGGACCCATGTGTCGTAGTTTTCAATGTATGGTACCGCGGGGAAATAGAATCCAGCCAGTGTCCCTCAACAATGTAATTGTAGCAATTATGAGGAAAGGAAAAGAAAACCAGTACTTTGTAAGCTGAGTCCCAATTTTAAGTAAATCTAAGACTAGTGTACACTTATAGTACTGAAATTTGTACAGAAAAACACAGGCTTTTAAGTACACGGTGTCCGGAAAGTAAGGTAACACTTTTGTTTATTTATAATATGGCTTTTAATTTCGGATAAAGAGATAAAAATCTATTTACATGTTTACAATATGTGCAAGTTTTTTGTGTGATAATTCCATTTAATTTTCATTACATCACGTAATTTTACATAGATTTTAAACCAGATGTACATTTTTTTCATTGGTGTCATTTTAGTAATAAATGACGTTTTCAAGGTATACAATTCTATATATCTTGACTTTACGAATCAGTCGTTCTATATGGATCCCATGTTTTGCTATTTTCGATGTAATATTTGATTCTTAGAACAAGTCATTTGATGGTTAGCACTGGTAAATGGTGGAATATTAAGTCTCAAACCAATGTTTTTAAGTTCTTTTTCGCCATTGAATCCGTTATTAGCCATTACGGCATCCCCTTTTTGCACATATCCAATCCCTTTTGAGTTTATAACAAATCTATAAAAGCCAGATCTTTCAGTCAAAACTTTATCAGATATAAACCCGTATAAAGTTCAGATATAAATAAAAGGCAACCATTTGGGTCACAGTCTATCATAGCTTTCAAAGTTGTGCTTGATTTATAGATACTATACAGTTGACTCTGAAGCCCAAGAGAACATGGGGTTTGTGTTTTCAATTCTGTTCCGTCGATTATGATCAATGAAGATGGAAAGTATGTTTTGCATTCTTGCGACATGTTTTTGATAATTACATCCCTTTAAGGCCAGAGTGGAAGCTGGCCAAATTTGGTGTAGATAAGGTCTATCCATTTATCAAAAACAATGTCAGCTGATTGCGAGGAGAAACCAAATCTAGTGGCTAGATTCTTCAATCCAAAAGCACGCCTAAGTCTACATATTGTCATCAATAGTCCATCGTAGTCGTGAAGTTTTTTAATATCCATTTTGTCAGTTCCATAACCCATTGTACCGTTGTCAGGAATGAATCAAAGGACTGAAAGTCCTGAAAAGCTGATTTGTTGAACAGTTTTAAGCTATGATTTGATGTAATGTAAATTAAAAATTTTTTATCATATGTAATATATATATAATATGTAAGTAATAAGTAGAGTAAGCAAGGGCAATGGGAGTCGAAGTTGTTCTACCAAGTGCACTGCGCAGCAACTGTTATTTTACTACTTATTAGAGTAGTAATTTGATCCAACAATTTGATGGTTTTTTTTAATGCTAGTATTATATTTAGGACTGTAAACACGCAGAGGACTGAAAAAAACCTTAGATGGATTTATGTAAGTGAAAGCTATTTGACAAATATATAGAACACTTCAGTTGTTGATGAGTATGAATAAAAAACTATACAAAATAGGACAATGCTATATAATGATATTTTTGTAAAAACCAAGTGTTCAGGTCTACAGCTGTCAATCACTTTCAGCAATCATGAACAAATTTGATCAAAGAGTACAATATGTTGCTACTTACACATGTATGCAATATGAAATTTTTGTACCTTCTTGTTGAACTCTTTACCAGAGGACAAAATGTTTAACTCTCCCAAATTAAAACCAACTATTCAGATTTTCATACTCTTAACAAACTCAAAAATGACTTACTGAATTATAGCTGGAAAAACATTAGTAAAGAAGAAAGATAAGATTTAGAAAGAAAAATATCTGAATTGATATGTCCTTAAAGTAACAATAAAGGCCAAATGTAAGGTATTCTATATGCTGATTACCATACGTGTATCTGTAACAGTTGTTAAATAGCCCCCAAAGGCTGGGATTGAAACCAGAACCTTTAGGTCCCAACTCCCAAGGCAAACGCTATACCACATTGTTACAAAAGCTAGCTCTATAGCAAGACAATATAAGTGTACCCTTATGTATACAAACACAAGCTATACATATATATCAATGTGTGGGATAGACCAGTATACAACATATCCATGTCAGGTTTCCTGGGCATCTGAAAACTGGATCTGGAGAAAATTTTGATTGGGGTTTATTTTAACACTTTACTGAACACTCATGTTAATAACCCTGAAAGAAATAGGCAATTGAAAGCATCATGGGACAAGGACAAAATTCTGGTAAACAGTATTTTCTCCTGTTCCGACAGTGTTTTCAATCATATGAGAAAACTTCAGCTCATTTGTATCAGTTTCTGAATTGTTGTCTGCAGATACATTTAAAGAGCCTTAAACTTGTCATATGGGGAAGGGATGAATAACGAAATAGCATCCATTTGATTACCATTTATGATTAAAAAACAAAAAGTAACTTATGCATAGGTGGTGGACATAGACTACTCTGAACAATCTTACAAAAATTAAATGTGGATCTGGAGTCCTGCATGACTTACCAGTAAAGTTTAGAACTTGTTTCCTGATGGCCTAGGTTCCAGCCTCACTGGAAGCACCATATTTTTCTGTGAGAGTGTCCTTAGGCAAGACACTTCAGAGCCATAGCCTAGTACTGCAGAAACCCAGACATACATGTACATAAATAAGCTAGCTGTAGCAGTTATATGACTGAAATAATGTTGAAAGCAACATTAAACACCATTCAACTAATCTGGGGTTTGTAAACATGTGAGCTTAAATAGATACACTAAACATGATGACTATATTTTTCTTTACCATAGCATTTTAAGCATTTCTAAAATCGTTATTATTCATCATTATGCAAGACTCTTTTAATGTATTGAAACTTATGTACTCGGATATCAAGGTCTTGATTTTTAAAACAGCATTTTACAAATCTAGTCAGACTATAAAAACAACACTTTCTAAACTTCTATATAGTGGGTATAGTCATATATACTGTAAACAATTCAAATCTAACATAGTGTGCATACAGGAGTGGAATTTTACTGTGTTAAGTGGTCTGATTTTAATCTACTTTTGCTACAAAGCAAACAAACTGTCCTCATTCTGAAGTATAAAGCATGTATTGTTTTGAAACAAGTATGGTTTAGTTTAACCCCTTACCAAACAATCCCGACTTTTAACAACACTGAGGAAGAAGGCTCTTAAAAAGAATTTGGGAATAACGGAAAATGCTGGTAACCAGCATTTTTCCTTTTCCCACTATGTCTTTTGACCTTCCAAAAATAAAATTCATTTTTTGAGTCACATCGATTCTGTTATCAGCAAGTGCTTTCCATTTGGACAAGTCTAAAATTTTGTTGTGTGGTAAAGAGTTAGGAAAAAACACTGGCGTCCTCTCAGGGAAATAGAAACAATGGCATTTTATATATAATTTCTTACTGAAAGCACATTGTCCTTTCCATGACTCTAACACCTAGGAATCCCTTCAAGGGTTCTTCCTAATTACTACACAACTTGAAACTATTGATTTCAAAAAGAAATACAAAATCAAACTAGAAACAACAATTTGATTGTTCAGATACAATGATTTCTCCTTTCTTTCGAAAAGAATATTTTTGGTTTTACTTCTGAACTAAAAGATATTATGTAATGGTCTGAAAGGTAAAAATTAATGGTGTGTTCAGTATTTTCTAAGATTTAGGCCATGTGTAATTCATGAATATTGAATACACCTTCCTTCTGTTACATAAATGAAAATTCACTTTGTATCATTATAAAGACACAAGTCAAGAAAATAATGATTTCACAAAAAAAAAGTAAGGTTAACTCACGCACTGCCACAAAACGTGAAATTAATTGTAACTACCTTCAAGAGTAATTTGACGTTTGGATGATTTCTGGTGGTTACATTAGTTTCAACAGTGTTTCAGTCCTACAAAATATAAAAAATAAACATAGGCTGTATAGATTCAAGCTTAGACCTCATATTCTGCGCAGTCTGAACTTAGATTATCATACACAGTTTAAAAAAAAAAAACAAAAAAAAAAAACTGGTGTTACACTTGACTATAAAAATGGACTAATACATGTACTTCATAATTTCAAGTTCATTTTATGCGTATCACATAAAACATAAGACACCTACATGTAATATGCAAACTCACATCCTTGGGTCTATTTCTATTCAGTCAAAAAAAGCAGGTATGAATAAGTACAGTCTAAAAAGTAGACTTAAGTCTCAATTAATATTGAAAGTTACAGTTTAAGTGTAATGGAATTTTGATACTTTGTCAGTGATCATGTTAGTTTTATTCATTTACATATAGATCTAGATTCCTTTTAGAAGTTTTGAGCCACGTCTGTGAATTTGAGTTATTCTACATAATTGAACCATTGCAGGGACAAGTGGAAAAAAAAACCATAATGTAGCATTATGAGATACTGGAAATTCAATATTGACATGGTAAAAAGGCCATTCATTACATCCAATACAGTTTTGAGTGAATCCATTTTTATGGTCCAAAGAATTAAAATCATCAATTATCACCTGGAAGAATATAGTCCAGAGATTATTTGTATCTGTAAATCCCTGCCCTGGGTACAGCTGAAGGCACTAAAGCAGCCAAAATGGACCAAGATCACACTCATTGTGACAAGTTGCCATGCAAAGTAAAAATTGACCTTTTCATAACTAAAATGAAACTTTCAAGTCGACAGTACAAATCCAAATATTTCTATTTCAAAGTTATTTTTTTGGGGAAAAATACCTCCTTACCGGGCAGTATAGATTAGAGATCAGACTGCACATTTGGTGCAATCTGATCTTGATCTACGTTGTCTGCAAAAGGTCCTTGAGTAGCACTTAGCAGCCTAAGGGTTAAAGGAATTGGTCCCTCTATAAAACTTTAAAAAGTATAGGCATACTTTCATTCTGAGGTTTGAATTACTTGCTGTTTACATGAAGAACAGAACTGTCTCTAATATGGGTTGAACAGCAGTTTATCATAAATATGTACTTTATTAAAATAAGTACAAATAATGTTCAATTTGCTCTGTGTACATGTACTTCAATCTCCAAGCATAAAAAATATATATCAAAAACTTAAATCTACATGTCCAAATAGTAAGACGTATAGATGCATTCCTGTGGACCGTTTATCATACATCTGTCTTCAGATTCTGCATTCTTTTTTATTCTTTTGCATGAAACGTGAGAAAATAAAATTCAATCGTATAAGAAGGACTATGAATGGACTTTTACACCTTGAAAACAATTGAGTCTCTGATGCTTATTTAAAGTCCAGGATATTAGATTAAGTTAGTGGATGTCTGGATAGCTGAGGACACTATTTTCCATCAAAAATCCACAGTATAAATTACCGTCACGGGTTCGTACTTGATCGGGGATGTTTGTGAACGAAGGATTTCTTTATCATTTATGCCCCGTCGATAACTGGAGAGAAATCTTGGAAGCAGTCTTGCATAAATCAAACGTCAAATAATTTTTTTTGTAGACTACACGATCTTCATTTCTTTAAACGTTTCACAGAAATGTTTCAAACAATGCGGAAATTCATCGATAGTGCTGTACGAAGGGCGGTACCTAACAAGGTGCTGAATCGACTTTATGGGTTCTGTGTCGTGAATCTAAAACTCTAAAGCGTTTAAGTTGAAAGCATTCCAAAGCGTTGAGTTAAAGTAGTTCCGACATAAATTGTGCCGGAATACACCGGCTGTTTGCAGCTTGAAAATGGCTCATCTGCATCGAAACTTTTACGAGTTGATTATCATTACAGTCAATATACTTACACGCTTTATAATTCGATACTTTTTATTGTTGATTATTTACCAAAACGCTTTATAGTTACTTTTAAATCCATTTTGTTATAGCGTACGCGAGCTCTATGGAGTCCATACCGGGACAGCTTACTCAAGCGCTTTGGAATTTTAGTTCAACTATTCTGTGTATTCGTTATCGAAAGGGTTTTAAATTATTTACGGCCAAATTCTAGCTAGCTATATGAACAGTTAAAGATATTTGATATAATGCAAAGTTGAAAAATGTAATCTCATTAAGAAAATTATTGCCGAATCGCCTTGTTTATTTCGGCAGCGGACGACACAAATTGTGAATGAACATTGCTTGAATGAAAACGCGGGAGGGGGGGGGGTTAGTCTGTGTAAACAATGTTCATACGCATATTTAATGAAAAAAAAAGAAAAAAAGAACGAACTTTGTTTAAGTATGTAAAGTATTTCAAACTGACAATTTTTGTAGTTTTGACGAAATTTTGATAAAGGAATCAAACATAGTTTGTATGATTTGTTCAAAGTCAGAGCTAAATATCATTTGTAGATCTGCGTTGTTTGTCCCATTCACCAGCCATGCAAAACTGAAACTGAGCGCGCATGCGTCGTTATGCATGATGTATTTGGTTCCGGTCACAACGATCACAGTAAGCGGATTTGCTATATAGCAAATCCGCTAAAAAGGTCAATAGTTCAACAAACCGAAGAATCGGCTAATTCCTGTGTTGTTTAAATTTGAATAGACTTTTATGGCTTTCTCTTTGATCCTAACCTGATCCACTCCGAATGATGCCTTTCCATTAGTTTCTTATTACAGCTGCTTGATCATTTTCTCTTTCTGTAACAGCTCCCTATTATCTTGTCTAAGCTTACTTTCTGTCTCCTCTAATTGATGTATCAGAAGTTTATTTTCTGCTGCTATGACCAACATATCCATTGTGTCTATCCCTTGTAAAGGAACAAGAAATGAGCACGACCATTTAGACATCTTAAAGTCTGTGTATGGGATTTTTCGTTGAAAGGGTAGAAAACATTTTGGAAAAAGGAGAAAATGCTGGTTACGAGCATTTTCTTCTTTTTCCACAATGTTTTCAAAACTCGTCTTCCTCAGGGTTGTTAAACTTGGGATTGTTTGGTAAAGGGTTAAGTCATTTTTCTCTTTTCAGAATGATGAAGTAGACAATATTAAAATTCCTGCATCTCACAAATGTGGAATAGTGTCTGCATGTAACAAATCCCGAATTTCACCACCTGGGAAGTTTCACTTCTTGAGAACAAATACATACTGTAATAAATCAGAAGAATCAGAGAAAAACACAACAAATCAGGCACTGTCACAAATGTAGCAATAGGAAAACACACAGACTGACTGCATCACATTTTGGAAAAGTTTTGTCTAGAGTTCTACCAGACACTGCCTGCATGGAGTCTATATTGAATAAACTTGCATATTTAGAAATCTAAAGTTTAAGTGTCTTGTAAAGACTATTATGTAAAATCATTGAAATAGGGTAACACCAATTTAACTCTTTACTTCGCAGCAAATTTTAGCCATATCCAAATAGAAAGCATTTGTGAAGACTAATTGAATTTGACTTAAATAATGCAATGTGTCCTTGAAAAGATAGAAAACAATGTGGGAAGAGGAGAAAATGCTGGTAACCGGCATTTTCTGCTTTCCCACAAAATTTTCAAAAGCTTTCTTCTTCGGGGTCGTTAAAATTCAGGATTGTGTGGTAAAGGGTTAAAAGGAAGTATTTCATTACATCTAAAAGTGTACGAGACGGAATTCTGCATTACCTGTTTTAGCTGTCGCTGTAAAATTTTCAAATAAAAGTTATAACATATATGTTACCTTTTATCAATTTCTTTGTCCTCAAATACAGATGTTCAGAGCATGGTTTTACTTGCTCTGACATTCATACATCTCTCCTTTGGTCTCTTTCTTGCTGGTGCACACTTCGTCTCATATACTGGTCTGGGGTCTGGATATTCTTTGGTAGGCCCATTTCCACCAATAAAGTGCTGAATTTAAAAGGAAAATCATGCAAATATATTACAAATAAAAAGGAGCAAACTAATAAATGCAATCAATCAAATTTCTTATGTTAACTAAAGCTGTCAAATTGAGGTCAATACAAAGTCATCTGTATAGTAATGGGTTCATGTAGATCTATACTGCATCCCACAAAGGAAATTCTGACAGGTTTTGTCAGTGTAACTTTTGTACCTGGTAGTTGAACATTTTTCGAAAGCCGAAGGACTGTGCTGTAACATACAAAAGCCAATTCAGCCATTTTTAATTATTTTGCCTGTGTAACCTAGATCTACCGGGAAGTGCCACAAACGGAAAAGGGTCATAACGGTCCACTTTCAAAACAGCCCGGTCTAAAACGATCCGCTTTATCGAGACCACCCACTTTTATGTCGACTGAAAAGGTCCACTTTTGAAATACGACTTTTTTTTTTTATTTCAATCAATTTTGACAGAATGAATATTATGAAGTTCTTTCTTTCCTCTCATCTCTTGTTAAGGAATGAATTTAATTCCTAGAGTTTGGACCTTGATTCCCCCATACTTGTGCGGGTTGTACTCTGGATTCGTGTCTGATGTTAACAACTATTTTAAATTGTGATAATTGGTCTACCAATATATAAATGTTTCGGTTTCGTTTCTAAAAGTCTGCTCACCTTCTGTTGTGCATTAATTACCGAGGCATTCTGGAAAGGAATACAGGAATGTCTCTACAGTATCGAAGGAGACCATTTGTCTTTATTCACAATCATCAAAGTTCATGTTATTGGTAAAAAGCGTAAAAACTAAGCTTGTGATCCAAATGACGGTACAGAACTTCAGTGGATTTTTTAAAGTAATGATAAAAGTGGGCCGTTTGGTAATGGGCCTTTTCGGCATTGGGCCGTTTTGACCCCCATCCACATAAACAATAAATCTAAACATATCGGCTTTCACAAAAAAAAAGAGGATCTGATATGAATCGGCACATTCATCGAGTTGCTAGAGCACCTGAAAGGATGAAGGAAACTGCTTGCTTCATAGCTGGTCTGGTTGTTTTCGGATTATTTTCGTAACAACGCCGAAGACTATTCTTCCCATTTTTACCCAAATAAAGTTCAAATAAGGCAACTTATTTCAGAAAGACTATGAATTAACATTTAGTGTAAAAATATACTGACCTTTGAACAGATAGCCTTGTTTTCATTTATTTTGTTGATGTTCAATTGATCGTGCGGTCTACAAAAAGCTTTAATCCAACGTTTAAATTTAGATAAACCCAATCTCGGCTTCGGAAACAATATTAATCGTCCTCTTTTTGTAGCTTCTCTGGCTATCTCACGTCAGCCTTACATGTTTCCCAAGCACATCTTTCAACCATTTTCTGAATTACGAGCCTTTTATCGGCAAAATAATCTCAACTATAGAATGTGTCACACGTCAACTGTCGTTTATTATCCCCCGCCGAAGGCGGAGGGATATAGTCTTAGCGTTGTCCGTCCGTCCGTCCATCCGTCGGTCCGTCCTTCCGTCCGTGTGTCCGTCCGGGACAATATCTCCAATACCACTGGGTGGAATTTCGTGAAACTTTATACATGTGTACAATAACCTTTTCCACCGACATACTTTTTTTTCTTTTTTTGATTCGATGCAAAATGGCCGACTGGGAGCGATTTTGATTTACGCAGTTGCGTAAACTTTTGAAAAGGTCTTTTTCGGCGGGCGATATCATTCAACGAAATTGCTTGTTTGGGAGCCAAATTGGCGGATGGTAACGCGGCGCATCGGGCAAAATAAATGCGATGACCTGATTAGTCAAAAATCGATTCTCACGGATCCATGTATTCATCAAACTTAAGTCATTCTTGTAACTTCACTGGTGGTTTCGACATTGCATAGGTTACGACTGATAGAAAATGCAATTTGTGCATATGCGTTAATCCAGATGTTTAATCGAAAATATCGCATGCTGTTTGTCACGTGACTGTGTATGACTTCTGCCTTGCATATTCATGCTGAAAGCAAGAAATGGAGTCAAGAGATACTCTAAACAGGTATTCTGTCGCCCCAATCAAGGTCACAAGAACCCATTACCAAATCGATCGACAATTTGACAATGTCGGAATTCTATATCGAGAGTGCAGTGGAATGATTAGAAATGTGAATTTCGTATATGTACGAGGGTCCATTCTGAAAGTTCAGATAATGGATGCGGGTTGTTCTTACCTACTCAAAATTGCTATTCCAGTCCTTCGAAATACTCCCCCTTGACCTGTTCACTCTTCTTTAAACCTTTGATCCAATCTGACAATGCCTTTTTATAGGCCGATTGGGGTAGACTACCAGTGCATTAATAAAGCACGCGTCCAACAGCGGTGCGGGTCTCGAACCTCTGTCCTCTTAGACACTGTTTAATGAATGGGTTTAGTCAAAAATCACAATGTGCCAGATCTGGAATGTATGGAGGATGTGGCAAAGTATTGAGTCCGTTGGCTTTCAAATAATCTGTAACGACGAATGACTTTTGTGCAGGGGCGTTTTCATGGTGCATTTCAAGTCCTCGAACTCAGGTCGGGTCTCGGTGTAATGGTTAGCAACAGCGGGTAAGTCTTTTTCAGCGTAAACCTTTCCGGTAACACTGGTGTGTTCTGAGACTGGAAACTGGAGAACCATACCACGAGCATAAAAAAATAATGCGCACAAAACCCGCTTGAGACTTCTAGAACGCTGGGCAATTTAGACTGTTCTCCATTTTGTCCGAACCAAACTGTTATACTCCATTCCGTCTAGCTCGAAAAACGAAACCCATGTTTCGTCACCCGTTACAATATCAAATAACCGTCTTTCATCACAGGTCTCATAAGCTGCTAATAATTCCGTCGCTATTCTGATGCGCTGCTGTTTTTGGTGATCAGTTTACAAATGGGAGACCCAACGTGCCCAAATCTTCCTGAGTTCACGTTCCCCCCCCCCCCCCCCCAAAAAAACCCCACTTATTTCCCCCCCTCCAACTTATACCACATATGTCAGCTAGCTCCTCAACAGTGTAATACACATCTTGATCTACGGCCTTCTTCATGCGAATGACGTCATTTTCACAAAATGCCTTTAAAGAACGTCCTGTACATGGGTCATCTTTAACCGTTTCTCTGCCACCTTTATATCGATCTGACCATCGAGCAACAGTAGGACATGACAAAGTATCATTTCCATATACTAAGTCCAAATCCGCCTTTATTTCCTGTGCTGGACATTTAAGTAATAGATAAAGTATATGCAGAGTTATGCCCCCGTTATCAGAACTTCTAAAAAGACCCTCGTACATTAACATTTAGTGTATGAACGTAAAGGGTCGCTGGAAGAAAATGAAAATAAATGAGCGTAAGAGAAGACGAACTCGTACGCCATTTCTAATGTTGAAACCACAATTTACTTTCTATTTTTAGATGTGGGGTGTGCAAATGTCTCCATCGAAAAACCATATAACGACTTTCCCCCATGGTAACAATTTTGACCTGACGTAATTTACACACCGTTGTTTACTGGTTCATTCACAAATAACCAAATTCTGTAAATTAAGCAAATTCTGTAAAATGGGTTATAACTGATTGAAAAAGAGTGCTATGGTATCTTTAAGTTTGGTCATCGGGTGCAGAGACACGCGACTCTATCATTTTTCATTCAATAACTAGGCCGTAAATACAATGACATAAGTGTAATTGAGGAGAAAATTCTGGAGCTAAAATATTAACACAACAACCTGTGATTGCAAATCTCATAATTCAGATTTTTTTTTCTCTTTTTATGTTTACTCCCTTTGAAAAGGACTTCAGATCTGTCACGGAGATCAGTGCCCTTATCACTGTGGTCCCTGTTTACTATTTGTAATCACAATATGATCGTTCGTTAAATGCAGAATATTTATTTTTGGCTCCTATCACATTTTGAGTGGGCATATATGAAGGGTATAACCTGTAAAGAGCCCAAGAAAACATATAACTACTTACCTGTATTGTTCGATCAAGTTGCTTGATGACTTTGTTTTCTTTCCTTCTATTAGATCAAGATCAGTGTATGGTGGGTAACTGTTTACCTATTGGTCGACCTGTATTCGACGATGAAACTATCGCAATCATTGTGGAAAGAGATGGCAATAATTTAGGTGCAGATAGAATAGAAATCCTGCTGAAATACTTGCTAAGATCTTTTGTGTCTTCGGAAGACAGTACGGATTTTGTAGACCTAGAATTAGAAGGACAATTTCAGGTAAGATAGAAGCATGTTTGCGAGCCTAAGATTGCTCCTTTTCGAACATTATTGTAACGTTAGATTTGTGATAATCTCTTCATGCAACTAGCTCAGCCATTAGTTTCTACTGAATTATTGCCGTACAAGAACCGCATCGCAGTCACACACTCGTTTTCCGGCAACATGGTCATTTTTAGCAGTTTGTATGGGGCACGGTTTGGGGATAAAAAATAAACCAAAACTGGCGCTCCAGTGAAACTGATTTTTTCATTCTACTGACGTTACTGTTAAGTTAGAGACGGCCATCTTTGATGAACCCCTTCTTATTGAGCGACAATCATAGTTACCTAGTCGTAAGGCAGCACATTAAGATAGTGTCACATGCCTGATAACCACTCACACAGAAATATCTGTGTCCCATGCAGTATGCAGATTCTTACACTGAAGGGACGGACATTGTATGTCCTTTTATGTGGAACTTACGACGATGCTGTTAAAAGAGGTACACAAAAAGGAATACAAGAAATACATGGAAAAAAAGTACCTTTCCTGTGGTATGCATAACTCCTTTTTAAGCGGCTGAAACACGTGCGGAGTTTATATTTAGTGCCATGACTCTCGAACAACAACTATTCTTAGATATGGCCTCTTTGTCAAGTGTAACATGCAGCATTACCTCATTGCTGTTCAGTCTGAAATACATCTTAAGGTAGTAGACCCCTAACGGAAAATAGCTTTTTCTACTATAATATTATCCTACAAAATTTGATATGATTAAAAATGAGTATAATTGTACTGCTTAACCGAACCACTTTTTCCTTTTTTTTTTTTTTCCTTCTTAATATTATCATTTATAAATTTAAAACCACTATGTTTTCATTACAAAGGGAGATAATAATTACCTTCCTTTTCAGGAAACTAACAAAAGTATCAAGAAATAATTTCAAGGTAGACATCAAAGGAATTCCTGGTCGGTTAAAAATGTGCAAAAGTATTATATCAGTGTAAATCCTTACTTATCAACTAACAATAAATTTTATTCCATGTTGCACTAGAAGCGTTAGGGGTCTACAACCTTAATTAAACACTTACGATTTGAAAATACGTAAATAAAAATGCAACATCGCAAAGACGTGTTAAAAAACAACATGCCTTCGAATGGTCAGCCCTGTATGTTTTTTTGTATAAAGATAGGCGTATTTCAACACTTACACTCACATCTAAACACAAATATTTACCATGATGTATTCTAAACTTCAGTGAGTTAAAGGTGCTGATGGGCAATGAGTTCTATCTGTTTCTCGATATCTATAAAGAATGAACAGAAGTCTGTAAAATCACAAAGACGCTCGAAATGCCTCCTACAGACAACTTTAAAACCATTCAGGGAAAAGAAGAATTCATAAGGTTGTAAACGAAGATATTCCGAAACCATATCTAATTATAGATAGCGTGTATGTCAGTTATGGGCACGAAAGCAAAAAAAAAATCATAATAACATTTAGAATCAAGGTTCCCACAATTTTCTGCTTGTAAAATTTCAGATTTTTTCAAAGATTTTTTTCTAAATTACAGGTTTTACACTCGAAGAAATGCAAACATTTTCAATCAAGGCTTTGTAACAATACATTCCAAGTTCTACAATGAAATATTGTGAACTTTTTCATAACGCCATAGATATTTCATTTCTTGCCTTGGTTAGTTTGAAACTACAAATAAATTATGTGATACATACTTATGCAGTCCTCCAGCCAGGCTAAAAAAAGTGCAGGGTACTGGGACTGAGAAGGGTAAAGCGCGAAGCAGGGATAAGGGGGGGGGGGGGCTCCCCCAAGAAAACTTGATAAATTTTGACCTCATTGACAGTCTCTCTTACAATTTCTGACGTAAAATAAAGGAATCTTAAAACAAAAATCATTCTGTTATAGTGGCTTATATGGATCTTCCAGCTTCATATCAACAAGAAGGCCGTTTTACATTATCAGTAACTCAGTTTCTTGAACGGTTTAGCTAGGTCCAGGAGCATTACAATTACATGCCATTTATATTATAACCCTCATTTAACTCTGTACCAGAAAACAGACTTGCCCAATTTTAAAGCCATTTCTGAAAACAAACGGTTACCAGCATTTCTCCTTTTCACACCTGAAGCCTCATGTCATTCAACTACAGACTTGATACTATTACAGTACATTACTTCATTTTTATCAGTGCTTTGCAGATAAGCAAGACAAGTAAGTTACAAAACTAACAAATACAAACTTTCAACACTTTCTTTCTTTTATTGCAATGTAACTGTGACTTTCCTTTTTTCTGAGACTTCTTTGTATTCAATTTTCAGGTTTTTAAATCTGTAGAGTTGTTGACATGAGGCAAAAACAGGTGTTTATTGAGTAACTTATTACTTTGCATGTCGTTCAACAACATGGATAAATGTTAAATGTTCCATAAATGTTGCATACTTCCTTTCATTACACTTGTTTCTATATTTCCTTTTGGTAAGGCAAGCCCCCCCTGGAATTTTCCCGATCTCTTTTTACATTTCAAAAAAAAAAAAAAAAAAAAAAAAAAATCCAAGTCTTTTCCCCAAGGACTAATAAGGAGACTTTAGCTTCTTCTATATGTTTTTTGCGCTGAGTAAACAAATCTCCTCTTTGAATTCATTACTGAAGCTGGAAAGATAGTTTAGTGGGGTTGATGTGAAATTGACATTCGTTATGTCATGGGTTTTCGTGCTTTTTGCATTGGTCCGTTTTCCATGTAATTTAAGTTTTGGAAATGTATTTCTGGACATTTTGACATACATTCTACAAAATGTAAGTCAACAACATGTGGTATACTTCATTGTCTACTTTATAAATGCACCATTTTCCGACTTAAGATAGGTTAATTTGCTAACTCAGCAATCCTGCCTGAGTGTTAACATAACTTCATCAATTATTTTTGAAACCAGGGGTAAATCTATGGATAAGTTACTTTGCTTATGAACAGAACACACTACAAAAAGGGTAATTTTATCAATCACACACCATTGATTCAACTTTGTACATGTAACTTGGAACAGGAAAATAAGCTGGTCGAACATAATTTTTTGTACGACTTTAACAATAAATTGCGATTGATAGCAAGCTGAATAGCCTCCAATATTGTTGAATAAGGGCAGTAATCTTAAAGATACGATAATCTGTTTAATAGCCTCTATTGTTCTCGGCGCTTGTGTAGGCCTACTTTTACGAATAAATTACGAACTTGTACTGTACAGTCATGGTCGATCTTTTCACACTTCGCTAGGGATTAGTGACACGCTATATTGTATATTCGGAGGCGAATATCAACGACGTCTTAAACAGACTCATGGCGTAATTTAGATTACAGGTTACAATGTAAACAAGTCGATCGGTCTTTTTTAATGTTTTATGTGAACCCCGATTTTAGCTTGAATAGTCTGCCGGTTTTTTTCCTTTGCCATCATTATCATAGCAAAAACGTGTCCGTACCCAAATTGGTTCGTACTTTTCCTGGGGTTTTCCCGATTTTTCCCAGATATCGTAAAAATCAAGGCATTTTCAAGACCAGGAATGGTTTATCCGAAATTCCTGACTTTTTCCCGTTTTCCGCGAAGCGTGGGAGCCCTGTAGAATTATCGCGATATTTTTATCGTGAAAATTCTTATTATATAGATAATATTTCAAGGAAACTTTATTTTATCACGATAGTTCGCTTAAATTATAGCAATAGCCATCTCGTATCTCGCAGCAGAAATGTGCCACCATAATATCCGCCCCACAATGTACGAGACCGTCTTCGGAATGAAAAATACTCATTTCTAAATGATCATTAACTTGCCACTATTCTATAATGCCGCACAAAAACCAGGTCACCCAAAAGTACCTCTCAAATCTAACTTAGTCATCAAATATGACGGTCTGTTCATAAATCAGTAGCAGTCTGAAACGCAAATGAGTTGAACAGCAGTGTGAAAGCATAACCAAATAAAAAGTGTGGTCATTATCTTGAAATTGTTATATTTTTAATAAATTTGGAGCAAAAAAGAGGTTTGATTTACCGAGCATACTATAATTCAAAGCCATTTTCCGCTTTCTACCTTTTTAACGGCAAAGTTTTGAGTTATGCACACCGCGTATTAATATTAATCCTGTACAAGATGGTGATGTGTCAAAGAAGACAGGTCAATCTTCGAAGAATACGCAAACACCGAAAATGTAGTGCCCCTTTTCTCTTTACCCTTCCGATGGGGAAAAAATGTATACATAATGTTTTTTGTTTCAGGAATTCATCATGACTCTAAGATCTATGATACACTATTTAGCACACAAATGTGCGTAAATTCGGTTAACCAAAGACACATTTTACCCAGATCTTATATAAGGCCCACATAACATTATTCTAAAATCCAATTAATGCTGCCAATGGATGGTGTATAGAGTCAGTTTCTTAGTCACGATGACCTCGCTTTCTCCACCATGTATTTTCCCCTATAGACTGATTTTCAACGCAAATCTTCCAAGGTCGAAATGATGCACATAAACATTTCTGAAACATAATAAATATAATGGGTCACCACATGACTGTTCTTGTCCACAGAAATTGCTATTACCTCGTTGATTGTTCTATATATACATGTACTTCTCATACAAAAGGAACGTATGACTTTGTTTTCAGCTCGGGAGGTCTCGTAGTCAACCAAAGCTGCAGTTGCGCTACTTTCCAAATTTATTTCGGTCCTAGCGTGAGCTCTTTTTTGCCCTTTTGCGTATCGGAATGATCGATATTCCACAGTTCTTAGTGTCTTTCTTTGTCTGTATCAGATACGTATCCTTTTGACACTGAATAGAGAAAAATGTACGTGTCATAACGTTGTGTATTTCGCCTTTTTGTACACAGGGCTAAATGTTTGTTTGAAAGAGTAAAATGTCGACAAGCGTCTTTTTTATGTTCAGTTAGACGTCAGTTACGATTTATGGCTGATATATTGTGGAGACAAGCCCGAGGAAAGAGTAATAGCTGGTGTTATAGACGGACAAGGAGAAGTTATCGCGGCAGATAGCGAAGACGTTGTGGGTATGTGTATTTTACTTCTGCTTGTTTGGAATTTAATAACTTTTTCAACAGCATGCAATTTATTCCATGGCGAAAAATGCGCTCGTCAGAAGTTCAATAAAGTCCCAGAAATCTCTATTGTCTCACTTTTCTCATTACAAAGTTGTGAAAAGTGCCGTGTTGCAGGACGGAAAAGTGTCGACGTATGCTGCAGGTTTTGCGTTGAACAAATCTTTCTCTTCTTTCTACTAGGTTCCCAAAGATTGGTAGCTGGGCAGTCTGGAATATTATTAGGCCAATGTGTAAATGTTGGGAACAGATATATCGGAGACCTAGCTAACGTAAGTAGGTGGGGGGGGGTCTCTTTATTTGCCACGTTCTATTTAGCTTGTCACTGCAGCGGGCATCGTTTGTTTCCCACGGGACTTTGATTACGTTTTACTTCATCCTTGAATATAGTGTAAACGGAAATATTGATGTCAGAGCCATGAATGTTGTTTTGGGAAACGGATCAAATCCTAGTTGCTTTATCATAAAGTTATGGGCTTGTGTTACCAGGGATTGGGGTGTTGAACTCGAATCCTGGTTTACTAAGAACTTTTTTTTCAAGAATTAATGAAATTTATAGCAACAGAAAACATTCCTTTCTACCTACGCAAACCAATGTTTAGCTCTACTGGCTGAAAGCCAGCAGAGCTTATGTCATGGCGTGGTTTCCGTCGTCCGTCCGTCCGTCGGTCCGTCCGTCCGTCCGTTAGTCTTTTTCTTGTTTACGCGATAAAGTCTACATTTCTTGTCAGATTTTCGTGAAACTTGCACAGTTTGTTTATCCTATCAATAGCTTCAACCCTATTGATTTTGAAAAAAATCCAACAAACACTATGGGAAAAGTAGCCATTTCAAGTTGAAAATTTCTGTTTCTTGTTTACGCGATAAAGTCTGCATTTGTGGTCAGATTTCCGTGAAACTTGCACAGTTTGTTTATCTTATCAATAGCTTCAACCTTATTGATTTTGAAAAAAATCCAACAGACAATACGGGAAAAGTAGCCATTTCAAGTTGAAAATTTCTATTTCTTGTTTACATGATATAGTCTGCATTTGTGGTCAGATTTCCGTGAAACTTGCACAGTTTCTTTATCTTATCAATAGTATCAACCCTATTGACTTTGAAAAAATCTAACAAACAGTATGGGAAAAGTAGCCATTTCAAATTGAAAAGTTCCATTTCTTGTTTACGCGATAAAATCTGCATTTGTGGTCAGATATCCGTGAAACTTGCATAGTTTGTTTATCTTATCAATAGCTTCAGCCCTGTTGATTTTGACAATAATCCAACAAACAATATGGGAAAAGTAGCCATTTCAAGTTGAACATTTCCATTTCTTGCTCACATGATTAAGTCTGCATTTGTAATCAGATTTTTGTGAAACTTGCGTAGTTGTTTTGTATAATAAACAGCTTGAACCCTATTGATTTTGAAAAAAATCTGACAATCAGTGTGGGAAAAGCAGCCATTTAAAGTTGAAAAGTTCCATTTCTAGGCAATAAAGTCCACAGTGTTGATCCATTTTTTTTTAAAAAGATTATTTGGTTCATCAAGGGATTGAACTATATTAAAAGTGAAGAAAATTTAGTATACCGTTCAGTAAAAGCAGCCATTTGATGACTTAGTATCGTTTACTCAACAAAGTCCACATTATCAGTCACATTTCTTTGGCTGGATTCCAAACAATTATTTTTGAGAATTGCACTTCCTTTTTTTTCACTGTTAGTTCAATTCACTATGCCTACTCATGCTGTCTAAGTGGGTTCGAGCCCAGTTGCAAGAACACATTCTTGTGGTTTTTTTTTTTGTGTGTTTTTTTTTGCATCATGAATTCATGATGTATGCTAGCAAAAAAGCAAAATCACTGCCAGTAGAGCGATTTCAGGCCCTCAAGGGCCTCTAGTTTAAGAGCATTTTCAATTTACCGGCTTCCTTTTTGTGGTTGTAGTTCGACTTTGACGGCCACCATCTTCGGTTATCTTGACAGTTACCGTTTGGGAGGTCCTTGAATAAGATGATGACGTAGCATAAAGTTATGTCTTTTACTATATAAAATTACATACATCAAACAATTTTCAAAATCGCAGACTTCCCGCAAAGTCAATACCAGTTGAGTATAAACGTTTTTGGTTAGCTGTAACCCCCAAAATATAGTAAAACTATCTGCAACTTTTAGACTTTTTCGCAGAAGAAACGCCACCTTGCTTCATGAAGTACATGTATAATTATTCAGAAATACAACTGTCCGACAATCTTTCATACTTTAAGTTTATTCGTGCTTGACGTGATGCTATTTGTTTCTTTATCAATAAGCCGCCCCCCGGACATAGGAATAAGATGGTCTCCAATATTCATTGAAATTTCCGCGGACTTCTAGATGCTTTAGTGTCCAACACGATTCGACATTTTCACGTTATCTATGAACCACTGTCTTCATGTTTTAGTTCATTCTATATATAGGCATTGCATGTTGACCTAAATCCACGACATCACCGATGGCGTTTTCAAGGTCAAACTACAACCACATAGGTGAAACTTGCAAGTAAAATAATCAACTTCGCCATGGGAAATTCCCAATACCTTTAAAATTCTTCGATCACATGAGAAAAAGCGGGATGAGGTAAAGTCTAAACCTATCCAAATTAACATGGTATCAACCACTACATTTTTTAAATTGCCGATAGCTTCATTTTTAAATGTCCTGCACGAAAAGGACACCGATTGCTTGGTATTTAGAGTTAATTTACAATCACAAGAATCCCAACTGGATCCGGGTTTGAGGGCCCGGTCACATGAGTGTGTCTCTTGGCAAACAGGTGGAGGCAATAGTGACAATTAATCCAAACTCCTTTATAGTCAATATTTTGATTTGGTCACTTCTTTTCCAGATTCAGATTTGGCGACACTGCAAGCCGTTCAATGATCCGAACTTCGTACAAGCTCATGATTTAATTACAGCGGCGCTAAATGCGTAGCTAATCCCTGATTTGCTAGCTAACGACGAGGAAGACGTGTTTCTGATTGTCAAAATACAGTTCACATATTAGTGTCCGTTTTACTTGGAAAAGATTGTTTACCCATTGCCGTAGGTATACAACTTTTAGCGTGTCTGCATCGAAACAGTTTTGTAAATTACAAAGAAAATAGAATGAATAAAATAATTCTTAGATTGTTCTTTTTATTTGTGTGGTTTTTTTTTTCAGAGTAAGTTTGTATCTTTGAGGTTATTTCCAAATCATGGGTAGGATTACATCTATATGATCCTACTTTAGAAATTTAATAAAGCATTGCAAAGATGTCGAATCTGATTGTTCAATGAGCAATGAAATTTGAAAATCAGCTTTGAAATAACGGCGTGATGCATAAAGTAGTTTCGTTCGATCAGATTTCTCCAATATGCTTGTCAACTTCTCTCGGCAAATCTCGCTCCTAATCGTCATAAGAAAAGATCATGTACGAAACGATCATCCTCCGAATATGCTTACGGTGGCTGACGCAGATTTTTGCGTTTATTTTTCCTATTAAAGTATACCCCAAACAATTTTAACGGCCTGACCACTTTATATCATATTCAACGTCATAAGGTCACCAAGTAAGAATGAGCAGGAAGTTGGTTTCAGCTCTGATCAGGTCATTTTTACCATAAAACAGAAATAACATTATTACTCTTATGCCAGTGCTCAGATGATATAAACGGCTGAGCACTATCTTAAAAGTAGTCCATAAAAAATAGAAGTATGAAATTTTGTTCAGCAAGTAAGCTTTAACTTCTTGTATTTTGTATTCCTAGGAAACGTTAAAACAGAAGATTTATATACTACTCAAAATTTGATAGGGATCACATCGTTAGAATGAAGTAAATTCAAATTTAATGTTTGATAGCATACAATATGGTTAAGAGTCAAATGTAGATCACGTATTGGTTCAGAAGTTCATGTACACTTGATTTTGTGTAGACATTTAATGTGCAAATTTGTATTACAGGATAAAATTGCATTTCATTACAAAGAAATTTAATAACGATAAAGGAAAACCAACGCTGTTGTTTCGATTACAAAACTACAGTTAATGTCAATAACGGGTATGGCCTCCCCTTGCTTGGATGACGGCTTGACAACATCGACTCATACCGTCAGTAAGAACCCGGATGCTTTCAAAGGGAATGTTGTTTCATTCTTCAACAAGAGCATTCCTGAGCTCTTCTAGAGTCTCCAGTTGTGCCATACGGTCTGAAATGGCCAATTGCAGAATGTTCCACACGTGTTCGATCGGGTTTAGGTCCGGAGAACGCGCAGGCCAGTCCAATCGGTTGATGGTCTCCTGCTCCAGGTACTGGTTCACCATCCTAGCCCGATGAGGACGGGCGTTATCGTCCATTAAGATGAAGTTATCACCAACAGCACCAGCGTATAGTCTTACGTACACATTGAGGATCTCATCCCTGTACCGTGCACCAGTCATCGTGCCTTCCTCTAGATAATGCAGGTCCGTTCTTCCGTTCCTGCTTATGCCTCCCCAGAATATAATTGATCCGCCCCATAACGGTCATGTTCCCTGATGTTGGCATCATGAAATCGCTGACGTTCTCTTCGCCACACCCGTTACCTCCTGTCAGTAAAGTCCAAACAAAATCGGGACTCGTCAGTGAAGAGAACTGAAGCCCAATCGTCATCCGACCAAGTGACGTGATCTTCAGCCCAATCCAAACGTTCCCGCTGGTGATGTGCGGTCAGTGGGATACGAATGCATGGTCTTCTGGAGTAAAAGTCAACACTATGAAGACGATTCCGTATCGTCTGGGTGGATATGTTCACCCCAGAGGCGTCCAGGAGGTCATTTCGCAGGGTGGTGGCTGTCTAGAAAGGATGACGTCGTGCCTGAATGGTGATTAAGCGGTCTTGTCTTTCTGTAGTCGACCTCTGGCGCCCTCCGCCATGGCGATATGCTGCTGTAGCAAACGTTTGATGTCGGTTGCACCCTCTGTTAACAATCCTTTGGCTCACGTTAAGTGCATCAGGCGCGTCACGCTGTGCGACGCCAGATTCAAGCATTCCGATGCATCTGCCTAATTGCTCGGAAGTCAAACGACGTGTACGACGTTGAGTAGGCATTGTTAGCGATAAATATAATGCAAGAAGTTTTGAAAGTCTAAAATCTTCAACAATAGCCAACATGCGTGTCGGAGCTAAAATATCGAAGTGTACATGGACGCAAGAAACGTAAGACAGCACTCTTGTCTACTCCCATGAAATGCACGTGCAAAATGTGTTTTGTGTCTGACTGCATGCCATTGTGAAAGTATATCATGCATCAACAGCAGTAACCAAATCTGTGTGTAATTTCATATAAAATTTCATATGATCCCTTTCAAATTTTGATTAGTATATAGAAGAAGAACCTCAACATGCCAGGCATGAAACATCATTGAAACAAATTTCGCAATCGAATAGCGTAAATCTATAGATAGTTGTATAGATACGTAATAGTGTAAATCTATAGATAGATGTATAGATAGACAGTAAGACTACGATTTTGTACATACATCCGTTGACGGATGTAATTGTCTTGTCGTACAGACGTCACACTCGGAGCACCAGTCGGGGTCTATCAGACAAGCTCCCTGTTTCGTTTACCCGTCGAACAAGACGCACTATTGTTGATCTTGCAACGTTAAAGCGTCTTGCAACGCCCAAAATGCGTGCTCTTTCTTCATTATTTAGTCTTGGCATTTTCGAAGTTGATGTTTTCAAAATATTGCTTGGACTACTTAATTGTAAATCAGTTACTGTATACACATGCGTAATTTTGACCGACATAACCACGTGGGGAAAACGCATGGGGCGCACGGGCAAAACGGTGCCATGAGCCATGGCTGAAACAAATATAATAGACTGGCACAAAATTTCATGCTTCAGTAGATTAGAGAAGTGAAAATTCTGTGGCAGGCAAAAAGTGATATATATATTCTAGGTATGTACAAAGCTATCGCACTTTTTCGATGAGGCGTAGTTATAGTAACGAACGGTCAAGGGTTGATTAAAAAAGTTATATAAAACAGAAATGTAAGGAAATGCATTTTGGAATATTACAATACATACTAGACAACCCAACATATTGAAAAAAAAAAAAAAAAACGTATGTCCAAAGAATTAGCAATCATATCGAAGAAATAATTGAACAGTACTCAAACGATGGATTTAATAAAACATTCTATACAAATATTTCTTAGTAGGTTCCTTCTGTTCACCTCATGTTTTTCATGGAATAACTTCACAATTTCGTCAATGAGACGAAACTGGCAAATTTGAAATATTTGAAAGGGGTGGCCATACTCGATTTTAACCTTATGCATTTTTTAATTTGCGGTAAGGAAATTTTTGGATCATTTTCTGATTGAAAATTTTAACTAAATTTCGTAAATTTCATTCTATGGAATAACAATGAATTACACTAAAGGCAAATCAGATCAAAACTTAGTATTTTCCGGTTGATTTTCAACCCAAAACTTATGCTGGGCTTTTAAATGAACTCAATGTATTACAATACTTTGTCACAACTCGACCGATTCCGTAGCTACATGTACATGTAACCTCGTCCGTATAGAGCAGGTTTCCAATTTTTAACTACCATGTCACATGATCTTAAACATGGTGGCGACCATGAAAACCGATTATCAACGAAAATAAGAGCCTGTTGTCAATATTGGCGTTGTCGGCTGCTGGAACCGTTGAATCGCACAAACTTGGGAAAAGTCGGAGTTGTCCCCTCGAGGGCTGGAGGCTTTAAAGTAAGTTTTTTACATTCAGTTGTTGGTTCTTTTCATTGATTATCCACCCTGCTCTCATAAGCTGTGCAGTAATCAGTGTAAAGGATCTAAGTTCCGCTGAAGTTTTATCGATTTAGTGAACCGTGGTAAAAAATCGCCTCGCTTCTTTGTCCTTTCCATGACTTTAACACCTAGGAATTTCTTCAAGGGTTCTTCCTAATTACTACACAACTTGAAACTATTAATTTCAATACGAAATACAAAATCAAACTAGAAACAACAATTTGATTGTTCAGTTTCAATGATTTCTTCTTTCTTTCGAAAAGAATATTCTTGGTTTTACTTCTGAACTAAAAGATGTTATGTAATAGTCTGAAAGATGAAAAATAAATGGTGTGTTCAGTATTTCTAAGATTTAGGCCATGTGTAATTCATGAATATTGAATACACCTTCCTTCTGTTACATAAATGAAAATTCACTTTGTATCATTATAAAGACACAAGTCAAGAAAATAATGATTTCACAAAAGAAAAGTAAGGTTAACTCATGCACTGCCACAAAACCTGAAATTGATTGTAACTACCCTTTAACAGTAATTTGACGTTTGACTGATTTCTGGTGGTTACATTAGTTTCAACTCTGTTTCAGTCCTACAGTGACAATAACTCAATTATTTGTGTACCGCATGGGTTTTACTAGGGCTCGGCTGGTTCTCCGCACTGTCTTGTCCATAGGCACTCCTACAAAATCTTGGCAACTACGTGAGGATAAAACCCGAAATAACCCATCCTACACTTTCACCAATCAGCCACAGTCTTACAGAACCTCACTAAATTAATGAACAAGATTATGTCCTTTCGCCGCTATATATTGGTGAAAATGAAAATATGTAAAAAAAAAAGCATGGGCTGTATTGATTCAAGCTTAGACCTCATATTCTGCGCAGTCTGAACTTAGATTATCATACACGGTTTCAAAAAAAAAAAAAAAAAAAAAAACTGGAGTTACACTTAACTATAAAAAAGGACTAATACAATGTACTTCATAATTTCAAGTTCATTTTATGAGTATCACATAAAACATAAGAGACCTACATGTAATATGCAAACTCACATTCTTGGGTCTATTTCTATTCAGTCAAAAATGCAGGTATGAATAAGTACAATCTAAAACGTAGACTTAAGTCTCAATTAATAATTAAAGTTACAGTTAAAGTGTGATGGGATTTTGAAATTTTGTCAGTGATTATGTAAGTTTTATTCATTTACATATGGATCTAGACTCTTTTTTGAAGTTTTGAGCCACGTCTTTGTGAATTTGAGTTATACTACACAATTGAACCATTGCAGGGACAAGTGAAAAAAAAAAAAAAAAAAACCCATGATATAGCATTATGAGATACTTGGAATTCAATATTAACATGGTAAAAAGGTTATTCATTACATCCAATGCAGTTTTGAGTGAATCCATTTTCATGGTCTAAAGAAAAGCATTAAAATCATCACTTATCACCTGGAAGAACATAGTCCAGAAATTATTTGTTTTTATATATCTGTTAATCCCTGCCCTGGGTACAGCTGAAGGCACTAAAGCAGCTAGAATGGACCAAGATCACACTCAGTGTGACAAGTTGCCATGCAAAGTAAAAATTGACCTTTACATAACTAAAATGAAACTTTCAAGTTGATAGTACAAATCCAAATATTTCTATTTCAAAGTTACTTTTTTGGGGAAAAATACCTCCTTACCGGGCAGTATAGATCAGAGATCAGACTGCACGTTTGGTGCAATCTGATCTTGATCTACACTGTCTGCAAAAGGTCCTTGAGTAGCACTTAGCAGCCTAAGGGTTAAAGCAATTGGTCCCTCTATAAAACTTTAAAAAAATATAGGCATACTTTCATTCTGAGGCTTGAATTACTTGCTGTTTACAAGAAGCACAGAACTGTCTCTAATATGGGTTGAGCAGCAGTTCATGATAAATATGTACTTTATTAAATAAAGTACAAATATGTTCAATTTGCTCTGTGTACATGTACTTCAATTTCCAAGCATAAAAAATATAAAAAATAAAAAATAAAAAACTTAAATCTACATGTCCAAATAGTAAGACGTATAGATGCATTCCTGTGGACCCTTTATCATATATCTATCTTCAAATTCTGCCTTCCTTTTTAGTCTTTTGCATGAAACGTGACAAAATAAAATTCAGTCGTATTAGAAGGACTATAATTGGACTTTTACAATATGAAGACAACTGAGTCTCTGAGGCTTAAAGTCTAGGTTAAGTTAGTGGATGTCTAGTTAACCGAGGAGGACACTATTTCCCATGAAAAATCCACAGTATACATTCACGTCACGGGTTCGTATTTGATCGGGGCCGTTTGTGAACGAAGGGTTTATTTATGTCCCATCGATAACCGGAAAGAAATCTTGGAAGCAGTCTTGCATAAATCAAACGTCAAATAATTTTTATAGACTACACGATCTTCATTTCTTTAAACGTTTCACAGAAATGTTTCAAACAATGCGGAAATTCATCGATAGTGCTGTACGAAGGGCGGTACCTAACAAGGTGCCGAATCGACTTTATGGGTTCTGTGTCGTGAATCTGAAACTCTAAAGCGTTTAAGTTGAAAGCATTCCAAAGCGTTTGAGTTAAAGTTTTTCTGACATAAATTGTGCCGGAATACCCCAGCTGTTTGCAGCTTGAAAATGGCCCATCTGCACCGAAAATCTTACGAGTTGATTATCATTTCTGTCAATATACTTACACGCTTTATAATTCTTTTATTTTTATTGTTGAATATTTACCAAAAGGCTTTATAGTTACCTTTAGATCCATTTTGTTATAGCGTACTCAAGTGCTTTGGAATTTTAGTTCAACCGTTCTGTGTATTCGTTATCGATAGGGTTTTAAATTATTTACAGCCAAATTCTAGCTGGCTATCTGAACAGTTAAAGATATTTGATATAATGCAAAGTTGAAAAATGTAATCTCATTAAGAAAATTATTACTTAATCTCCTTGTTTATTTCGGCAGCGGACGACACAAGTTGTCAATGAACATTTCTTGAATGAAAAGGGGGGGGGGTGTAGTCTGTGTAAACAATGTTCATACGCATATGGCAATATTTAATGAAAAAAAGAGAACGAACTTTGTTTAAGTATGTAAAGTATTTCAAACAGACAACTGTTGTAGTTTTGACGAAATTTTGATAAAGGAATCAAACATAGTTTGTATGATTTGTTCAAAGTCAGAGCTGAATATCATTTGTAGATCTGCGTTGTTCGTCCCATTCACCAGCCATGCAAAACTGAAACTGAGCGCGCATGTATCGTAACACATGATGTATTTGGTTCCGGTCAAAACGATCACAGTAAGCGGATTTGCTATATAGCAAATCCGCTAAAAAGCAGGACAAATACGGACAAGTACGGCGATCAATAAAGACCAGTTATCGACAAAATCAGGGTGTTGGCGTCAGTTATAAAGCCATAAAGGGACTAGATTATTTTCCAGAGGACAAAATTGGTTTTATAGCTGTGAAGGTACTATATTATCTTCCAGAGGATAGTATTGTAGGTAGGTAGGTAGGTTATAAAGCCATAAAGGCACTAGATTATCTTCAAGAGGATAGTATTGTTGGTTGTAGATTCTATAGCCGTGCAGGAACTAGATTATCTTCTAGCGGATAGTACTGCAGGTATGTAGGTTCTATAGCCCTTCAGGGACTAGATTATCTTCAAGCGAATAGTATGGTAGGCACATGTAGGTAGGTTCTTGAGCCGTGCAGGGACTAAATTATCTTCCAGAACACAGAATGGCAGGAAGGTAGGTTCTATAGCCGTGAAGGGACTAGATTATCTTCCAGAAGATAGTATTGTTGGTAGGTAGGTTCTATAACCCTGCAGGGACAAGATTATCTTCCAGAGGATAGTATTGTAGGAAGGTAGGTAGGTTCTACAGCCGTGCTTGGAATATATTTTCTTCCAGAGGATAGTACGGTAGGAAGTTAGGCTCTTTCGCCGTGAAGGGATAAGATTATCTTCCAGAGGATAATTTCGTAGG
Source organism: Hippopus hippopus (assembly GCA_946811185.2). Taxonomy (NCBI): domain Eukaryota; kingdom Metazoa; phylum Mollusca; class Bivalvia; order Cardiida; family Cardiidae; genus Hippopus; species Hippopus hippopus. The sequence continues at coordinate 20,892,985 of OX328109.1, read as the reverse complement.
TAGGTAGGTTCTATAGAGCTGTGCACAGGTTCTAGATTATCTTCCAGAGGGTAGTATTGTAGGTCGTGAAGGGATAAGATTATCTTACAGTCACCACATCTCAATCTGAAATGCGACACACAGCATTTCACTTTTAGATTGCAAAGGTCGTTTCTCTTTCTTGACCGTTTCAGAGTTCAAAGTATGTAATTTGTTTGTGAAATTTGTCCCATCCCCTCTTTTACCTTTTCCAGAAGACACAATTTTAAGCTTGTCCAATTTGAAAGCATTTGATTATCTTCCTGAGAATAGTGTTGTAAGCGGCCTCTGTTCTATAGCCGTGTAGAGACTAGATTATCTTCTGGTGGATAGTGGCGTGGGACAGGTCGGTTTTATAGCCGTGTAGGAACTAGATTTTCTTTCTGAGGATAGTGTTGTAGGTGGGGTCGATTCTATAGGCGTGTAATGATAAGATTATCTTCGAGAGGATAGTGTTGTAGGCGAGTAGGTTCTATTATGGAGTAGGAACCGTGGGCTACCGTCCTGCTGTAGGAACGTTGATAACCGATGCAAAGACACTGGCGGCATTAAGAACGTCTGGGTCATCACATGGTTTACAACGTCGCTACAATTCAATCTGAAGTGAGGCAAGATGTAACACATCATTTCAACTTTATAGGAGGTTATAGTGGCTTTCAACAGTCCACATCAGTCCACAAAAACTATGAATATACAACGTTAGTTACTCGAGATACTCAGTACTAATTAAACTATTTATTGAGTAAGAAAGATGAGGTAAAAGACATTGAAATGATACAATGTTTTCTTAACTCCTAATCAAATGCGACCATGAGAAAGGGGGCTTTTAAAAACGTCGCGGGAAAAGGAGAAAATGCTGGTTACCATTATATTCTTCTTTTCCGACTGTTTTCTACCCTTCCAAAACAAATCCTGCTATATAAACCAAATTCAATTTTTCGTCTTCAAGTGCTTTCCATATGTGTGGATCTAAAACTTTCAGTCAGGTAGAGAGTTGACAGCATAAGTTTTCAGTAAATTTAATATTCGTACTGGATTTACACCAAAACCTCTAGGCGAACGTTATATGAACATCAAAGAGGGGCGATTGTACTTTATAATGTGTGAAAAAGTCACGTTGTACTGAGGCTAAAATATCTAATCTTTTAACAAATAATACGTGACACTGAGGGCAATATGGAAGGTTACTGACTGGTCTGCTGGACCAAGGATGCTAGATGGACCGAAGTACATTCGATATGTACCTAGTATTTACACACATATAATTCGACATTATCCGATTTTAACCCTAACTTGATAAACCTTTCATTTTAAGAGTTTATAATTTTGTTTGTTTTTGGCAATGGAGGTTTAAAACGACGAACTGTGAAGACATAATATAAACACTATCGAGTTGAGTTTATTTATAAATTGTCTCGTCACGGTCCGTGGTTTTAGACCTGTTATCCCAAAAACAAACAAAAATATAAACTGAATATTAAAGGTTTGTCGAGTAAGACCTATACACAGGTATGTAGAATGTTGCAGTATCCCATGCATAGACGAGTCTCATATGCAGAATGACTGTGTTTATTTCTGAACCTTTAACCCTTTACCACACCGAGTTTAAACGATCCTGAGGAAAAAAACAGGCCTTTTAAAAGATAGTGAAAAAGGAGAAAATGCTGGTATCCAGCATTTTCTTTTTTCCCTCACTATTTCCTTCCGTTCAAAAGGCAAAATTTCGGTTTATGAAAAAACTTAATATGTCGCTTGCAAATGCTTTAATATTTGCCAAGTCTAAAATTTTCTCAGTTGCTAACAAGAAAATTCACCTTTTTTGGCCAGGAGCTACTAATTGCGTAACGTCGTACATGTAGAATATGAGTACCGCTTCCTCTTATGTCTAAATCAGTAACGAATACATAGAAAAAGAGAACCACATTCAGGTGCTAGCGCTCTACTGTCAATATGCGTAACAAATATATAGAACAAGAGAACCACATGCAGGTGCAAGTGCTCTACTGTTTTTATCCATAAGGAATATAAAGAACAAGAGCATTACATGCAGGTGCCAGCGCTCTACTGTCAAAATGAATAACAAATATATAGAACAAGAGAACCACATCCAGGTGCCAGCGCTCTACTGTCTTTATCCATAATGAATATAAAGAACAAGAGCACCACATGTGGGTGCCAGCACTCTACTGTCTAAATGAATAACGAATATATAGAACAAGAGCACTGCATACATTTGCCATCGATCTACTGTCTAAATCTGAAGCGTAAATATAAAACTAGAGCACTAATTAGGCGCCAGCGCTCTACTGTTTTAATTTGAAATGAATATAAAGAACAAGAGTGCAACATGGGGGTGTAAGCGCTATACTATCTTAATTCCTGATGAATAAAGAGCAAGAGACCCACATGCAGGTGCCATCGCTTTACTGCCTAAATGATTAACGACTATAAAGAACAAGAGCACCACATATGGCTGTTACCGCTCTGCTGTCTAAATCCGTAACGCATATATAGAGCAAGAGCAGATGCGGGTGCTAGTGCTCTACTGTTTCAATCAATAATGAACATAAAGACAAAGAGTACCACACCTCAGGATTCATTTGGTTGTCAGACGAAATGGATTTCATGGATCCATAATTATATGACGACTTGCTTGGTATAATGCATCGCGAAGATTCATTTAACCGCCTTTTGCCAGAGCATGGCTCATACCTTTGGTGCTGAAAGAGTAAACAACCATGGAAAGAAGAGAAAGTTAAAACCTTCCCTACGTTCTCATTACTGAACAGTCATGTTACTACTTCCGGTGTGTTACGGAAAATTTTTCAGTGACACCAGAATTCTTGCACAAAAAAAAACATTGACTTCACCTAAGTGACTTAAACGTGAAACCAATCTCTTTTGGAAAGTTTTGTTTTGCCGTCTACATAAGTGTTTTAGTGTACAAGCAAGCATCATGGTCAGTTCACCTGTTTATACATTTCTAGTGTTTATGCAATCACCGAGACGCACAATACTCTTTCAAAACCAGTGACTGTTTTTCCAAAAACTCGGAGGCAAGGCAACGTTCAGCTGTAAAGGAGGAAAGAAACAAGTCGCAGAGCCTTTAGTTAACCGGTATAATTATTCTCGTTTTCCAACATGTTTTCTACCCCTTCAAAAACAGATTTTATTATTTGAGCAACACGTAAATTGTCGTCTCCAAATGGTTTTGAAATGTACAAGCCTGAAAGTTTGTCGTCTAATGACAAGTTCAAGAAAATATGACCGAGCCAAGATTCAATTCCACAACTCCCGGATAACAAACTCTGTTGGAGCCGAATGAGCTAACTGTGGCTAGGGTTGGAACTGAACGATGCTTCAAAAAAAAAAGGTTTTATTGCATCTTTGTTATGCATTATACCGAGCAACTTGTCGTATAATATGGATTCATTTGGTCTAGTAATGGGATAGATAATGAGGTAAAATGGTCCTTTGACACGCAGAAAAATTACCAAGAGGAAAATTTTAGACCCAAGTCAGCCTGCGCAGACTGGGCAGGCTTACATGGATAAAAACTTTTTGAAGATGCATTTAACCACATTCTGACAGGGTATACGAGTTCACACTTACCCTGCCTCACGCAGGGTTGTAGATAAAGACAAGCCAGCACACATGTGTTGTCAGATCCTTGCAAACCTTTCCGTATTTATTGCTTGAGTAATAATTATTGTCTACATTGAATTGAATAACAAAAAGGATCACGAACCATTGGCTCGGAATTCTGCCATCCTAAATAGTACTCTCAGTCTTATTGTAGATTTAGAAATTGCATAACCTGTCACCAAACGTTCCCGTGTTTTAACCCTTAGGTTGCAATGCGCGACTCACAGACCTTTTGCGGACAGTGTAAATCAAGATCAGACTACACAAAACGTGCAGTCTGATCTTTGATCTACACTGTCCGATAAGGGCATATATCCCCCCCCCCTTGTAATAGTAAACTTTTTGTTTTTACTGTCGGCTTAAAAGTTTCATTTCACTTATTCAGTAGGATAAAGATTAAAGACCCAAAGAAAGAAAGCTATTAAAACTTTCTTGTTTATCAAAAACTAATCCTTTTAGTAATTTCCCAATTTAATATCAAAACGTGCAGTCTGATCTTGGATCTACACTGATCGCCATTTCGTTGAATTTACTGGCAAATATACCATCGACTTTTTTTCTGTTAATTGCGAAGGTTCATTTATTACTTTAGTACTTTATAGTTTAAATAGTTGTCGACTTGAGAACAGGGGTGGCGGTTTCGATCCCCGGCTCGGCAAATTTCTTTCCGAGGATTGATGATAGTCATTACGACAGGATTCCGTGCTCTCGCACTGCCTTTGTTTCGACGATGGTTATTTGGGAAAGCAACCAGTCGCGATATGACTGAAATAATGTTGAAAACGGCGTTAAACACCAATCAATCAATCAATCAATGAAATAGTTGTCTTGATTTGGGGTACATAAAGATTAGAAAATCCGGCTTCTCTCTTCAAATTAAACATCTCTCACACTAATGATAAATCTATCTACAAGGTCTCACTTTGCCATTTATTTTTGTACTGCAAATTAACGCCTAAAGAATAATAATTAAAAAAAAAAAAAGCAGTGTTCCGTGGTCTGTGAAAAGGGGGTTCAATACAAGTGCAAAAAGTATCGACTACGCCAGCTTGCGTAATCCGCTCAGGCTGACCTGTGTCGAAACTTTTTGCTATTAGTCAAGTTTCTGCATGTTAAAAGACCATTTTCTACCCCATGATTAAGTCGGTTGTAAGACAAACTATATTTTATGGATCCATAATCATGTGATGACTAACTCAGTATACGGGATCACGGTGATGGGTTTAACCTCATCTTCACAGATCATGGCGATCAGTAATTTTTTTTTTAATAAATCTGTTATCCCTTATCAAGCCGCATCAAAGCACAAAATTAATGAAACAAGCAGGACAAATACGGACATCAATATGTACGGCGATCAATAAAGACCAGTTATCGCCCAAATCATGGTGCTGGGGTCGGTTATAAAGGCATAAAGGGACTAGATTATCTTCAAGAGGACAGAATTGTACGTAGTTAGGTTTTATAGCTGTGCAGGTACTATATTATTTTCCAGAGGACAGTAGGCTATTGAAGGTAGGTAGGTAGGTCCTAAAGCCATGAAGGCACTAGATTATCTTCAAGAGGATAGTATTGTTGGTTGTAGATTCTATAGCCGTGCAGGGACTAGATTATCTTCCAGCGGATAGTATTGCAGGTAGGTAGGTTCTATAGCCCTTCAGGGACTAGAATATCTTCAAGCGAATAGTATGGTAGGTAGGTTCTTAAGCCGAGCAGGGACTAAATTATCTTCCAGAACACAGAATAGCAGGAAGGTAGGTTCTATAGCCGTGAAGGGACTAGATTATCTTCCAGAAGATATTACTGTTGGTAGGTAGGTTCTATAACCCTGCAGGGACAAGATTATCTTCCAGATGATAGTATTGTAGGAAGGTAGGTAGGTTCTACAGCCGTGCATGGAATATATTTTCTTCCAGAGGATAGTACGGTAGGAAGGTAGGCTCTTTCGCCGTGAAGGGATAAGATTATCTTCCAGAGGATAGTTTCGTAGGTAATTAGGTTCCATAGCGCTGTGCACAGGTTCTAGATTATCTTCCAGAGGGTAGTATTATAGGTTGGTAGGATCCCTAGCCCTGCAGGAACCAGAGGGTATTATTGTGGGTTTGTAGGTTCTATAACCCTGCAGGAACTAGATTATCTTCCACAGGATAGTATTGTTGGTAGGTACATGTAGGTTGTATAACCCTGCAAAAACTAAATTATCTTCCAGAGGGTAGTATTCTAGGTTGGTAGGTTCTATAGCCATGCAGGAACTGAAGGTACGTAGGTTCTATAGCCATGTAGGAATTCGATCATCTTCCTGATGATAGTATTGTAGCTAGGTAGGTTCTATAACCCCGCAGGGACTAGAATATCTTCAAGTGGATGGTATTTTTTTTGGTTGATAGGTTATATAACCCGGCAGGGACTAAATTATCTTTCAGAGGATAGTATTGTAGTTAGGTAGGTTCCCTAACCCTGCGGGAACTAGTTTAGCTTCCAGAGGATAGTATTGTAGTTAGGTAGGATCTATTGCCCTGCAGGAACTAGATAATCTTCCAGAGGATATTGAAGGTAGATAGGTTCTACAGCCCTGCAGGCACTAGATTATCTTCCAGAGGATAGTATTGTAGGTAGGTCTATAGGTTCCCTAGCTCTGCAGGCACTAGATAATCTTTCAGAGGTTAGTATTGTAAGTAGGAGGTAGGTTTGATTGCCCTGCAGGGACTAGATTTTCTTCCAGGGGATAGTATTGTAGGTGTGTAGGTTATATAGCCCTTCAGGGACTAGGTGTTCTTCCAGAGGATAGTATTGTTCGAAGGTAGGCTCTATAGCCACTGCAGGGACTAGATTATCCTTCAGAGGATAGTATTGTGGGTAGGTAGGTTCTTTAACCCTACAGGCACTTGGTTGTTCTCACAGGATATTATTGTAAGTAGGAGGTAGGTTCGATAGCCCGGCTACGACTAGATTATCTTCAAGAGGGTAGTATTGTTTGTAGATAGGTTCTACATCTAATTTACAACTCTCCGGTCATAGCGTAGAAATGTTGATATGCGTAGAAAAAACAATCGCGGCATCTACATTAGAACTTCAAGGTCGTCGAATGGTTTACGAAGTCATCACATTTCAATCTGAAGTCAGAAAAGATGTAACACAGCATCTAGTTTTAAGTGCAAAGGTCGGTTTTCTTTCTTGACTATTTTAGAATCCAAAGTATTTGTGTGTGAAATTTTGTCGCCATCTCCCTTTTTTCTCTTTATCGGACTCGAAATTTAGACTAGAACAACATGAAAGCATTTACAGACCACAAATTATTTGTGGATTATGAATGTCAATAAAAGAGCAGAAAACAGTAGGGGAAAAGGATAAAATGCTGGTAACCAGCATTTGCTTCTTTTCCCAACATAGTTTCAAAGTATTCATGGGGGGGTGTTTAAACACAGGATTGAGTGGAAAAAAGGCTATAATAATTTTTTGCAACAAGAAATCTAATTTTCTAGAGGCAAGCGTTGTAAGCGGGGTTGGTAGCTCAGCTGTGCAGGGACTAGATTAATTTCCAGACGATAGTATTTTAGGTATGCTCTATCGTCAGGTAACAACTGTCCGGTCCTGGTGTAGGAAAGTTAATAAGCGTTGGAAAAAACGAATGGTTTACAAAGTCACCACATCTCAATCTGAAATGCGACAAGATGTAACACTGCATTTCACTTTTAGATTGCAAAAGCGTGTCTCTTTTTTGACCGTTTCAGAGTTCAAAGTATGTATTTTGTTTGTGAAATTTGTCCCATCCCCTCTTTTACCTTTTCCAGAAGACACAATTTTAAGCTTGTCCAATTTGAAAGCATTTGATTATCTTCCGGAGAATAGTGTTGTAGGCGGCCTCTGTTTTATAACCATGTAGAGACTAGATTATCTTCTGGTGGATAGTGGCGTGGGACAGGTCGGTTTATAGCCGTGTAGGACCTAGATTTTCTTCCTGAAGATAGTGTTGTAGGGTCGATTCTGTAGGCGTGCAGTGATAAGATTATCTTCGAGAGGATAGTGTTGTAGGCGAGTAGGTTCTATAATGGAGTAGGAACCGTGGTTCCTGCTGTAGTATCGTTGATATCCGATGCAAAGACACTGGCGGCATTAAGAACGTCTGGGTCATCATATGGTTTACATTGTCGCCACATCTCAATCTGAAGTGAGGCAAGATGTAGCACAGTATTTCAACTTTATAGGAGATTATTGTGGCTTTCATCAGCCCACAAAATCTCGAACAATATAATATTAGTTATTCGAGATACTCATTGCTTATTAAACTATTTATTTAGTAGGAAACATGAGATATAAGACATTGAAAACATAAAATGTTTCCTTAACTCCTGATCAAACGCGACCATGAAAAAGGGGGCATTGAAAACGTAGTGAGAAAAGAAGAAATTGCTGGTAACCAGCATTAATAACTTACCTTTGACCGGCACCGGGCCTTTCACAAATATTTTGATGTTGGGGGCAATTTTGAAGTTTAAGGGCAAATCTGTCGGGCCAAAGGTGTTATATGGACCGAAGCGCATCCGATACAAACCTCTCTATATACGGAATTCGACCCGATCCGACTACACTGAAATGCAATATGTTGTAGTATTCCATTTGTAGACTAGTCTAATCTGAGGAATGACTTTGCCTATTTTTAAATCTTTAACTTCTTACCAACCACATAATCCCTACTTTTAACGACGTTGAGCGAGACGAGACTTTTGAAAGCGTTTTTCGGAAAAGTAGAAAATGCTGGTAACCCACAATGTTTTCTTCCCTTTCAAAGGTTAAGTTCAAATTTTGAGTCATTCAACTTGTCGTCTGTGAATGCTTTGAAAGTCTAAAATTTTGTCGTTTGATAAAGAGTTCATTCGACATTTTTACCAAGGGCCACGGTCTTAATCCGTAACGAATATATGTATATTGCAACAACTGTAAAGATGTATAGTCACCTTGTATAATTGCTGTTGTAATTGTTTAAATCTTTATTGCTGTATCTTCTACAGTGTTTTCTAACGATATTCCTGTGTTTCCTTGCCAGTCTCTATCCGAAAAAACTGCAGTTTATATTGTCACTGCTAGCCTTATCCAAGGGAACGAGATTTGTCTATAGTGTGCAAGAGGTTGCGTGTTTCATTTAGACTTAAAGGCGTTTCAGCGAGTTATTTCTAGCGCAGAGAATTTCGTGAAATTTGACACAGAAACACTTCAAAGTATGTTCTTTCAATATGCAAAGAGATAATCAGACGTTGCCTGATGAACCAAAAAGTTCTTAGCCCACGAAGAACATAACCCTTTTTTCAAATTACACAAAAACCCAATTATTGCAGCATACGTCAGAATTTTCTGATTAAAATCTGTAATTTCAGTCAAATCATGTTCTCTGTTTTTTTAAATTCATAGTGAAACAATGGATCCTCTGACTTTGATGAGAAATTAACAGATATTTCAAATTAATGATACTCTATCTATGTTTCAGTAAAACCCTTAGCCCACAAAATTGCTCATTTTATCACAGAAAATCAGGACATTATTAATTTGACCCTTAAAAAAATCTAGCGCAAAGATTTTTCTCAGAAATATACATAATTATATCCTTTATCAAAAAATGAAAAAAAAAAAGGATGGGTTGCCAGGCTACTTTTCCCAATATTCGAACTCAATTACCTCCCTTGGAACAAAGAAAATGACACAAAACACCCAAGATTTCAAATTACTTAGTAAGATGTATTATTTCTAGCACTAAATCATGTTTTTTTCACAATAAAGATTGTACTCTGTCAACCCTTCCCTTGATATAGTCTCGATTTAACATTGGTATGGGACGGCTTTGGAAAACATTTTGGTAAAAGGGGTAAGTGTTCATTACAAGCAATTGTTCCTTTCCCCACAACCTTTTCTGCACAAACGGTTCTTTTAATCTCATTTATACCTTGTTTAATTTGACGTCTGCAGTTTCTTTCAATTTTGAAGTTCCAATTTAATTCATTTATGAAAGGGTTAATACCAAATACATGTGGTATATTTTAATAGATGGGAGAATGGAAGAACAATACAAGAAGAAATATCCAGAATTACTCAAAGGCATAGATTACTTACGAACCTCATAGCAAAATGAATCAAACGATCCTGATTTCTATCAATACCCAGGAAAGAGGGTTAGAAAACGTTGAAAAGGAGAAAGTACTTGTAATTTTCTCTTTTTACCACTCTAAACTTACTATCCGGATAAGTAATGTCCGACAAATATACATGTTCCGTTTTCGCTGTTTAGGAATGATTTACACCTTCATAAACTGATCTTTAAAAAAAAATATATCTACCACTACTTTCTCCACGTCTTGCAGCAAAAATCAGTAGTCCAATAATAGTACTACAATCAGAAAAAGTTACGCGCTAGAAAACAGAGAAGCGAAGAGACATGCGCAAAAATGTTGCGCACTGACAACCCGACGAAACGTCGTTAAGCCTGACGACAACATCAGACCGCATGTCATCAGAATTCCGTTCAGAGTTGCCGTCATTCTGACGTCACAATTTTAGTATAAATACCACGCTGTTTGAATCTTTCTTCAGGGTCGTTTTTGCTCTCATTATGTGTATGTCACATTTAAAATCGATGTTTTGAATAGCGATTTTCTCTAAAATCCTCCCAAATTTCTAATAAACTTTACAATCGTCGTTTTTATTGTATATTTCAAGACACATAGATCAGAATGATCCAAGAGGTAAGGAGATAGCGATATTTTAAGACATTGGAGAACCTGGATAAATTTTGACGGTATTGTGATGATGCCGCAAATAACCCGACATCCTCCAACATTCTGCATCTGATGCACTGTTGACTGTAAATAATTCTGTTTTAAGTAAACCTGTATTATTTTTTTACTTTGCCCACTAAGTAAATTATCGGATGGATTAAATCTCATTATATTACTGTTACTGCGACTTCGGTTGTATTCTCCAAATCTTTCCCCAATATCCTCCAATAATATCCAAAAGCCGGGTCCGGGACGATCCCTTCTGTAGCTGAACACTAGCATCCTTGTTGCAAGTCCCATAGTGGGAAAAAGGCAAACTACGCAGGAACCTGGGGTCCGTTACAGATCCATACATTCCATTTTGTCTAACAACCGACTCAATCAAGAAGTAAAATGGTAATTTGACATGAAGACTAAAGACGAAAAATACTCTCTCAGGTCAGATAAGGATGATTGCCCAGGCTGATCTTAGTCTATACTTTTTGTAGATGCATTAAATCCTCTTTTCATAGATCATGACTCATATTTTGGGTTATCTTCCTTTCTAGTACACGTTTTGTTTTGTAAAGTTAACCATAACTTGAAGTATTGCCTACTTCTTTTAACCTGATTCTGACCCACTTTATGCTGATTACAAAAGTAGGCATAAATATAGATTTCCGACTTTTATTCGGCAAGTTATATATGCACGGGAGGGTGCAGGTAAGCGCATACGAATTATTTCCGTGACCTTTCGGGACATATGCCGAAGGCAGCCCCGTGCGATGCCGATGATAAAAATAGAATTTTAATTTGTGTAAATGATGTTGACCTGGGTCAAATTAAATGAATTAGGTAATAAATATCTTCAGTAATAATAGCAAGCATAACGATTTATGAGAAAATGTCAAAGTTTTTGCATGACGTTGACGACAGTGACGCCGATGACGCAGATCAGGACAAGGCTATTACAATACCTCGGCGGATTTTTTTTCTTCTTATTTCCTTTTCGAAACCAGCTAAACTAGAAGTGCAATTCTAAGGACGTAGCATCCATAACGCACAACACGCAACTGCGTAATGTACACGAAAAATGGGAACAGACTGAACATTCATTTATCACTATAAAGAAATATCTCAATCTTCAAAATTATGCATAAAACTGCTCAAATAAAACGAAACAAAAGGTTCCAACCGGTAATAAAAAGCCAAAATATTGCGATTTATCCTATTTTTTTTTCAATAGAAAATCTCAATGTATCGGACAGTGTAGAACAAGATCCGACTGCACATTCTGTGCAGTCAGATCTTGATTTACACTGTCCGAAAAAGCGCACTACGTCGCGCTCTGCAGCCGTAAGAAGGAAGGCTCAATTTGGAGTTGCTTAATGATTCTGAATTCCTGGTTACGCCCCTGTACTTTTTTTTATAAATGTTGATTCATTTCATAGATCCTGAGACTGCTATGCAGAAACTTCGATTTTTACTTTTGAAGTACAACTAAGATCGCGATAAGACTGTGCAGATAGTCGCCGTTTTATTTTTTTATTTATTTATTTATTTATTTATTTATTTGAAAAAATAAATAAATAAATAAACAAATAAATAAATAAAAAGAGAAATACGAGTACTAATACAAAAATACCCTTAATATTGCAAAGTTCATTAATATTTTTTCAGTTTCACAAAGTCATTTCAGTTAATCATTTAACGTTTAAAAGACGATCTTTTAGATCATCTTTTTTGCGGCAACTTGCAATCTTTTGTTACAAATAGATAAATATTACAAAATATACTTTTCACTGCAAATGTAAATAAACTAGGTGGTTAGATGCTAATTTGGCGTTCATATAATGGATTTGTTACTTTAAGATTGATAATTTCGTCTATTTTTATGAGATCGCATATGGCGTTATCGTCTTATTTAGATATGATCCCGCTTAATTGACGAGTGCTAATGGTCATGTGATATTCCATATTCCTTGGCGAAATTCTGGCGCGAAATCTAGAAACACATTGAGAGGCTTCGTAGCCCATTAAAGGAAAACCAATGAAAATTTTTCACACATTTTGTCTTTCTTCTTTTATTACGGTGTCTCGATAATCGAATGGTACGGCTTAAATGACAATGTAATCGATTAAAAAAGAATAGAAGAGTTCCACTATGTTTTAAAATTTAATCATTCAAAACAGTAATTTACAATACAAATGATAATATAAGTTCCTACTTACAGTTCACAGAGTCTAAACAAATCAAATTGTCCTAAAATATTACAATTCTGTTAATCCAGAATCTGAGAGAGTCACGAAGAACACATAAAATTCCTGGTCTAAATAGAACACTAAAAAAACTGAAAATCCAAAGATGACAGCATATGAGTTAACGCTGATGCCAAGTAGAATATTTAATCTTTAAATCCTTTCCAAACTTCAGTCGAAAACATCAATCTAACAACTTTTCACCATCTACCAACCCTTTGGTGTTTAGGCCCTTATATATATCATAACAGTAGAATCGAGTACACAAGGAAGCTACCGGAAGTATTTTCGAGAAAACACTGGGATTTCCCAATTAACATACATGCTAAATAACAGTAATAACATTAATTCTTCTTTGAGACCAGGATATGGACCTATGGTACAAATAGTTAAGTACCTACATTACTATCAATTAAAATCATTCGCTAATTTCAAAGTAATTATGAAAAATTAATATCAATTTTGACATTATAAAAATCTGAGTTGCCGCCGTTAAAGGTTAAAAGTCAACATCTCCTACGTTCAGTGCAGTCTGAAAGTTATTATCTGGTTTGCCACTAGCAGTGAAAGAGTTCACTGATGTGTGATGAATATTTTCGGGTCTGAAAATCCAGGCTATTTCCGTCTATTCGATCCCCTTAGCAATAAATTTGTGCATGCGATAAGGAAACTTGTCGTGTACTGTTTTCGCTGATCGTAAACTATCTTTGCAAGGGTTCAACAATAAATTGAAGACAATCTCAAACAGAATCTAAAAATAAACTCACATTATCGTATCGAGGTCATCAGTTACACTCATGAAAACGCTTTCTCGTCTATTCGCATCCTGATTGAAAAGGTATAACATTCAACTTTCTACAGTTATGTTCATAAGTTTTGCTTCTCCATATTCATAAAAGACGACCGAGAAACATTTTATTACACTTTAACTATGAAAATTCTAAGTCTGGTATTTCTAATTAAGTTTACAGTGAGGACATAGGAATGTACCCTGCCTCCTTACCACACGCTCGAGAGTTCAAAAACTCACGTGAATCTAATGATTGCATACATCACTCTGACCCCATGATCTTTAAATATTGACATTTCTTGCAGTCAGGCGGGCTGAATTAAACACACATAGAACATTTTCCTTCATCAGTTATATTCTGGTAACGGTCCATCTGGTCCATCTTCATAATAGTCATCCATTTGAAATCCGCTTGTTGATAGTCTTTGACTTCCCATTACATTTCGTTCTTTCTGACTTGTGTGTGTGCTGATTTGTTTTCTGTTAAGTTTACATTTAACATTTTTTTTTTTTAAATGTAGCTTGTAAGTTAGTCTGAAATAAATGAATCATTTGTTGTTAGTTTTCCAGATGAATAAGACGGTTTGATCTTTTCATTTTCTTTTTCTTTGTAGTTTCTTTTCAGGTACATGTATCTTTCTGTTTTTTACTTTTTTGTCTCATGAACTTTTCTACAGCTTCAGGTCCAGCTTTAAGAGCTCTAACCTTTTCAGAAGGTATTTTTTCTCTGAGCCTTTCACATGGAAAAAGTTTTGCTGCTGCTACAATGTTCATGTCTAATGGGAATATTCTTGTCTTTTTGAATCCAGCTTGAGTATTGATAGGAGTGAATGACTTCAGATATGCGCCGGATGCTAGAGAATAGATGTCAAGCCTTGTGATACACATACCATGTGGCTTGCTAAGTATTTGGTACACTCACTGTAAGAAATGCTTTTTGAAAGGGCCAAAAACGGCAAGGTCTAATGGCTGTAGCAAGTGACAGCTGTGAGCTGGTAATACAAACAATATTATTCCCTTCTCTCTTGCCCAACGGATGGTCTCGTATGTTCTTTGTGATGCATGTCCGTCACATACGAGTAGAATTTGGTCGTCATTTGCTGGAGATCCGGCAAATTGTTGGATGTGTTCAAGGAACTTTGTGAAAGCTCTCCATTGGACCATCCAGTTTCAGACATTATACCATTTGCTCCGAAACATGCACCTTTTATCAACTAAGAATTCCACCTCTTACCCTTGAAGATGAAAACAGGTGGTAAGGTATGACCTATTGCATTCACACAAGCAATGACTGTGGTAGTTGTGCTACGAGGCGAAGTAATGGCTTGGACTTTGGTGTTTGGGCTTCCGATTACACTAGGTGATCTTTGCTCAGGTTTCAAGCCAGTTTCATCAATATTGAAAATTCTATGTGGCTTGTCTAATAAATCATTTTCTTTGAGGACAGTTTTTAACCGCGCCAAGTGTTTATTGATTGCTTCAAGTTTTGGACATTTAGCCCTAGCACTGTCCAGTTGACGAGGCTGTATTGTTTTTATGCTGGATTCCCACCTTTTAAGAAATGAATAAAGCCAGTGGTTTGACTTTTTTTTCTCTCTTTTTCATTTCATAAGCCATCTATCCAGCGAGACGCCGTGTTAGTACTGGACAACCCATAGCCTTACTCTGCTGTCAATTCAATATGTTCAACTCATTTTCTTTCCTCATCTAAAAAGAGTCTCTGTCTCATGATCTTCTGGATCAACCCCCCCTGACACTCGACCCCTCAGGGTACTATAAGGCATACAAAAATGTCTTACAACCTTCTGTACTGGGATTCCTTTCTCCGTTATAAGTTTAAAGGTAGCCTTAAGGGACTCTGTACCTTCTATACCTCCGCTCATTTTGCTGTGGTCGACCCTAAAAAAATAGATAAATTTACATGTGTATGTAAAAGAATGACACTAATTAAAAAAACAACACTAATTAAAAAAACAGAGTCGATTAAACCGCAAGCTGTGTGATTTAACAGGTGCCCCTACCGAAAATATGGAACTTAATTGATTAACAGTACTGTAGAAAATTGTATAAATGAGTAGCTTCCCCTGGTAAAGCGCTTCCATGATGGAGTGTCAGAAATTGTCTGCAACGAAAAATGACAAAAATAGCCGATTTCAGATGTTTTTCTTTTTTTTTTGGGGGGGGGGGGTATTTTGAGTATTTTGTGCTTTCTGTCTTGCATTTTCAATAAATTTTCGTAAAATAAGAGTCTTTTTTGCAATAATTACCTGTTTTTTTTTTCCTCATAATTCGGCGTTTTTTAGCGATATCGTTGACTTACTTCATAAACTGCGCGAATGTCTGGACGTTCTAAAATACGTCGCGTGCTAAAATTCGAAATTGGGCAAGGGATCGAATAGATGAGAAGGTGCGAATAGATGAGAAATAGGCATAGTTATATTTCGATCTTTTTAAAAAAAAAAACTGAAGAATGGAGATTTCGCGATACTCACGTTGTCTAGGTCCCCCTCGAAAGGTTCACCACTTAAGCAGTCTCCAAACACAAACCCAGACGGGGGAGGGATCAGTTGTATGGAATCTGCCATACGAAAGTAACTGTAAAATTGTAGTCTGCGAAGCGCTGCTTTTAGAGTTCTTGCGGATGGTGTAGATCAAAATCAGAATGTGCAGTCTGATCATGGATCTACACTGTCCGATATGGTAGATTTTATTGGGTGAAAAAAGTTTTTAAAAAGCAATATTATTGTCTTAACTACTGGCTGGAAATATTCATTTAATAAATTTAGCTGCTTAACGCTCTACCACATGACCTAATTTTAGACTGGTCTAAAAGCATTTGTAGATAACAAATTAAATGTGACTCAAATGACGGGATTTTCTTCTGAGATGAGAAAGCATCGAGGGCAATGGGGAGAACGATGGTAATCCGGATTTTATCACACAAACCTCCGCTGTTTTTAGTGCAATATAGTGATTACAAAATTTTATGTTCTTATCTTACACATGTTCTAGATAAGATTCCGTGACGTCATGTAATCATTATAAAGCGTAATTTGTAGAAAAAATAGTATTCCTAACCACGATTTCTAAACACTGCAGACACAAGTTTTCTAATTAATCCAACTGTCAAAACTTGTGATAGCGGTTAAGCCAAGGTTTGTTTTAGGTTAGATCCAAGATCAAGTAGTTATATGTCAGCTTCTTTGGAACTATTCTAATCACGAAAGTACGACCCTGTCAAAGCAGTAAGTAGATCTCATTTATGAATAAACATGTAGGTTTTGCATAAAAAGATAAGAGGCCTATGATGAACATGTATCCCTCTACTGCTTTTTAAATATATGTATCACACACTTAATTGGCACTGACAGAGACAAAAATCATAAGAAGTCTGTAAGACAATAATAAAATGCAGAGACATAATCAAGTATCATCCATACCAAATATCAATGAACTCTAACAAAGAGTACTTTGACAAGAAGATTTTTAAAGCTTAGAAGTAAAAAACAACATTTTTTCGTTGGCATAAATGGTGAATTCAACTACAGAAAAAACTGTACTTTATTTTATACTGAATATTACACTCATCTGAGCATAACAGTTAACATCAAAATAAATCACTCTCACTGAAAACTGAAAATTTTCTTTCCAAAAAAACTTGAATACTTAACACCAATCATATAAAATGGCAGTTTGATGATGAAGGGAGGTAAGTGGTTTCTCTGAGCCTTTCACATGGAAAAAGTTTTGCTGCTGCTACAATGTTCATGTCTAATGGGAATATTCTTGTCTTTTTGAATCCAGCTTGAGTATTGATAAGAGTGAATGACTTCAGATATGCGCCGGATGCTAGAGAATAGATGTCAAGCCTTGTGATACACATACCATGTGGCTTGCTAAGTATTTGGTACACTCACTGTAAGAAATGCTTTTTGAAAGGGCCAAAAACGGCAAGGTCTAATGGCTGTTGCAAGTGACAGCTGTGAGCTGGTAATACAAACAATATTATCCCCTTTTCCTCTTGCCCAACGGATGGTCTCGTATGTTCTTTGTGATTCATGTCCGTCAAATATGAATAGAATTTTGTCATCATTTGATGGAGATCCGGCAAATGTTTGGATGTGTTCAAGGAACTTTGTGAAAGCTCTCCATTGGACCATCCAGTTTCAGACATTAATTTATACCCTTTGCTCCTAAATAAGATTTTTAAAGCTTAGAAGTAAAAAAAAAAAATAATTTTTTCGTTGGCATGAATGGTGAATTCAGCTACAAAAAAAAAAAACTGTACTTTACTTTATACTGAATATTAAACGCATCTGAGCATAACAGTTAACATTAAAAATAAATCACTCTCACTGAAAACTGAAAATTTTCTTTCCAAAAAAAAACTTGAATACTTAACACCAATCATATAAAATGGCAGTTTGATAATGAAGGGAGGTAAGTGGTAACAAACAATATATCCATCATAACAAGAGTTATTTTCCATGATCATGTATAAGATTAAGTCATTGACTTCATGCACTACAAGAAGATTTTTTTTTTTTAATTTTCACTGTTCAAGACTTTGTAAAAACGTATTTCCCCCATGGCTATAGTTTTAACAATCTTGCTATGGGTCCATTTGATGACGCTACATACAAAACATGGTAAACCCTACGGTTAGGAAGAAAACGATGTTTTTAGTTTTCAGTTTATAAGCAGTGCAAAACTTGTTACCCCCCCCCCGGCTATAATGAAACAACTTTGGTAAAGGTCTACTATATGAATATATGAAGCGACATGCAAAATTTGGTAGCCCTAGGCCTTACGATTAGGATCAAAAAGATTTTTTTCTTTTGTCAAGTGTTCACTACTTTAGCCTATTTAAAACTTGTGACACCCGGGGTAGGGCAAATATTGACCCCATGGCTATAATTTGATTAATATTAGCAGGGATCTACTAGATGAAGATACTTGTACATGCAAAATTTGGTGGCCCTATGCTTAATGGGTTGGAATAAGAAGGTTTGTAAAGTTTTCACTTTAAAAGCCTACGTAAAACTTGTGACCCCTGATGCGGGGCCAATTTCAACCCCAGGGCTATAGTTTGAAGACCTTTGGTAGAGGTCAATTAGATGAAGCTACATGCCAAATTTGGTAGCTAGGCCTTATGGTTTCGGACACGAAAATTTATAAAGATTTTCAACATTTTCATTTTTTTTGCCATGGAAACCAAAGTTTTTATTGGAATCAAATTCTTATAAGGAATTCTAAAGAGGACCATAGCAGGATAATTTCTGTGAAGTTTCATTAACATTTAATTGGCAGTTTCAGAGAATAAGATGTTTGAAATAAAAGTTGACGCACGCAAGGACGCACGGACGCACGTTCGCACGGAAGGACGCACAACGGACACCAGCCATGACATAAGCTCGCTGGCCTTCGGCCAATAAAGTAGCTAATAAAACAAATCACTATACAAGTAATTCTTAAAATGCAGTTATGTGTTAAAGAGCATCTGACATTCGTTGGCAACCGAAATAAATTTTTATTAAACTCGCCTGGAAAAATGCTCGCTTAATATCAGTTTGCTGGACTCGTTTTACAATTTTTTATCTCAGACGCCAACTAACGACACATCCCATATTTCTAGTTGTTCCTCGACATTTTCCAATGCTTTTTCCTAAGGGTAATCAAAGATACATCCTTACAGTAAAAACGCTTTTAAAATCTGAAAGACTGTGAAATTGTTCGGAATTCAGTAAGCTGTGTAAGCATAGATAAATTACCGATATGTATGGTGTAAGGAATAAATACATATATCTGAAGTCCTCGATTTAAACCGGAACCGTCACAATAGTGATTTTTTTGATGGCCCGAAGAAATGAAAGGCATTTTTTATCGGTCGTAAACTTTGCAACCATGAGGGGCAACAATTGTCATGGAGATACAAGAATGACTAAAGTTTGATAAAGTAAAGATGAAATAGTTTTAAAAAATGCTAAAAACAATTATAGATGTATAGACTATGAGCCAGCAGGGTGTTTGCTTCCCCCCCCCCCCCGGAGAATTTTCGGGACTATGATTTCTTTGAGCCCCAAGGTCTCCTGAGCACAAAATTCTGCCACCTTGCGAGTGGGGCTTTTGGAAGTTATAGAGCTCAAAGGTCATCAAGTGCACCCCTAACCCTAAAGTTATTAGTTGATCTTCAATTGCCACTTCTTTGGAAATTTTATACCTTGTGAAAGTCCAAAATGTTCTCAGGTAATGTAATAAGCTTATATTTAGATAATTCTATGCATTTCTAACAAAATAAAAGAATATTCAAAGCAAATCAACGCACTGACAGCAATATTGTTTTTATGATTCAAGCTTGCAAAGAATCATAATCTGAGAAATTACAGGGATATTTTATTTTTAGATAAAGCACATTTTCTTGATCACAAATGCCTTGAATGCATCCTAGAAGCAACCCAAATGGCATTTTCAGATTTACTGTGGATCAATTTGTCATATTCATAGATAAAATGGTAACACTTGTAACCAAAGTTCATTAATATACTTTTTAATTTTCTATCAGTTGCTGAGAATTCAACATTTACCTGGTTCATTTCTTTATTTTAGATAAAAAAAAAAAAAAAAGAAAAAATATCTATTGGTATCCTTTTTCCGTGGGCTTAATAATTATATTCATTACAGTAAACAGAAACTTTTAGCGCAAATCAAAGTACTGAAGTTACTGATTCAATGTGCACCATTTAACTCTTGCATTTATAAAACGGACAAAAAAGTTTAAAAGTAAAATATATCTTGATATTATTTACTAAGAAGACATTGCATATGCTATCTACAGTGCATTCTCCTGTTATTTAATCATTTAGTTCTCTCAGACAATGATATTAAAGTACTAAAATTTGAGCTTGCCATGACGAAGTAGTAAAGGTATGACCTACAGCCATATTCACCATTTTAGTTAAATAAAAGATACATATGAATGAATTTAACCATTTTAGCGCTATAGGCGAAAACAGAGGCCTTTGCAGATGACATAGATCAAGATCAGACTGCACAGAACATGCAGTCTGATCTTGGATTTCTGTCGTCCGCTTGTTTAGCCAAGCCTAATATTATAAAACTCTTTCTGAGTTTCAGTGGAGTCTATTTCCAGGCATTGAAAGACGTGGACATTAAATATTTGGCGCCAAAAGAGTTAACTGCCCAAATCAGAGATATATTACTCCTAGTTAATCTTGTGCGACTTTTTACACACATCAATCGAGTAATCAGGTGATTTACTAGCAATGTGGAATTGAATTCCTCATTTGGATTTGATATTTCATCTAAAATTGGTAAATGCACCTGTTATCTCACATTGTTTGACTATTCATTTACAGAGGACTATAGTGTCATAGTGAATGAGAGCTCATTCATGATTGTATTTGCTCAGTAAAACCTTCACCATCGTCATTCTCATGCTTACCAGCCATATTTGTAGCTTTATGTTTTTGTTATGAAAACTTTGGTTGTTGTTTTTCCGTTCTTACCTGTTCAGAATTATGCCAGGTTAACTGCTTTGCATTAAGAGAAAAGAAAACAATATGAAGCATCGTTTCATGACTATAAAAGAAGGCTAAGAATAAATGTTGGAAATGAGATGCATTGGGTTAAATACAATATCCTTAAGTTTTTTTTTTCTATTCTTTTATCCATTTTGTTTCCCTTTTATGTTAACTTTGAAATAAAGGTCATTTTGTGTGTTACCATGTACTGTTAATTTTCTTGTATTCAACATATTTTTGACATAAGGTCATGCAAAATATCATCATTCACATAGCAATCCTTCTATTGCTCAGATTATCTTGTTCTTACATTTTTATAACTTCTTGCTTTCTGCTTGCATAGCTTCAAGGCTATGTCTTCTTTTACTCAATTATATTGTATTCTAGCGATTTATAGTCTGTGTAAATTCAAAACTTTCTTTTTTGAGTTTTTTGTTTGATATTGTACACATTTAACAGAGACAGAAGCTTTTTTGATATTTTAGCTGGCCAGTTATCATTTACCTCGTTTGACAGATGATAAGTGACTCTCCTTATTTCTGCTACAGGCATAAGGCCTGTGCATGAATCTTGTTTTTTTACCTCTTTCTATCAAACATGTATATAAAGGTACCTGTCGTATGTCAAAAAGAAAATGCCTGCTGCAATATAATTAAACTATGCTTAGCTCCACCTCATCCAGTATCAGAATAATTGTATAATTGTGCATGAACAGATGAACATTTTTTTTTTGCATTTGGTATCATGATCATGGGCCTATTGTTATTCCCAGGATATTGTTTCTCATATTAAAAATGATAGATTTCAATTTACAGTGCTTTTCCATATAATTGATGCACCAATAATTGCCCATCTGTAGGAATAAATGATCAGTGATCTAATGGGAAGACAGTTTCTTCTTTTCTGACCTGATTTCTCATTCGCAAAGTCTATCCTGTGAAGGGAAGTCTCTGTATTACGACAAAAGTAAATCCTGTTTTGCTAAATGCTACCTTTGAATCATTTAAAGAATAACAAAACCAGAGTCTTTCAAAAATGGTTTTATGCAAGCCCTCTTTGCGTACATTTTGATGTTTTTTCAATTATGGTAAAGATGTCATATTGTGAACAGAACAGAGACTTTATTGAATTTTCACAATGTTTACTGGGTACTCCCCCATGTCATAGACATGCAATGCGTGTATAGAATAATAAAGGGTATAAATCATGATTTAGATAACATAGTGAAATATATTGTAACCAAAGGA
The DNA here is from genome assembly GCA_946811185.2 of Hippopus hippopus. Lineage (NCBI taxonomy): Eukaryota > Metazoa > Mollusca > Bivalvia > Cardiida > Cardiidae > Hippopus > Hippopus hippopus. Next base: position 20,870,742 of record OX328109.1, on the reverse strand, counting down.
TGAGGACTTCATGAATGTAGTCCATGGGTGATAGTGGATAGACTTTCATATAGCTTGGAATGATATGTTGTAAACATTGTTTTCATCATTTCAATGAAAGGCAACTTCATATTAGTCTCAAAGTCTTTGAAGGGCCGCAATTAAGAAAAAGATCTAAACATATTTATTCGCTGGGTCTAATACAATACCAATCATTTTGGCAAATTATTGTTGATTATAGAAGTGATAAATACAATCCTGACGTCAATGCGTTCTTATGGGTCAACAGCAAGAAATATCTTAAATTCCAGCAAATGTCATTAGATTTTAAAAAAAGCTCAACATTTGTCTCTATTGATACTCTGATTTCCTTTGCTGACGCAGCTAATAGATAGGATAAATTATAATGGTAAGGTACATTGTTTGTCATGGAATCTATTCTGTAACACTAGGGTCATAATTGATGATTTTGTATACTATGGATACGTTTTTGGATACCAGCCATTTTACGCTCACAAACATGACCAAGAACAGTTCTCTCAGTACTTTGATTCAAACAAAAATGCTTACATTTCTATAAAACAGCTGTTTTGACTATGGATATGAGTGTATAATCCCATTTGAACATGTTTCTTAAATGTAGAAAATGAAATGAAAAATTTAACCTGAACTGCTATTCATTGACATCTAATATGCAACAGTGCACTTGATGACCTTTGACCTCTATAACTCGCAAAAGCTCCGCTCGCCAGGCGGCAGACTTTCACAAAGTACTTAGGAGACCTTGAGATTTCAGAAAATAATAGTGCCGAAAAATCCCACGGAAAGGGGAAGGGGGGCCTACTGGTGGCTCACGGTCTAGTATGTTTAAAAGGCTGGATCTTTTGATAGAGGGTTATAGGCTAATTAACAATCATCTTTATAAGGGTATAAAAATCGTGTCTGAAATTCTAATTCTTTGAATTTGGACAATTTCAAAATTATGTTATTTGGTAAACCGTTATGAAGCTCAAAGTCAACAGTCTCAACAGAGAAAAAGAGTAAGCTTACCCAGTATTTCGTCGGATACCAAGCCAATAACCTCACTTTGCTGATCTAAAACCCCGGCCACAATGTCGCCATGGTCCCCGCAGTAGATTAGCCAAAAGTCGTACATGACATCAAGCTACAATGACATGGATAGAATGGTGTACGGGCTTATGGCACGTATTTCCTATAGACAGCTGTCGGCGTCTTGCGGCAGACGATTAAATAAACTTTTTAAAATAATTTCTCCTTTAGTTAATATATGAAAAAGCTATGTTCTGGCAAAAATGGGGGCTTATCGCATCTCTATCATGCGCTGTACCAAGCAAGACATCACATGATCATGGATCCATATAATCCATTTTGCTTTACAACTGACTGAATCTTGAGGCAGGCTGGACCTTTGACATGCAGGAAATCTACAAATAGCAAAAGATTTCGACTCATGGCAGCCTGCGCGGACTGCGCAGGCTGACATGGGTCGATAGTTTTTGAAAATGCATTAAGCCCCCCCCCCCCTTTCTCAGAACTTAGGTCAATTTCTTTATGTTCATGTATGTGATTAAGCTTTAATTCGTTCCGAATAACAAAAATTTTAAAGGTTTCTGTTGAACGTTGTCTGCTGATATTGTTGTAGTTTTCGGTTGTTTTTGTTGTTGTTGTTTTGGGTTGTTGTTGTGGTTATTTTTGCTTGTTGTGCTTGAGGTAAAAAGGACATGGTAGTCCTGTTCATGATGATATGAGGTCATGTTCACCCTCAGCAACTAAGAAAATCCTTTCGATCATTTCATTTCAAATTATCAAACGACGAAATGCTTTTCTTCCACAGTGTTTTTTACTGTTTCAAAGACAAATCCCGCCATTTGTGACACGATGAAATTGTCATCTGAAATTTATCCTGTCAAAATGGATGGCTCTAAATAGTATCGTCTGGTATAGAGTTGATCAGTGAATACCATTAAAGATACATATGTACAGCCAGAGATAGAGAGAGGAAAAAAAACGCAGTTAAAACTTTATAGTGTGTAAAATGATTTAGATATTGGTCAGCTGTGTAAACATGGATAAACTAGAGCTTTCACTAAACGTGATCATACCCCCACCAGCTCCTTGTCACAAAACAGGTCTTTGTCACAGAATGCAGAATGGTTTAGTACAAAAGGAAGAGTTGAAAAAAGTTCAAGGTGAGATAATTCCGCAAAAAATCACAGCAGAGTCATGGAAATTGCACATGCAAATCTTCATATATACAGGAACACTGTGTGTAAATTTGAGTTCAGTACCTGAAAAACTGTCGGAGTATTTCGCCGGACAAATTTGTATCTACCGACAGACGGACAGACGGACGGACGGACGGACAGACAGCCATGGCGATTCCAGTATACCCCACTCCACTTCGTTGTGGGGGTATAATAACAGATAAATATGGTGTATGGGATGAAGAAACTCAAGGGATCTATCTTTATTTAAAACCGGAAACGACAACAGCGATAGCATGGAAGGCCTCCAAAGTATGAATGCACTTTCTATTCGTCGTAATCTGTGCAACCTTGCACAGGGGCAATATGGCATGAAGACGCAGGAATGATTATAGTTTCATAAAATAAGGATGAAATCGGTTAAGAACACGCTGAAAACTGGGTGAAAACGAGTTAAGACGTATCTTTAGCCCTTCACCAACCAATTCCGTGTTTAACGACCCTATATACGTACAAAAAAAAACTTTGGGAAAAGGAGAAAATGCTTGAAATTTCTAGTCTATCTAAGGTAAATCGCATCATTTTAACCACATTTGGTATCATGTCTGCAAATGCTTTCAATATAGACAAGTCTAAAATATTGTCGTCTGATCAAAAGTAAATGACGTCAGAGCTCTTTTTTTTTTTCAATCAGGCGATGGATATTAATTACGGCCTTGCGCTATACACCTCCGATTCAGAGAGGTAACAATTACAGATTAAAGACAGGAAAAAAATATATTTTAACCGCTGTAAATGGTAACTCACTTCAAAATCCCCACTGATGTTAAACAATAGTGTTTGCATGCCACTCGTTTGTGTCATGAAGGTTACATTCTGGTAGGTCAATCGCAGCACTATTTGAACACCAGCCGAATCGTTGCCCCGTACAATGGTTATGGCAAAGCTATCGTTGCTCCCTGCAGTGTCGTCGATGCAATCACCGACAATGCATTGCGTAGTATCTAGAGGCAGAATGGAGAAGAAGCACTTGTCACAACTCGAGCGATACAGTAGCCACTTCTAACCTCATCCATATAAATTATTTCCAATGGAAATACTTTCAGTCACATGATCGTGAGCATGTCTGCACCAATGAAATCCTTCTGATCATTTACAACATCAAATACAAATTTATGACGAAGTCATTACATTTATTGATCCACCAGCGAAAACTTTTAATAGTAATAATTGATAAAGCATGGAAGATGCAACAAACCATATGTGATAGGAAATGTATTCAAAACGATTTTGATTAAAAATGTGACTCGTGTTTTTTTTTTATGGAGACTTATGATTTTAATTGTGGTGAAGCCTTCTGCTTCCGGAGAAAAAAATGTGTATGTGCATATTACACAGTGTAATACAGCCTAGGGTCTTTTTTAACGTATCAACAGATGTTTGCCGAATGGTAAAGAAGATACTCAATTGTTTAAGAAATAATCTTCTTTCTATCGTGGTTTATCCTTATATAAACCACTGTTGTGAGTTATGAGGTACAATAAATAATCCAGGAGGGCGATAGCCAGAGTGGTTTATTCATTGCGTCTCATAACTCACAACGTGGTTTATTGAACGATAAACCACAATAGACAGAAGATTATTTTGATTCTAACATGACCAAGTCTTAATCAATGGAAAACAAGTTCATACTTAGTGTAAAAACGCGGATGCGGATAATATTCCATTGACTAAACCACAGCCACTCCAATTACTTAACAAAACAAAACCCCACTGCCCAGTCGATAAATATAAGAAGAATCAAAATTTCAATAAAACCTTAGGCATCAAACACAACATAAAAAACCGCACCGTTTTACTATTATATTTTTTCCCTTTCAAATGACAAAGAAGAGTCAATGTATTGTCAAGCACTAGAGTCGCATTTGCTTCGAATGCTCTGAATATTACTCAAACCACTCCCAATCCCCTTTGGACCAATGCAACACCGGTCAATTTTGAACTAACCTTCAACTTGAAAAGACACTTGATTTACATATGTCTACTGATAACATTTCAAATAGTTCCATCGTTGTCAATTTTTATCAAAAACAGTTGATATCGGTAAATCCTCGAGGACTTTTCTTCCAACTTGATCAAGGAGCGGAAAATGACGATTTGTTTGTAAACGTCAATTGAGTCATTTATAAAATATCGGAGGCCGAAGACATGGAACAGCCACAGGCCACTTACTTTATACAGAATGAGATCACTCTAAATAGAATGACGTAGATTTTACTACGCTTTCGTTGCACTGTGTTTTTAGAGCCGAACTCACGTGTCATGTTAGAAAACATACGGTAATATCTCTTTATCTGCAATTAATCAAAATTGAGAGTTTTGGTCTTTAACCCTTTGCCAAAAAATACCCAGTTTTAACGATCCTAATATTTTTAAACGCTTTTCGGGAAAGGGAGAAAATGCTGTTAATCTTCAAAACCTACAAAGTGAGAAAGGTTGGCTGAGGGAAGTATTGATCAAAATGAAGACTTTGAAGAATAGATCAAATAGACCTACCGCTTGAAGACGAATCGTCCTCCCGAAGCACAAACTTGAAGTGCAGAAAGAAGGTGTTACCTGGAAATGAACATACAAAGTCGAATGAGACCTTGATCTTCTACAAACCTCTTTACACACGCAACTCGACCTGATCCAATCGCACAGAAATACAGCCTGTGGTAATGTTCCTTTTATCATATGTATATCATCTCTTCATAACTGTAAAACACATCATTAAGTAAATTTGAAAACAAAAACAAAATTAAAAAAAAAAAGCTGCACATTTTCCGGATTTGGCGGAAAGAGCTGAACATGATACATTAAAGTTCCACACAGAGAAAATACCTAGACAGTGTACATGTGTGATACAGTAAACGTATTGTTATCTGTTGTAGAATAAGTGTCGCTTAAGATCGCTTGTAACGACAGGTGTGTAACAAGGTAAGAAATCGTATCTGTTTAGGAGAAAATAAACTTGCAACACGCTACTTTACTTTAACTCAAGCTCAGGCTTTCAGGCTAAGGCTTACAATATTGGACAGTACAGATTAAGATCAGACAGCTTTGGACGGTCAGATCACTGATCTACACTGTAAGCCATTTTGAGAGATTTTACTTTGAATGGCAACACTGAAATTGCTACCAGTTGGGTTTTTCTACTGATTGACCAAAACAAAAATGTCCGTAAAGTTTAACATAATGTATGTTGTTCTGTTTTGTTTGGATTTTCCGTCGATTTCAGCAGAGTTTCAGTCCTATCATTTGCGGCAAGTAGACATATATACGCATATCTGATGTTTGATGTTCCGGTACTACGGACGTCATCGTCTGTTCCACTGCCGATTGCCCCAACTAAAACATAACCAGAGTCAAAGCAAATTTATAAAGGTCCGAGTCGTACACTTTACCAATGAGCCAAATAGGACCCCAATTCGAACTTAAACAAAAAGACAATGTCAGATTTGTCCTGAACAGAGGGTATATTACAAATCCACAGATGTATATTGTGTGTCGGCCATAACCTGTCAGACCTGTCCTGAACCGAGGGAATACTACAAATCCACAGATGTATATTGTGTCTCGGCCAAAACCAACGCATGTGACAAATATGATGTCTATGAGGTTCGCGTCAACAACATACTCTCGGAAAAGGATTAAATGTTTTTTACCTCAGTCCTTTTAAATGTGTTAAACTGAAAGAGTTGTGCATGTTGGATGCATTCTTTATCAATTAATCTCTGTTTCTACACCTCATAGGTATAAGGCATTGAAAAACACATTGGAAAAAGAAGAATATGCTTGTAACGATCATTTTTGTTACCCTTTAAAAGGCACATGTCAGCATTTGAGTCACATATGCGTAGCTTAGAAAGAAAAACGAAATACCTCACATGGAAGTCAAATTAGTGACAGATATTGACATGAATTATGAATAAGAAAAAGTCTGACCGATTGTAATATTGTTCCTTGTTTGGATAAGAAAATCTGTGCTATCACAGGTGAAAAACGCATACTTTGCCGACGCGTTATTAAAGGTACTCTTTACTTTGGTTATCCTTTCCCTGATAAGCCATTTTCTGACTCTTTCAATAAGAAAAGAAATGACAGTTTCGAAAAATGTGAGATTTTATAATAGAGTAGAAAACTTTGTTGAAAATGGGGAAATTGCTCAGAATGTGGAAGAAGGAGAAATTACTCGTTCTTTTTTGTTTTCCAATGTTTCCATAAGCCATTTGCTACAGAGGTGTCTAAAGGCGTCTTTTTGAGTTTTGAGGTAAAAGGTTAACTTGCTAATCTCTGATTCAATTTTTTATCCTTCCTTTTTTTCATATGGTTGCTCAGGAATCCTCAATATCACAAATTGTCAGCTATTTTTGATGTGTGCATTTCAAGTATTAAATATGAGATACGGACGATGTTAAATAAGTTCTTATATAAGATGTCCGTTCAAACAAAAGTGACATGCTATGCCAGGTATCTGGTAGAAGATCCCGTCTGCAGTCGGAGTTGTGGGTGATACATCTTTTGGAAGCAACAGACCCAGAAATAAACTACACTGATTGATTGATTGTATGGTGTTTAACGCCGTTTTCAACATTATTTCAGTTATATCGCGGCGGCCAGTGCACCTATCCATGCTTTCCTGGAGTCTTTTACCAGTACTCCGGACAATTTTCTTTCCAAGCCACTGGCTGCTTTCCCACATAATCATCGTCGAAACAATGGTCAGCGGTGGGAGAGGAATGAATCCTGTCGAAATGACTGTCATCAATCCTCGGAAAGAAATTGGCCGAGCCAGGGGTCGTAGCCAGGGATCGAACCCTGGACCCCGTGTTCTCAAGTCCGGCACGCTACCGACTGAGCTACCGGGGCTCGGCAAATAAACTACAAGAGCAGTGTTTGTCGGCAATGTCATGATAGTGATCCATACAAAGATACTTCATTGATAACCGTGGAGTATCGTTCATGTTGAAAGAGGCTTTCCTGGCCCATATAAATCATGCTCAACAATTTAGTTCTATTTTATTTCCTCAAAATTGTTTTCACTGGTAGATGAAATATATGCAAATAGATTTTCCCTTCTCGCCAAATAGAGCAAGTGATTAACTTGAGAGAATGGAAGGACCGAGGCTTCAGAAATGTAGCAAGGTTAGTTCATACCTACACGTAAATTACTGTAGAGTTTCTGTTGAGCACAATATAGCCAGACTTAAATCGTACAGGGCTGTAGGTGATGTTTGGAGATACCCTAGACATTTCCTATGCTATACTGTGAAAAGATCTATTTGTCAGTCTGGTCTGTCGAAAGAGCAAAATTAGCTCAAATACTAAATAAACACCCAGGAATGTGGTGCACAGATATTGGTGTGATTCAAAAGTAATTAATTGCTCTTCTTTTTGATATACTTAAAACGAATGTGATGAACCTTTAATCTATTCTCACAATCCCCATTATGTACAAATGTTTTGAGAGAACCCCTGATTAAAGTTGATAGTTTGTAGTCTGCAGTCGGTACTGGTGTACGTTGCAAAAGTCTATTAGGTTATGGAGGGAAAAGTTTGTCCCGAAAAATAAACCCAGAAGTGCTCGCACTTAATCCCATACCAAACAATCACGACTTTAAACGACCTTGAGCCCTGAGGAAGAATGACTTTGAAAACATTGTTGGAAAAGTAGAATATGCTGGTAACCGGCATTTTTCTCCTTTTTCAAACAATGTTTTCTTCGCTTTTATTGACTACTTTCGTAACTTGACCCACCTTTATCATTTGCAAATGCTTTTAATTTGGACATATCCAAAATTTATGTCGTTTGGTAAAGAGTTAACTGTCACAAAAATAGAATTCGCCACGTTTAGAAGCGTTCAATTCTGAAGTTATTACTAGTACTGAATAGGCCTTATCTAGACAAAGCGTATGCGCTGGCTTGTCTTGGTGTATACTTCCCGAAAAATCCATCCGGGGCCCGTATTCACCAATCATTCTAATCTGTATTTTTGCTTTTTTTCTCTTAATGTAGAAAGTAGGGTAATTCGGGATTGGCTAAAAACCATTTGGTTACGCAAAACAGAAATTTCGTTGCTTTCAAAATTCTTGAGGACAAGACTAATAATGTTAAAAAGAACTGTTGGCATGGGCTTAAGTTGTAAATGAAAGAATAACAGTTAAAAAAGATACTTACTCAAATAAGTATTAGAAAGACCAGCTATCTGAACCGTTCCTCCTGAATTGCCGAAGTTTGCAACTCCTTCACTGGTGGTGACCGCTTCAGACACCACAGTCCATATTGTGTTGCCAAGTCCGTCACGTGCTGTATTGTCCACTTCGAAGTTAAGACTTGCAAAGGGTTGACAAGCATCTGCGAGAGTAAAATTATAATTCGCGGTAAAAAAAAAAGATTCTTTACAGGTTAAAACGTTATCTATTATCGCTTAAAGTATGTTTTGCCACATCCCGTTAAGTGCTATAGGCCTATCGATCCCTTCAAATTCAAGACTTATGAACGATAAACAAGCACCTGCGTGAGTATAATTTTACTTGTGGTATATAAATAGTTAAATTCTGGTAAAAGCTAAAACACATCAGAAACTGTCTGCATATCATAAAATACCCCATGACATGTGTTTCCACATCCGTCTGCTCTTCAGAGTTCACTTTCACGCCATGACTTATTCAGTCGGGAATCATGGTTTGTGTATCTGTGTAACAGTTGTAAATGTATCACTTTTGTCTTTTGAGCAAAATGTTTAAATCACTGTTCACACAACTGCAGGTTCAAAGTGTGTAATTTTCTTGAACGATCGTGTTTAGTTATTTTTATCTTTACAAAAATAGTTAGTCAATCCGATTCTACTGAATAAGTTGGTCCTATGGTATATTATTAAATATGCAGCAAGTCATTCTCTTTTTAACTTAAAGCGTGAAAACGTAATCACAGTACTTAATTTACCTCTGAAAAACAAAGGATTGGTAATTCAATTAAGTTAATTGTTCAAATCATATATATATATACATGATATAAGAACAAGGAAACATGATACAACTAACATATAAAAAATACAAATAGTGACAGAGTAAAGTTGTTTGTAACCCTGGTCAAAATATTAAATAGATTGTAAGGTTGAAAAAGTTATAGGCCTTTTTTATTGGTCAATTCTATGGTGGCATATTTCTGCCACGAGATACGAGATAGCTATCATGATAATTTTAGAAAACTATCGCGATAACTTAAAGTTTCCTGGAAATTTTATCGAGACAGTGAAAAGTTTCTTGAAAAAAATATCACGATAAACCTAAAATTTTAACTCAAAATTTCTCAATGGTGCACGAAGCTGACATTCGAGACAAAATTATCGTGATAGTTCTATCCGTTTCTTGATATCTATAAATAGAAAATTCACCATTTTGATGAGCTCGGTAGTTTTTGACTTCACAAGATTGCAGTAAGTAGAAATTCGAATTATTAGACATGTGTAACCCGAGGTGGAGATCGGAGTTGGAAATCGGACTTCGTAACTTTATTAGGGGTTGTCTCAAAATTAACATGTACAATCATTATCCATTATTCAATGTCGTTAAATACCTTTCATGAATACTAACAAGAAAATGATTCGAAACGACAATATTTTTTAGAGAACTTATCGTATCTCTAAGCTTTAGGAACCATTTAAATCAAGGGGTACGACTGCTAATGAATAAGAATAAAATCTAAATAGGTTGTTATTCATAACTGACAGGTTGGCGCGGATTTAAATACTTCGCTCAGTCGTAAAGTGTAGGTTTCGTTACCTGGAGGCCCCGGGTTCGAGCCTCACTAGATCCACTGGTTTTTTCGTGGGAGTGTCCTTGGGCGATTTATTAAAGAGCCCAAGCTTAGTCCTTGTGAAACAAAGGAAATACATGAAAATATGAGCTGTCGCCGTGATATGACTTAAATTATAAATGTTGAAAGCGGCTTAAAACACCTTTCAATCAATCAATGCAAAAAAGATTCGCCCCTGCAACCAAAACAATTGTCAGACTTCGTTTACGGTCAGTCACGATATCCACGATATTCATGATTAAAAAAGCATAGCGAGGAAGTTCGCGATTTTTTGCATTATTTTTGCATTACTACGATTTCTGCGCTTTCATGCGCTTTCGGTATGTTTAATTACGAGTTTAGCGATTTCGCACAAAACTTTAACAATTCTGGTCAATATCTGCCACGATTTTCGTTACTCCCTCTAAAGTTGTCTTACGACTACGACGATCTGCTATCACATTTTTCTCACATTGCTTTCAGATCCCTCATGCAATCAAGTTCGGCCACGACTTAATAAAAATGTCAACGAAAATCATGATTGTCACGTGTTGCGCATGATTTTGGCATAAACAGCAGGCATGGTTCATCTACCCTCTCGTTCTCTTCAGAGATTCAAAACAGAAGTAGCCGTAAGCAACCCCGGTGGCTCAACCATCAGTTCGGCAGGCAGCTGAACCTGCAATTCAACCGGTAGTCGGTCTATCAGCTCAACCAGTTGATTAGGTAGGTAGAGGAGCACCAAACTTGAGGCCTTAGGCCTTATTCAGCCATCTTCGGAGGAAGATACTGGTGAACCACACAGACACTAACCTGACCGGACAAGAAAGAGATCCATCTCTGTACTTTTACGGAAAAGTTATTACGTGTATAACAGATTATTGACAAAAAACTGCCAAACGTTCTTACAGAACTAGGAATAAGCAGTTTCAATTGTGACTTTTTTTTTTAGACGCGAGTCTGTCAGTAATTAAGCAAGAAAACATTGATGCATCAAGGTTGCCGCGAAATGAACGGCTGAAAAACTTTACAGCCCTGGTGAAATAGGCTAAAACCGCCCTTACTGTGGTATCAGTGGAGACAGTGAATTTTGTTCAACTTTAGATATTTACGATTTGTGTTTCATTGACGAATTAAACCACGTATCTCTTATTTTCCTACAATTCCTTTCTTTTCACATGCGGCAAACCTACAGTAATCCGCTCATCATGTCCCTCGGCTGTATCACGTAGCTTGATATGCACCTACAAAGTACATGTCTTTGCCGGAAATACACCGTTTTACTGTTCTTAAAATCGTAACAATCCACCTAGAAAGAAAACACTAGTCACAATTTCCTGTGTGAACCTTCTAAATGCATTTCAGATTGTTCATTTATTTTCTTACTCGGTCTATCAATTTCGTTGGCATTTTTCGGTGCCAGGTTGCTTACTGATCGGGGTGGCTGATGTTGCCGTTGCTTATGAATTTGCATGGGCGCCTGATGATGATGTTACGGAATCGGCGGAATTGTGACGAGTGGCCTAATTTCCAGGCAAATAAAATACTGTCGCCATATCTGCAGCGACACAATCAGAACCTAATATTTTTTATTCTTAAACATTGGGCCTTAAACAGCAATCGAATCATTGATTTTAATGATTCCTGCGTAACTTTGAAAAACTTTTTTTTTTTCAAATAATTAGCTTCTTCTAGGTATTACTGAAAGGTATTTGGTCGCATTAGAAATTCGATAATGATGGTAAATGTCAATTTTGAGACAACCCCTAAAAAAGTTACGAAGTCCGACTTCAACTCCGATCTCCACCTCGGGTTACACATGTCTATTAACAGTTACAGATTAATTGGTAAATTTTGACAAGACCCGAAATAAACAGAAGTCTGTAAAATCACAAAGACGACTCGAAATGCCTCCTACGAACAACTTTAAAACTATTGAGGGAAAAGGCAAATTCATAACGTTGTAGACGAAGAGGTTCCGAAACCGTATCTAATTATAGATACCGTGAATGTCAGTTGTGGGCACGATTGCAAAAAAATCATGATAACAGTTAGAATTATCGCGATATTTTTATCGTGAAATTTTTATTATCTAGATAATATTTCCTGGAAACTTTGTTTTATCACGATAGATCTCCTAAATTATCGCAATAGCTATTTCGTATCTTACGGCAGAAATATGCCACCATACAATTCATTTTACAAACATTGACGTAATCTCTTTGATCAAGTTCGGTAAATAAACAAATGTGCACGTGAATAACAGTTTGTTTTTTTATTTGATGGGATATATCTCTAACTTGATAAATCTTTCATTTCATTTTAAACTTTTATTTGTTTTTGGGAATACAGGTTTAAAACCACGAACCGTTACGAAAAAATATACACATTATCGACTTGAGTTTATAAATTATCTCGTCACTGTCCTTCATTTTAAACTTGTTATCCCAAACAGGGAAATAATATAAACTTATAATGACAGATTTATCAAATGAGAGCTATTACCACAACTTGATATACCATTCATAAACAGTTTGTGTAATTGTTTGTTTTGGGGAAATCAGGATTAAAACCATGAACCGTGACGAGATAAACATATTGTTATCTGTTGTAGAATATGTGTTTTAGATAAAGGTGGAACTTCAGACAGATCACTTATAACGTCAGCTGTGTAACAAGGTAAGAAATCGTATCTATTTAGGACAAAATAAACTTGCAACACGCTACTATACTTTAACTCAAGCTCAGGCTTTCAGGCTAAGGTTTACAATAGTGGACAGAACAGATTAAGATCAGACTGCTTTGAACGGTCAGATCATTGATCTAACCTGTAAGCCGTTTTGAGAGATTTTACTTTGAATGGCAACACTGAAATTGCTACCAGTTGGGTTTTTCTACTGATTGACCAAAACAAAGATGTCCGTAAAGCCCAACATAATGTATGTTGTTCTGTTTTGTTTGGATTTTCCGTCGATTTCAGCAGAGTTTCAGTCCTTTCATTTGCGGCAAGTAGACATATATACGCATATCTGTTGTTTGATGTTCCGGTACTACGGACGTCACCGTCTGGTCCACTTCCGATTGCCCAAACTACGATATAACCAGAGTCAAAGCAAATTTATAAAGGTAAGATAAAAAGGAATTCGGTCACAATGGCTATTTTTTTTATCCTCTTGGAGCGTTTAGGCCTTGCTCGGGCTCATATACTCGACCATTTTAGCGCTGAACTGTTGTTCTGAGCTACCTCGGCTCAGCGATAGACAGGTCAACGTAACAATTTTGACTCTTTTAGCACCAAATGTACAGACTTAGCCCTTTTCTACGGCTCGAAACACAACCCTAGCAATCTCAGGCATACTTATCTTGTAGGGTAACATATAAAAAATGCAAATAGTGACAGAGTGAAGTGGTTTGGAACAGTTGGGGAATGTAACCTTGGTCAAAGTATGAAATAGACTGTAGGGTTGAAAACGTTATAGGAAATGGGCCTTTTTTATTGGTCAATTCATTTTACAAACATTGACGTAGTTTCTTTGATCAAATTCGGTAAATAAACAAATGTGCACGTGAATAACAGTTTGTTTTTTATTTGATGGGATATATCTCTAACTTGATAAATCTTTCATTTCAGTTTAAACTATTGTTTCTTTTTGGGAATACTGGTTTAAAACCACGAACCGTTACGAAAAAATATAAACATTATCGACTTGAGTTTATAAATTATCTCGTCAATGTCCTTCATTTTAAACCTGTTATCCCAAACAGGGCAATAATAATTATAAACTTATAATGACAGGTTTATCAAGTGAGAGCTATTACCCCAACTTGATATACCATTCATAAACAGTTTATGTAATTGTTTGTTTTGGGGAAATCAGGATTAAAACCACGAACCGTGATGAGATAAGATGAACATTATCGAGTTGGGTTTATAAATTATCTCGTCTGGGTACGTAATTTTAAACCTGTTATTCCAAACACAAACAATAATACAAACTGATTATGAAAGGTTTATCGAGTGATATCACCAGATATTGGGGATTTTTTTTTTTTTTCGATTTTTAAATCCTTTTAAGAAAATTGTTTTCGAGTGATTCATTGACTTTTGGATAATAAAGTGGATTTGTTATGCAAATCTGTAAGTACATAAACTATTTGTTTACTCTCACACACAAACATACACACAGTAACGTGAATTATTAACATTTATCTGGGCGGTGGAAATGTGGGCTTTGATCAGTAAGCACAAATACGCAGACCGATCATGACTGATGTATTTGTTCAAAATGGTTTATGCTTTCATGCCCCAAAATTTGTACTCAATACATAAGTATTGAACGTACAGTGTGATCAAACAGTTTAAAGACAAGGTGTGGGGGTAGATTTAGATTAAATATTCTTTTGTATAATAAATGCATGGGTTTCTTTTTAGCTTGATTTGCTGAATGTACTCTTATTGTTTCAAAATTGCAATTGCTGCTGAAATGTGTACCTAGATATTTGTAGGACTTGACAATTTCCAACTCCTTTTTCTTGATTTTAAAATGGAGATAATTCGATTGTGATCCAAGGACCATAACTTTTGTTTTATCGATTCCAATGTTTAGCTTCCATTCTTCACAGTAATTACCATAATTGTTTAGGGTGTTTTGGAGTCTTTGTGGGTTATCTATTACTAGAATTGTGTCATTTGCATATATTAATGAGAGTGTTTCTATGTATAGGGTTGGTCAATCTTAGGGTCACATACATGTATTTGATTTCCTGTACAATTGAGGTCTTTCAGATATTCTCAAAGGTCATTTAAGAATAGTGAAAAAAGGACAAGCGATATATTATCCCCTTGTCGAACGCCCCAATTACTGTAGAAAACTCCATAAAAAAAAAAGACTTTATGTTTTTGAATGAAACACAGGATTTAATGTTTGAATACATGCTCTGTACAATTCTTTTAAGAAAAATCCTGCCATATTTTGTTTAAGTAATTTTTGCCTTAAACGTGTATGCCTTATAGAATCAAAAGAAAAGTCAATAAAATTACAATATATGTACAGCTCTTTCTTATAATGTTTTAAAATTTCGTTAACGAAGTTATGTGTAAATATACGATTTATTGTTAAATAGCTATTTCTGTATGCTGTTTGATTTTCTTAAAGGATTGGGTATTTTCTTCAGTAAAGGTACTTAGTCTATTATTTAAAATGCTTGTGAAAAGTTTACTTATGCTGGATAGGAGTGTGATTGCTCTGTATTTGTGGGATGGAAGGGTCATCTTTCCCATTATAGATAGGTATGATCATCCCCTAACCTCCTGTTTTGGTATGTAACCTATATTCATTGTGAGATTGCATAAATATGTGTACAGAGGCAGCATTTTTACAATTTTTGATATGCTCACTGATTATCTCGTCAATACATGGTGAACTGTTATTTAAGTTTTTCATACATTTTACTTTTTTTCATCTGCTGTGATTTTCTTGTTTAGAGTCTTGTTCTCATTTTCTTGATTTAGTTCCATACCATATTACTTTCTTTTTGAAAATTCAAAGACAGAAATTCAACTGAAGGACTCACTTTTATTGATTGACTATCTTTTATTTGGTTTATGAATTTCCAATACTGTTTTGGGTTTTTCTTTTCATCAAAGCTGTGAAGTTTTCCGGTCTGACAGTTAATAGCGACGTCAAGTGATGTTTAGCATCTATATTTTCTAATGAGTGTCTATCTTAAGTTGCAATATAGTAACATAAAAACTATATCCTACGACTTCGGCAGCCTCAGTTATTCAGTTATATCTGTGGTATGATGTGCTCGATCTGTGTGATAAATCTTAAACCGCTAAATAATTAAATTGATACATGCTATGTAAAATGAGGGTTTAATGCATCTGCGAAAAGTATCGACCCAGGTCAGCCTGCGCAGTCCGCGCAGGTTGACCTCGGCCGAAACTTTTCGCTATCGGTCAATTTTCTGTTTGTCTAAGGACCAGTCTATCTCATGATTGTTAAGAATAGTGGATAATATGGATCCATTTATAGGTAAGTGATGGCTTACTTTGTGCCCCGGATCACGGAGATGCATTAAACGTCCTTTTGCTAGAGCACGGCTCAAATAAAAACTTACAACCAACGAATAAAACCTACATGTTGTAATTTTAAAGTTCTCTCTGCCGAAAAAAATGGGGACTTAAACAGAGTAGGTTCAAGATCAGACAGTATCAGACAGCACGTTCTGTGCAAGTACAGCGCATTGACTCATGCTTAGCAGCCTGACGGTGAATTTTATCACATGTATAGGCTCCTTTGTTTTCAATGTAATATAGCCATTACGACTTTTTCTTTATCTTACACATACGTATCAGGTAGGACTTTTCTACGTCACTGGGGGATTAACTGACGTCATTCATTGATTATTCTTTGTCTTTTATGTCCAAAACACGCCCGACACGAATGTCACGACCGTGATCGCTGATCATGGTAAAGCTGAGGTATGTCTTGTTTTCAGATTTAAAGATTAGTAGTCATATATCAGCTTCCATGGAACTAAGATTGAGCCATTTTTATCCATAACGCACACTCATCTCAAAGCACTGAGTTGGTTTCATGAATGTGGTAGATTCGCATATTTAACCCTTCGGCTGCTGAATCTCTGCACTACATTCAACACTCTTTCAAAGACACTGGCTGCTTTTCTGCAAAGAATTATAGGTCGGATACTCAACCTGTGGGTAAAGGACACTGTGCGTTACCACTGACCTAACGGGACTGAGCTGTCCAATAGTCAACCAAAAGTTACTGGACATGCTGAAATTGTGGTAAAGCAAAAGCAGATAGGGTTTTTGAATATATTGAAGTAGCAGTGGTTCCGATTGCCTTTATCAACAGTTGGAGCTGTTATCTCAACTAATTTCAACGTCGTAATAGTGTCCAAATTATCTGTCTACGTAACGTCCCTACGTTGATTATGTTATAAATCAGCTACATGTGTTGGGGCACTGAGCCTATAAAACTCTCATTTTAACGAAACCAAGTCTGTGCTTTCAAGACCCTGAAGAAGGGGGCTTCTGAAGGCATTGTGAGAAAAGGAGAAAATATTCTCCTTTTCACAAAATGTTTTCTCACCATTTAGAGGCAATCTCCCTCCATTTCAGCCCCAATTAATTTTTTGTCTGTAAATACTTTCAAATTGAACAAACCTGAAATGTCAGTTTGTAATAAAAATGAGTTAGCGTAAAATTACATCAGATCCACAAGAACACCATGCGAGAGCTTTCACCAAATACACTGATATGATGCGAGTGCAACTTCAATATGAAAATAAATTGTACTTTTCCTTTGTAACAAAATCCCAATTTAATGCCAGTACTATACACACCAAGTCATAGAAACACGAATTTTGATTGGTTGAATAGTTGCTCCCTTAATTTTTATAGCTAGGGATGAAAACAAGCCTTCGGCCGTCAATGTGACTATGGTTACGGCGCAATATCAATGGACAGACTACAGGCTACAGCGGACGATGGTACCATCGAGATTATATCTTAGCACCTAACTTTTCCTCTTTAGTGTTTAATAGCCACTATATAGCCACTTTCTTATATTACATACACGTTTTAGATACGATTTTGTTATAGGACCATTATGTGACGTCATTTACTAAAGTAGTTCTGTCCAGTGTTTCAAACAACGTTAGGCAGAAAATATCTCGTCAATATAACTATCAAAAGTGATGGGTAAGAATAATAACGTTATATTGTTTATTATCTAGATTTAAAATCAAGAATATGTATATGTCAACTTTTTAGTCTGGAACTGTTTTTGCACTAAAATTACACTCCTTTCACAGCTGTTCTGAAAAAGGGGTTCAATGCATCTGCAAAAAGTTACCGATTCATGTAAGTCTGTGTGTCATAGAGTGAAAGTATAGATATATTAAAATTGCCATAAAATTTCCCAGTGTTGTTATCTTTTATTTCGAAACCCTTTTATTACAATGTTTACCTTATTACTTTTGGCAAAGCTACTCCTTTAAGACTGTTCTACTGTTTGATTTACTCTCCGTGTTTACTAAAACTAACCACTCAGTTATCATAATCGATTGCACCTATCACGTCACCCGCCATTTTTTGTTTGTGCATGACAAGTTCTTTATTACCAAGTCATCGTATTTATACATAAATATAGATACAGGTAACTATTCATATAATTTTTGTCACATTATCATGTCTTGAAGTATTCATTTTTGTAAGAATTATGAGAATTATGTATATATTGAGGGTTTTGTACCGGTACTTATGATTGTATATATTTATTGGAGAGGTCATCAAACCTCTCAAACAGTGGTGAGTTTAAAAGGCAGACTGTCTCAGAAATTGCTGTCTAAATCAATTTTCTTTGCGAAATTATTCTGATACACAGCCTGTTTCGTCATGGTTTTATAAATAAACCGAAATCAAAAAACTGAAATAGGAAATAGACTAGTTTGTTTTTATTTGACGGATATCAAAAGAGATTTTTTCTATGGATTTGATTGCAAACGTTCTCTCTCAGAATTGTATTTTTTTTTTTATATAAAGCTGAATAGTCTAAGCAAAAGGGGGGAAAAAAATTCGTTAAAAAAGAGACAGGAACACCGCGGTAAAAGATCATGTGACTTGGAAACGCGGGAAGAAGGTCACATGACTGCCATGTACTCCATGAGAGGTTTCTACGCTGCGTTTTTTTTTTCCTCATTCATTGAATGTCCTACTTGTTTCTTTACATGTACCAAAATATATTGAAAATAATAGCCAATAAACTATTTGTAAACATTGATGCTGACCTCTCCTGGCGTCTTTATTAAAGAAGCCAACTTGTTTACAGAAAAACCATCTTATTACATTCACGTAGCAAGGAACTGATTCTCTTGTCGTTGTTTTGCCCCTTCTGCCAACTTAACGAACTGGCTGGCCGGCGACATGTGCAGGTTTCCATGGGTCGAAACTTTTTGCTATTTGTAAATTTTCTACTTGTCCAAGGCCCATTCTACTTTTTGATTCAGTCGGTTGTTCGGTTGTGAGATATAATTATTTTTATGACTCCATAATTATGTGATTACTTGCTTTGTATAATGAGTAGTATAGGGAGTCTCTTTTGTACATCAGACAGGCCTGGTCTGATGTACAAAGAGACGTCCCTGTATTCCCTACGTTGCCTACCTTACAGAGAGTTTGTCCCCAGTTTGCCTACCCTGAAAGAATTTACATTTTTTATAATACCCAGTTTGCCTACCCTGAGGGGGATTTTTCTGCAATTAAAGGCAAAGGGGGCGGCCAAAAATGACACATTTTCGAGGGCTCTATAAGGATCTGACAGGTCTGATCACTGAGTTGGACTTAGTTTTTTTTTTACCCATATGCTATTAGGATTGCTTTATTGTTTACTTCTATCCATTACTTGGCCTTTAAGTGGTTTCTCTCTAAAAGCCTGATCACTGAGTTGGACTTAGTTTTTTTCACCCTATGGATGATTTCTCTCTCTAAAAGCCTGAACACTGAGTTGAACTTAGTTTTTTCACCTATGAATGATTTTCTCTCTCTAAAAGCCTGAACACTGAGTTGGACTTAGTTTTTTCTGCATCTATGGATGATGATTTTCTCTCTCTAAAAGCCTGAATACTGAGTTGGACTTAGACTTTTTTCTGCATCTATGAATGATTTTTTTTCTCTAAAAGACTGAGTACTGAGTTGGACATAGTCTTTTTTCATCCTATGAATGATTTCTCTAAAAGATTGAGCACTGAGTTGGACTTAGTCTTTTTCTGAGTTTTTTTACTCTTCTGGGTGTAACTCTCTGGAGTGTAACTCTTTGGAGTGTAACTCTTCTAAAAGAAATGACAATTTTGAAGAAAGATAGAACTTTCGTGGTAGATGGTTAGTCCTGAAAAGGACTGTTGGGTTAGCTCTGAAAAGAGCTGTGACAATTTGAAGAAATGACAACTTGAAGATAGAACTTTCGTCTGACAACTTGAAGATAGAACTTTCGTCTGGCATCTTGAAGATAGAACTTTCGTGGTAGATGGTTAGTCCTGAAAAGGACTGTTGGGTTAGCTCTGAAAAGAGCTGTGACAATTTGAAGAAATGACAACTTGAAGATAGAACTTTCGTCTGACATCTTGAAGATAGAACTTTCGTCTGGCAACTTGAAGATAGATCTTTCGTGGTAGATGGTTAGTCCTGAAACGGACTGTTGGGTTAGCTCTGAAAAGAGCTGTGACAATTTGAAGAAATGACAACTTGAAGATAGAACTTTCGTCTGACAAGTTGAAGATAGAACTTTCGTCTGACAATTTGAAGAAATGACAATTTGAAGAAAAGATAGAACTTACGTCTGACAATTTGAAGAAAGATAGAACTTTCGTGGTAGATGGTTAGCCCTGAAAAGGGCTGTGCGTCAAGATTATACTCCAGCGAGAACGGTGGCTCGTTGTCCTCGTTCCAATTTTCAGTAGAAGGCACAATGAACTCCTTTTTCTCCTTCTTTTTTGCGGATAGCTGTGCAATTTCCCAAAAATCCATATCTCTAATCGAACACTCCATTTTACATCGACTTGAAGAAAATGAACGATGTGCGGGAAATATCGCTGGGTTTTATAGCTTTACAGACGGATTGAACTAGTTGACCCATGACGTCATTTTCTCCTATGTTTTTCCCGCGTCGGCGTTTCATGCTGTTTTGGCTCCAAATTAATGTTATCCAATCAGAATCACCGTTTTATTTCTAATACTAAATGTTTTCTTGTTCGGGTTAGAAAAAACTAGAGTTTGACTATCCTATGACTTTTTTTGATTATGAGTCTTCTGACAAAATGAAGTTTTTCTGTATATATGAATGATTTTTCTTTCCAAATGTCTGACCATTGAGTTGAACTTAGTTTTTTCTTCACCTATGTATGATTTCTCTTTCTAAATGCCTAACCATTGAGTTGAACTTAGTTTTTCTCATCTATGGATGATTTCTTCTCTCTAAATGTCTGGCCATTGAGTTGGACTTAGACATTTTTTTACATCTATGAATGATTTCTCTTTCTAAATGCTTAACCACTGAGTTGAACTTAGTTTTTTCTGCATCTATGGATGATTTCTTCTCTCTAAATGTCTGACCATTGAGTTGGATTTAGACTTTTTTCTGCATCTATGAATGATTTTTTCTTTCTAAAAGACTGAACACTGAGTTGGACTTAGTCTTTTTCTGAGTTTTTTACTCTTTGGAGTGTGGGCCTTTGGAGTGTAACTCTTTGGAGTGTAACTCTTCTAAAAGAAAGAAGTTTGACAATTTGAAGAAATGACAATTTGAAGAAAGATAGATCTTTCGTGGTAGATGGTTAGTCCTGAAAAGGACTGTTGGGTTAGCTCTGAAAAGAACTGTTGGGGTAGCCCTGAAAAGGGCTGTTTTGTTTTGGAGGCTGTGTTTTTCTCTACCGACAGCTTTTCTTTGGCTTTTTCGGGATCTTGAAATCAACGTGATTATCTATGTTTTTCCCGTATTTGCCCTGGCCTGTCATTATTGGTGTAGTTGGCTTTTGATCAACTCGCTGTTTCTTGTGGAGATGGCTATCGTCTTCCTCAGATTTCCGTTTTCTTGGCTTTGTTGTTCTTGGTTGTTTTTCCTTTGGCTGATTTTTCTTCACAACAGTTACGATAGAGTCCACTAAGTTGTGAAGATTGGTTTTATCAAACTCAAACTCCACAGGGATCTTCACAGGAACTGATGAAATGCGCTGACTCTGTTGGCGTAGTGTCTCAATATTTTTACTGAGCTGCTCGGTGTTTGTGTTTAAAGTTTTAATCTCCTCCAAATTTTGGTTAAAAGTCTCCAGTTGTTCTAAGATCCGAGTCATCATGGCATCTTGTTTTGAATTTAAATGTTTCATCTCTTCACAAATGTTGTCTAACACCGTCGGTGGGTTGATAATTGTCGAATTTATAACTGATGAAAGAATGTCTCCATTGTTTTCCACTGGTGGAAAATCGTCCAAGTTGATTTCATCTAAGTTGTGCTTCATATTGAAACTGCTTCCGAATATTGACACTGCTTTTGAATATTGATACTGCTTTCGAAGTGTTCGTTAGCTGAGAGTCAAAGAAATGGTGAATGTATGGAAATAACGCTGGGCTTTATACGTTTACAGAGGATTGAAAATTTTAAAGATCGCGGACCTGGCGGAAAACACCAGGATTGTACTGTGTGACACCGAATTAGGAGTGGTGAAAAAACACCGATATTGCCATCGATTTGCTTGCACAATGTTAATGAAACGCCGACGCGGGAAAAACATAGGAGAAAATGACGTCATGGGTCAACTAGTTCAATCCTCCTGTAAAGCTATAAAAACCCAGCTATATTTTACATAAAAAACATATTTGTTGCAAGATGGTTCGAATTCTTGTGTGCCCTCACTGCGCAAGCAGATGCCAGATAGAGTGTGGAAAATGTTTTGCCATACTTGAGTATCTTGGGCAGAAACATAACTGTCCAGATACAGATGAAGGATTTTACGATGATGATGAAGGTTCATCGACTTGCTGTGAACACTGTGGGTGTGAAATCACCCCAGTGGATCGGCTAGAAGAGTCGTAGAGCTCGATGTTATCGTAAAATCCTTAAAAAAGCCCTTTTCAGGGCTAACCATTTAGCACGAAAGATCTTTCTTTTCAAATTGTCAAAAGTAAAAAGACTTACAGTCAAAACTAGAAAAAAGTCAAAAGAAGTAATTATTTTCATGTTTTTATTTTCAAAAGAACTTATGTACAATGAAAAAATCAAGTCATGATCTGTAAAAGACAAAAAATGAATGAATTGTAAAGACAAAAATGAATGAACTGTAAAGACAAAAATGAATGAACTGTAAAGACAAAAAAATGAATGAAAAAATCAAGTCAGTCTTTTTTGTTTAAATTCAATATTGTGTTGAAATCTTTTTTCACTCAGTATGTTTTCTTTTTTTCTTCGGGATGTCAGATTCACATTTGGTTTTACGTTTTCTTTTCCTTTCGTTGTTTTTTAATACCATATCTGGACAGATTTCACCCTTGTGTTTTGTTGATTTGCAAAAGAAACAGTTCTTTGTTACTCGTTTTTTCTTCTTTTCGTTGTTTTGCTGTTTTTCCTCTCCGTACGAACAACCCGGTTCTGCAGAAAATTCGTTTTTTAGATCCAAAGTTTGTTGTTTTCTTAGATTATCGGTTGTAGATATTTTTTTCTCTACCTGTTCTGTTATTTTGCAGATTTCTGATTCGGTGATAGCCGTTGTGTCGCTCTGCATGTCTACGGTCTGAGTTTCAATGGATGATGTAGCTTGTGGTGAACTTTTTTTCCATGTATTTTCGCTGTAGAATGAATTTAGTTTCCCGACGAATTTTATATGTTGGAGACCGTCAACGTTGTAAAACGATGGTAAAATTTCGATGTCATGACTGTGTGGATTCACGTAGACAAAAACAAATGTTCCTATCTGATTTTCTTTTTCTGGACATTCTATGGCCCAATGTCCTGCTTCGTTGCATGTAAAACAAATATTTGTTCTCTCACCATTCACCCCATATCGTTTGTCAATCGTCGCTTGATCCATAACTCTGTATCTGGTAGTACGGTAAACATCTTTTTCTTCTAAATGTTGGTGGGATAAAAATGATCCCACGTAGTTTCCGATATGTTTAACATCATACTTTGATGGTATATTGCTGATCTCATAATCGTAGGTGTATGGATTAACATACAGATGCACCCTCTTTCTAAGTGGTGATGTATTTTGCAGCTTTAACTCGCTCATATTCTTTTATCAACTGTACTGTCTGAGATTGAGTAGGAGAATGATTAGATTTTCACAACTGTCGTCTCTATTTATACACTGTTGCAACGGAGAGGCTATATAAATTGTTAGTTTTTCTCACTTCTGCATTATTGTCTTTTCACTCAGAGCTAAAACGATGGGTAAAAGAAAAAGAATAATAACCTATTCAAGCAGCGAAAGTGACGATGAGGTATTTCCACCAACAAAAAAGAAAAAAACTAGACCGTTGAAAGAAGAAAGTGATAGTGACGATGAGATATTTCCACCAACAAAAAAGAAAAAAACTAGACCGTTGAAAGAAGAAAGTGACAGCGACGATGAAAGTATCAACTCTAGCTTAGACATGAAAAGTCTATATGATTTAACAGAAAGGGGTAATAAGGAGTCAACAAAATTTAAAACAGAATCACATGTGCTGACGCTGAGTTTTAAGAAATTTAAAGAAATATCACCTCAGAGACTACTTGGATTATTTGACGATGTTACCCATGAAATCATTCGAAAGTTAAATGTTAACCCGACGGACATGATTAGAATTACCATCAATCATCCTTCGTTGGAAATGGGGATCCATATTCCTTTTTTAACCACAGAACAGTTGCAAGGTGAAACTATGTTGAATGAAATTGAACGAGTTCAACAATCGAATACAGATTTCGTCTTGAACGATGGATTCATGACATTTGACATTACACATACAATACCACCAAGTGGTAGCGGAAAATATAGAGCATCATCTCAATTAGATTCAAAGTTTTTTGTCCAGAAGAAAAAATCCATTATTCAAATTAGCAATCATGACCAACTATGTTTTGCAAGAGCCGTTGTTGTGGGAATTTGCTACAGTTAACGTGAAAACACCGAAGCATGGAATAGAAAATGGCGTCGTATTTGTCGTTCAGACCTCACTCTTCAAAAGACTGAAGCTGAGAAATTGTTAAATGAAGCTGGAGTTTCACCAACACAGCCTGTAGGAATTGATGAATACAAAAAAATTCAAGCATTCTTGTATGAAAAAGGCTATGTCATTAAAGTTCATCAACAGCATTCAAAAGTGGAAAAAATATTTGAACATCCAGAAGTGAAAACCAATAGTAAGATCATACATTTGTACTTTCATCAAAAACATTATGACTACATCAAATCTATCAAAGGTTTTTTTGTTGTGTATATTATTGTGAGTTCTGTGATGTGGGTTACTCTCAGCGGGAAAGTCATGCTTGTTCAAATATCTGCAAAGGTTGTCGGCGCAAAGGAAAATGTCCATCAGAATTTAAAGAATATGTTTGCAGTGATTGTAGTAGACGATTTTTTAGTGCTGAATGCTTTGAAAATCACAGAATTGTTCAAGGTAAAGAAAAGAAATCCATTTGTGAATTCGTGAAACTCTGTTCGAAATGTGGTGTACAATATCTTGTCAGAAAGAAAAATCATGTTTGCAATGGAAAAAAAAGGTGTCATATCTGTAAGAAAATTGTTAACTTTTCTCATCGATGCTATATTCAGCCTTACCAAAGTAAGTTGAACCATGACAGCGATGACGAGACGAGTTCTTCTGTAGTCAAAAAACCACAGTTTATTTTCTTTGATTTTGAATGCAAACAAGACACAGGGGTGCACATCCCGAATTATTGTATTGCACACAGAGCGTGTGATGAATGTATCGATAAATCACTTGATTTTCATTGTTTTACATGCAGTGAATTTGAAGAGGGTAGGGAAGTTATTTTTCAAGGTAAAGAAACTTTGAGTCAATTTTGCAAGTGGCTCTTTTCAAAACATCATAAAGGAGTCACAGCTATTGCCCATAATTTCAAAGGTTATGACGGTCAGTTCATTCTTGGCTATATTGTTAAAGTTGGGTTAAAACTTCCAAAATTGATCATGAATGGAAACAATATTATGAAGTTAGAACTGAATGGTGTACGTCTGATCGATTTTTTCAATTTCATGAGCTTTGGTTTGGCAAACTTTCCAGCCACATTTGGTCTTCAAGAAATGAAAAAAGGTTACTTTCCTCACTGGCCAAATACAGATGAATTTTGGAGTTACATTGGACCTTACTTGGATATGTCTTATTACAAACCCGACTCAATGTCTGAAGACGCTAGGTCAAAATTCATAACTTGGTATAATGACAAAGTTCAAAAGGGTGAGGAATTCAATTTTCAGAAGGAGATGGAATTGTACTGTAGGTCAGATGTTGATATCCTTAGACGAGGGTGTGCTGAATTCAGAAAGCTGTTTATCGAACAGGGTGGTATTTGTCCATTTTTAGAGGCGATTACCATTGCAGATGCCTGCAACAAGGTCTGGCGAAGCAAATATTTGCCAGAAAATCAAATAGCTATCATTTCAAGCAAAGATTCATCCAGAAGTCGCTTTTCTATGAAAGCGATACGCTGGATTCAAAGCGTAGCTCAGGAAAAAGGTATTAATATTCAGCATGCAAAAAATGGTGGGGAAGTTCAAATCGGGAGATATAGTGTAGATGGTTTTCACCGTCAATCAAACACTCTTTATGAATTTCTTGGCGATCTTTACCATGGTTGTCCTGTATGCTATACAGATCGAAAACAGATCAGTCCTATTAATGGGAAATCCATGTCTGAATTGTACGAACGTATAGCAGATATCAAAGAAATGGGATATAATGTAGTGTACATTTGGGAACACGATTTTGATGCTAAGATGAAGGATAAAGAGTACAAAAAACTCATTGAAAAGTTATATCCACATTTGGACCCCATCGATCCGAGGGATGGCCTGTCTGGGGGAAGATGTAATGCAATAAAAATTGGTTATGATGTTGATGAAAAAACCAAAAATGAAATCAAGTACATCGATATCTGTTCTCTGTACCCTTATGTTTGTAAACACAAATCCTATCCTGTAGGTCAGCCAGAAATTTTGTCTGCTGAAAATATTGACATGAACAATATTCGACAATATGAGGGCTTAATCAAATGCAAAGTTTTGCCTCCAACTGATTTGTTTCACCCCGTTCTCCCAGTTCACTGTAACAACAAAATGATGTTTCCACTCTGTATGAAATGTACAGAAGAAAGTTCAAGCATTTGTAGGCATGGTAAAGAAGAGAGGGCTTTGGTCGGAACTTGGGTTACTTTTGAATTATTCAAGGCTCTTGACTGTGGTTATCGATTATTGCAAGTGTATGAAATTTGGCATTTCAATTCTGTATCCGATCAGTTCTTTAAACATTATGTGGACAATTTCTTGAAAATTAAGCAAGAAGCCAGTGGTTATCCAGATTGCTGTCAATCAGACTCAGAAAAAGATCAGTTCGTTTGTGAATATGAGAAGTCGGAAGGTGTTCGTCTTGATCCAAGTTGTATTCAAAGAAATCCTGGGAGAAGATCATTTGCTAAGATTATGTTGAACTGTCTTTGGGGAAAATTAGCTCAGCGTGAAAAAATGACCCAGACGGAATACATCAGTGATCCGTCTAAATATTTTGAATTAGTCACCAATCCCAATTTCATTGTAAAGCATGTAGAAATCTTTGACGAGGACTGTTCATTCATCTTGGTTAACTATGAATCAAAGTTGGAACATATTGACACCCACGCTACAGCCAATGTGGTAGTAGGGTCTTACGTAACAGCTTATGCAAGGTTGGAATTGTACAGTGTTCTTGAAAAGTTAAAAGATAGAGTTCTGTATTTCGATACAGATAGTTGTATGTACATTCACAACCCTGAATTATGGAATCCTCCTATTATTAACAGCCGGCTAGGAAAATGGACTGATGAAGAGCCTGCTTGTAAAATTACTCAATTCAGAGGGCTTGGGCCTAAGAATTATGCTTACAAAATGAAAACAAAAGATGGAGAAGAGATAAGCAAATGTAAAGTAAAGGGGATTACTCTGGATTACAATACAAAACAGTTGGTGAATTTCGATACATATTCAAAATGTGCTTTAGATCGCACAATAGAAATCAAAATTCAGTATGATTGTAGAATTAAAAGACACAGAGATAGAACGGTTACCAGTGAACCACAAACAAAAACATTTCGCCCTGTATACACCAAGAGAGTTATTGTAAATGGTACTGACACTGTACCCTATGGTTATAAAAGTTTGAGAAAATAATTCTATATCACATTGTTGTGTAGCAATCAGTCAAAGTAAGTCGGGAAAAAATATTAGCCGTTGGTCAAAAAATAACAATCATGTTACCGTTACTAATAGATCTACGTGAAAAAAAATTATGGAGAATTTGTTCGACAGCATACACTTGATGAACGAACACAGGTTAACATTAAATTTTTCTGTGTGAAAATTTGGATCGAAAAAATGTTTAAGTGGATTGCAAAAGGAGAAAAGTCCTACAAAGTGTATGGTATAATCAACTTTATTACGATGATGGTGGACGATTCGGGGTTGGATCTCGATCTCAAGACTTATTTAGCAGATAGCTTTTTGAAAGACAATGTTATTAGTAAACTGTTTCGATCCACAAGTCGATGGACATTTTTTATCATAGGAACAACAGAAGAAAGTTTTCTTAACGTTCTGAAAATGAAATCAGTTCTATTTGACTTTTACTTACGGTACAAAAAAAGGATCTGTTCATTCCTACGGAGAAACAATGGAAACCATGTCAGGGTATATTCTATTTGATAGAGATGTTACAGAAGAAGTAGTGAATTCAGCTCTTTCAACAAAAGACGCTTATAGACATGTTGCTCCATTCATAGGACTACGAGATTTCGACGATATGGACAGTGAGTATACAATGTTTTTGGGGTATGGCCAATTGCATAAAGACATTACGGAATATGAAGACAAATGTGAAACTCGTGGTATTTGCGAATTTGCATTGTAAAAAATTAATTGCGAATAATTCATTGTAAATAATTCATTGTGAAAAAAATATTTCAGTGTGATTTTTTTCATTGTGAATAATTCATTGTAAAAAATATTTCAGTGTGATTTTTTCATTGTCAAGAAAATGTTTTTTTATGCTGTATTGTAAAAAATGTTTCCTTGTGAATTTTTTCATTGTCAAGAAATTTTTTATTGTCAAGAAAATTTTTATGATGCATTGCAAAAAATGTTTCCTTGTGAATTTTTTTCATTGTCAAGAAATTTTTTTCATTGTCAAGAAAATTTTTATGATGCATTGCAAAAAAATGTTTCATTGTTTAGTTCTGTTCAATAAATAAAAGTTCAATAAATAAAAGTTCAAAAAACAATAGAGCTCTTTATTCTGTTTTTCCCCAAGACTTGATCTGTCTACATTTTTTGCTATATTAGCATGAAACGTAGCATGGGAAAAATGTATGTGCTTTCCACCTGGTCCGTGCTCTTTAAAAATTTTCAATCCTCTGTAAACGTATAAAGCCCAGCGATATTTTCATACAGTCACCATTTCTTTGACTCTCAGCTAACGATCACTTCGAAAGCAGTATCAATATTTGGAAACAATATCGATATGGAGGAGATAAATCATCAACTACGTGAGGCTCTCCAAGAATATCTAAATGCAGGTCGACAGTTATTACAACTAAACACTCATTTCGTAGGAGAGGAGGAACAAAACCAACTACAACGTATAACACAGCCATACAAAGATCTCGGCGAAAGATTAGTTCAACTATTTTTAAAGACAACACCGGATGTCATTTTGGTTGATATCGAATTTGGGAGAAAGATTACTTTCGATAATGGAGCAATGGTGATCAGAAAAAGAGTTGAAGCATGCCCCATTTGCCAAGCGAATTTCGGGTGCTGTCATTAGAAGTGGAAAGACAACGTGAGACGAAAAAACACAGCCTCCAAAACAAAACAGCCCTTTTCAGGGCTACCCATCTACCACGAAAGTTCTATCTTTTTTCAAATTGTCATTTCTTCAAAATTGTCAAAACTCAAAAGATTTACAATCAAAAAAAGTCATAGAATAGTCAAACTCTAGTTTTTCTAACCCGAACAAGAAAATGTAACAAAACTATAGATTGGTCAACAATAAAACATTTAGTATTAGAAATAAAACGGTGATTCTGATTGGACAACATTAATTTGGAGCCAAAACAGCATGAAACGCCGACGCGGGAAAAACATAGGAGAAAATGACGTCATGGGTCAACTAGTTCAATCCGTCTGAAAAGCTATAAATCTCTGCGATTTATTTTCCATACATTTCATTTTTTCACAATGGCTTCAAGACCATCACTCGACATGCGGTTCACTTGGATGGATGCTGCACGAAAGATAACAAGAGTTAAGAGGCAAATCGTTTTACTGCAACAACGCTTAGTTGGAGTGAGAAGACGATACGAGAGGGCTCAGCTTGCTAATAACAGGGTGTTCTGTTATAACCTTCGGATGAAGGAACTCATTATTAAGGGCATGCTTGAAATGTATTTTCAGTATGTTATTTCAAAAACTGAGCAGGTAGACCGTCTTTTCCGCGAGCAAATCGCCGCTGAAAGGAGTGAGTCAGACAGCGAATCGACTGATGCTGATACTGAATAAACATTTTCAAAAATCAGCCCTTCTCTAAAAACAGCCCTTTTCAGGGCTAATCATCTACCACGAAAGATCTATCTTTTCAAATTGTCAAACTTCTTTCTTTTAGAATAGTTACACTCCAAAGAGTTACACTCCAAAGAGTTACACTCCAAAGAGTAAAAAATCAGAAAAAGACTAAGTCCAACTCACTGTTCAGTCTTTTAGAGAAATCATCCATAGAGATGCAGAAAAAGTCTAAGTCCAACTCAATGGTCAGACATTTAGAGAGAAGAAATCATCCATAGAGATGTAGAAAAAAGTCTAAGTCCAACTCAGTAGTCAGACATTTAAAAAGAGAAATCATCCATAGATGCAAAAAAACTAAGTTCAACTCAATGGTTAGGTATTTAGAAAGAGAAATCATCCATACGTGAAGAAAAAACTAAGTCCAACTCAATGCTCAGGCTTTTAGAGAGAAAAATCATTCATAGGTGAAGAAAAAAACTAAGTTCAACTCAGTGGTTAGGCATTTAGAAAGAGAAATCATTCATAGATGCAGAAAAACTAAGTTCAACTCAATGGTCAGACTTTTTAGAGAGAAACCACTTAAAGGTCAAGTAGTGGATAGAAGTAAACAATAAAGCAATCCTAATAGCATATGGTTAAAAAAACTAAGTTCAACTCAGTGGTCAGACTTTTTAGAGAGAAATCATCCATAGATGCAGAAAAAGTAAGTCCAACTCAGTGCTCAAGCTTTTAGAGAAAAAATCATTCATAGATGTAGAAAAAACTAAGTCCATCTCAGCGATATAGGGATAAAATCAAAAAAAGCCTAAAAAAGTGACCCATTGCACATATAAAACAGTAAACTCTTGATTATTTTTTCTCATTCACCATTAAATATCGTAAAAGCTGGCTCAGTATCCCATAATGTTTGGATTGACATTTTTTCTCTCATTGCTCTTCTGGTTAGACGAAAGAGAACGTTTCAGATATATCAGGCATGAAATTGAGCATCTGATGCAAATGCTAGATAAAATGGAATCAATCGAAAGAAAGAGGGGAGGATAAAAAAGTGTATTCTGTACAAAAAACAGCAACCCTTTTTTCAGGGTTAGCTATCTTAAATAAACATCTTTCTTTTCATTTTGTCAGAAGACTCATAATCAAAAAAAGTCATAGGATAGTCAAACTCTAGTTTTTTCTAACCCGAACAAGAAAATGTAACAAAACTATAGATTGGTCAACAATAAAACATTTAGTATTAGAAAAACAACGATAATTCTGATTGGATAACATTAATTTGGAGCCAAAACAGCATGAAACGCCGACGCGGGAAAAACATAGGAGAAAATGACGTCATGGGTCAACTAGTTCAATCCGTCTGTAAAGCTATAAAACCCAGCGATATTTCCCGCACATCGTTCATTTTCTTCAAGTCGATGTAAAATGGAGTGTTCGATTAGAGATATGGATTTTTGGGAAATTGCACAGCTATCCGCAAAAAAGAAGGAGAAAAAGGAGTTCATTGTGCCTTCTACTGAAAATTGGAACGAGGACAACGAGCTACCGTTCTCGCTGGAGTATAATCTTGACGCACAGCAGCTGAAAAGGCTAAAGAGGCGGGCAGCGAGTAGCTGCCCAGCCTGCAGAAAGGTTGGAGGTTGTGCTTAAAAACACAACCTCCAAACCAGGTCCTTTTTAGGATACCCAACAGCCCTTTTCAGGGCTAACCATCTACCACGAAAGTTCTATCTTTCTTCAAATTGTCAGACGTAAGTTCTATCTTTTCTTCAAATTGTCATTTCTTCAAATTGTCAGACGAAAGTTCTATCTTCAACTTGTCAGACGAAAGTTCTATTTTCAAGTTGTCATTTCTTCAAATTGTCACAGCTCTTTTCAGAGCTAACCCAACAGTCCTTTTCAGGACTAACCATCTACCACGAAAGTTCTATCTTTCTTCAAAATTGTCATTTCTTTTAGAAGAGTTACACTCCAAAGAGTTACACTCCAGAGAGTTACACTCCGAAGAGTAAAAAACTCAGAAAAAGACTAAGTCCAACTCAATGCTCAGGCTTTTAGAGAGAAAAATCATTCATAGGTGAAGAAAAAAACTAAGTTCAACTCAGTGGTTAGGCATTTAGAAAGAGAAATCATTCATAGATGCAGAAAAACTAAGTTCAACTCAATGGTCAGACTTTTTAGAGAGAAACCACTTAAAGGTCAAGTAGTGGATAGAAGTAAACAATAAAGCAATCCTAATAGCATATGGTTAAAAAAACTAAGTCCAACTCAGTGGTCAGACTTTTTAGAGAGAAATCATCCATAGATGCAGAAAAAGTAAGTCCAACTCAGTGCTCAAGCTTTTAGAGAAAAAATCATTCATAGATGTAGAAAAAACTAAGTCCATCTCAGCGATATAGGGATAAAATCAAAAAAAGCCTAAAAAAGTGACCCATTGCACATATAAAACAGTAAACTCTTGATTATTTTTTCTCATTCACCATTAAATATCGTAAAAGCTGGCTCAGTATCCCATAATGTTTGGATTGACATTTTTTCTCTCATTGCTCTTCTGGTTAGACGAAAGAGAACGTTTCAGATATATCAGGCATGAAATTGAGCATCTGATGCAAATGCTAGATAAAATGGAATCAACCGAAAGAAAGAGGGGAGGATAAAAAAGTGTATTCTGTACAAAAAACAGCAACCCTTTTTTCAGGGTTAGCTATCTTAAATAAACATCTTTCTTTTCATTTTGTCAGAAGACTCATAATCAAAAAAAGTCATAGGATAGTCAAACTCTAGTTTTTTCTAACCCGAACAAGAAAATGTAACAAAACTATAGATTGGTCAACAATAAAACATTTAGTATTAGAAAAACAACGATAATTCTGATTGGATAACATTAATTTGGAGCCAAAACAGCATGAAACGCCGACGCGGGAAAAACATAGGAGAAAATGACGTCATGGGTCAACTAGTTCAATCCGTCTGTAAAGCTATAAAACCCAGCGATATTTCCCGCACATCGTTCATTTTCTTCAAGTCGATGTAAAATGGAGTGTTCGATTAGAGATATGGATTTTTGGGAAATTGCACAGCTATCCGCAAAAAAGAAGGAGAAAAAGGAGTTCATTGTGCCTTCTACTGAAAATTGGAACGAGGACAACGAGCCACCGTTCTCGCTGGAGTATAATCTTGACGCACAGCAGCTGAAAAGGCTAAAGAGGCGGGCAGCGAGTAGCTGCCCAGCCTGCAGAAAGGTTGGAGGTTGTGCTTAAAAACACAACCTCCAAACCAGGTCCTTTTTAGGACACCCAACAGCCCTTTTCAGGGCTAACCATCTACCACGAAAGTTCTATCTTTCTTCAAATTGTCAGACGTAAGTTCTATCTTTTCTTCAAATTGTCATTTCTTCAAATTGTCAGACGAAAGTTCTATCTTCAACTTGTCAGACGAAAGTTCTATTTTCAAGTTGTCATTTCTTCAAATTGTCACAGCTCTTTTCAGAGCTAACCCAACAGTCCTTTTCAGGACTAACCATCTACCACGAAAGATCTATCTTCAAGTTGCCAGACGAAAGTTCTATCTTCAAATATGTCAGACGAAAGTTCTATCTTCAAGTTGTCATTTCTTCAAATTGTCACAGCTCTTTTCAGAGCTAACCCAACAGTCCTTTTCAGGACTAACCATCTACCACGAAAGTTCTATCTTCAAGATGCCAGACGAAAGTTCTATCTTCAAGTTGTCAGACGAAAGTTCTATCTTCAAGTTGTCATTTCTTCAAATTGTCACAGCTCTTTTCAGAGCTAACCCAACAGTCCTTTTCAGGACTAACCATCTACCACGAAAGTTCTATCTTTCTTCAAAATTGTCATTTCTTTTAGAAGAGTTACACTCCAAAGAGTTACACTCCAGAGAGTTACACTCCGAAGAGTAAAAAACTCAGAAAAAGACTAAGTCCAACTCAGTGCTCAGTCTTTTCGAGAAATCATTCATAGGATGAAAAAAGACTAAGTCCGGCTCAGTGCTCAGTCTTTTAGAAAGAGAAATCATTCATAGATGCAGAAAAAAGTCTAAGTCCAACTCAGTATTCAGGCTTTTAGAGAGAGAAATCATCCATAGATGCAGAAAAAACTAAGTCCAACTCAATGGTTAGCCTGGGCTCCCCTCAGTGGCCAATACTTAGCCTTTTATTGCGAAATAAATGTTCTATTTATAGTAACATTTTCATGCGGATTCTCGGACTTTATCGTTTACTCGACCCCGGGTTCTAGCCTGAGAGGGATTTGTACCTAGTTTGCCTCCAAACGTCCGCCATCTTGAATTCTGAGTATAGACACTCCGGGTATCAGGGTAGACAAATTGGGTATTTTTTGGGCATTTTTTGTAGAAGTGATATAATGTAAATTCTTTCAGGGTAGGCAAACTGGGACAAATTCTCTGTAAGGCAGGCAACGTAGGGACTACAGGGACGTCTCTTTGTACATCAGACCAGGCCTGTCTGATGTACAAAAGAGACTCCCTATACTACTATAATACATCACGGAGATGCATTAATCCTTCTTTCTACAAAGTATAGCTCGTTATGTAGATTTCACATAATTGGCCTGCAACACTCGAAAAGGGGCATTCGGACATTTGCGTAAAGTGTCGTCTCGGATCAGCCTGCGCAGTCCGCGCAGGCTTATCCGAAACGACACTTTCCGTTTTTATGTAATTTTCTATTTAGCACAAGTCTACTGTAGCACAAAAAGTAATGTAGTCGGAAAGTGCCGTCTCGGATTAGCCTGCGCGGACTGCGCAGGCTGATCCGAGACAACACTTTACGCAAATGTCCGAATGCCCCTTTTCGCGTGTTGCAATCCAATTATGAAGATACATTCATTATACATATACATGTAATTCTTTACTTACATTGGTGTTACAAAAAGAATAGCACATTCATTGGCTATTCAGATCAAAATTTATTAAACTCGTCAAGAAAAGGTGCTAGTAAGCAAACCAAAGACTGGTTTAATAACATTTTTCTGAACTCCTTAGTAAAATTTCATCGCAAATGCCAACTCATGTCAGATCCTTCTTTATCACATAACTCCCATAGTTTTCAATGTAAGACAGCTATTACGAATTTTCTTGCCTTACACACGTGTGAGATAAGAAAATAGTGCTGTATTTGGTCAACGTGCTGTGATTATATACCTTATTTCTTAAACATTGCTGACCCAGATTCCTGCGCGAAATTGACTGCCAAAACTGATGATCGTGACAAAGCTGCACATTTTAGTATCTTTAGATATAAATGAATACCGTTATATGTAAGTTTCTTTTGACCTATTTCTTTTGTCTGTGATGTACAAACCTGTCAAAGAAACAAACAGACTTTATGTAAATTTCAATACACATTTCTGTCTTTTAAAACGTCATGAACTATAATTCTTGAGATACAGTTATGTGATAAAAAGAATCTGACATTCGTTGGTATTGGATGTAAAATTTTATTAAATTTGTCCACAAAAAAAATGTTATTAAGCTGGCCAAATCCTCATGCCAGATCCTACATTTATTATATTTACCATTTACAGTGTTATCGGCGGCGATGCATCCGCATTTACTTTGATCCCAGCAGGTCCCATTTGGGCATTGATACGTTTTCATGTTTTCCACGCCCATGAATCGGGTAACGTCATTGGGATCGTCTTGATACATACACTCTGAAATCATTATCAATGCAATTTGAAGTATAGACTAGTTAGGAAGCTTTTTTTTATTTTGAAACCCGTTAACTCTGCTTTCGAAATATTACAAATAATACTAAAGTCAATACTCACACGCATTTTTCGACTACGTTAACTTAAAGGCTTTTGGAGGGAAAAATAAATGCATTCGAGCTAAAGCTATGTGAAACTATTGAGGCAATTGAGGCATTTATTTTTTAGCAATTTCTGCACTGTATATTTTATCTGTACTTCAGAGGCGCCAAAAGGCAGATTGGCAGCAGAGTTCAATTCTTATACACTGAATGGATATATCTACTCAAATATCGTAGACTTTTGGGCAGATATACTAGGAGAATAGTTCATTATTTTGTTCTTTTCGGTGTAAAACACCTTTTCAACGGCTTTTCTGTTGTGTCCCGGTGGTCATCCCATGAAGGAGTTCCTTTGGACACTACACACTTTGGGAGCCAATGGCTACACTACTTTTGTACGTTAACAAGGCCGAAATTATGTTACACAGTAAGAGAGAAACGACAGGGCCCATATTCACCAAGCATTCTTAAGAACATTCTAAGCCCTATTTTCTAGAATTTTCTAAATTTGAGAACACCACAACTTTTGATTTGCTAAACCAAATGGTTTAGCCAATCAGACGTTGTGTTACTTTCAAATTTAGAAAATCTTGGAGAATAAGGCTAAGAATGTTCTTGAGAATGGTTGGCGAATAAGGGCCGAGTTATGAACGTCTAGTCTATTCAGGAGGCTAGTCTTAGACTTAAGAACGAGACCAATATCTGAAGTTATGATTGGACATGATCCCGAATATGGCTATACACTGGGCATTGATAGACATTACGTAGACCTTCAGACTGAAAATTCTGAAACCTTTCTTTCGCAAACAGATCCAAGATTTATGTTTACGAGCGAAAGTAACTCTTTACCTAAAGACGACAGTTGTTTACTCTCGTCAAATTAAAAATTCTTGATCTACGATGTCTTTTAAAGGACCAATATTATTTAAGGAATGAAGAGAATTTTTTTTTTTTTTTTTTTGTTTTCATGGAGGTATGAAAAAAAAAAAAAACTAATCACAAAACGTATGAAACCGCGAAGCAGCGGTTTCATACAAAAGTATGAAAATATCTTCATTCCTTATAATTCAATATCACAGACAAAAATTATGCACTTAAATGATACTAACTGCTCTTTTTTGTAAATCCAACATTGCGTATTTATTTACTGTCCTTTACATTGATTTTTCATAGCGCGGTAAAACTGCTCCTTCATGACGTAAAAATGACGTAATTCATGATGTCATTATAGTATTGAACATTTGCAGATTGAGTGGATTTATTATTAGAAGTTCAATACGCTAGAATTAAGTTGAAAATAAGATTATTTAAACCCAGCAAAGTAACAATGAGTTTTCAGCTCTCTCTTTGAATTTACTGTTGGAATTTTTTTTTTTTTTTTTTTCGATAGATCTATTCAGAAAAAATAAATTCAGCTAGATTAGCAATTTGAACTTCGGACTCGATATAAAATCAGAACGAAAAACATTATGAAATCTCGTATATATGTTTGTTTACATTAGTTTGACTGCAAAAGTAGTTCCGGCACTGCTGATATATATATATATTTTTTTTTTATGGAGCTATGAAGAAAATTTTTCAGCCAATCAGAACTCGCCAATGTTCATGAAAAAAACTAATATTGAATTATATATACATGTATTTGAATCACTCAGGTGGTTTATTGCATCTACAAAAAGTATTAGCCAATTTCAGTCTGTACCATTCGTACAGGCTGACCTGGACGAAACTTTCTGCTATTTGGTCGGTACAACGCACTATAAAGATGCATTAAACCCCTATTTCCCAGTGTTTCGCTTATTGTATTCTACAACCGTTTCAAGAGTAAAACCATGAAAAGCTGCTGATCGAATATTATACAGAGACGAAAGACTTACAAACCTCCGGTAGACTGTGTTGGCACACCACAAGCACAATCTCTCATTCCAGTCCACGTCAGCAATGTACACAATACCCCCTGGCAGCCTGCAGCACTGCAGTTACCACTAACAGGATCGAAACACGTATCATCTGGACAGCATCCAGGCATTGGCACAACATCATCACCTACCTATATACATTTGGGCACAATTTAGCACATTTTATCGATCCCTGCTATGATCAAGACGAACTGGTTTCCTTACTCATCTCAGTCGAAAACCTGACGACTCCTCCCCCTCTTTCCCCGCGTAGGGTCATCTTTCACTAAAGGGCTATTATATAGGCCTACCACTTTAAAACTGTCTGTCCCAGAATTACCCCCATAGTTAAATGAATTAATAAAAATCCACGTTTTCAATGTAAAGTTATATGAAAACCTGGAAAAACATGTCATACATGAAATACTGCTTGCCCATACCGATTTTCAATATCATTGGACTTCTAGTCCTCGGCTGCACTTCAATAAACTGCATGGGTTTACGCAAATTTTTAGGGATTGGATATAGACATACGATCCATGCTTTACCCCAAACTATGAGCTGGCTTAGAATTATGATTATGCAAGTATTTACTCAAATCATTAAGTTATGCAGTTTAGTGAAACTTGGTTTCAGACTTGATGCTTGCTTACGACTACCTGAAAAGTGTACGAAAATTTCATGCGTTTAGCGAAAGGCAGCCCCGGAGAAGAGTTAGTAATAAAGATGATAACTAAATATTGAAATGGCTTCCATCATTGACACAAGCTCGCCTTTAAAGGATTAAAAGGATTGACAAAAAGCTCAGCTGAAGAGCATATTTAGATAATTTTAATGTGTATTATCATTATCATTATTCTTTAAATGTTAGAAGAAAAAAAAAAAAAAAAAAAGGACACAGTTTTCTCTGCAAGCGTAAAGAAACTGGATGGATCCAAGCAGATTAAAAATGCAATTTAGGTGTTTAAATAATGCGATGATTGTTTTGCAATAAGGAAATCCGTCTACTTGTATGAGATCAGATATGACTTCATCGTACTAATGTTCAATACCACACCACATGATCGAAGTATGTTATTGACCATGTGACATTCCCAAAAGCCTTTACGAAATGCTGGTGTGAAACCTAAAAAAGCTGAAAAAGCTGGGTATCCCATTAAAGAAATACCTCTAAATACTTTTTACATTCCTCTTTCTGACTTATTGAGGGTTTGCCGGCTATTGCCTTACCAAATTCAGCGACTAAATTTTTGATTATAAAAATCTTTATTTCTAAACATCTAAACTTTTTAACATTCCGTGCTCAGGTAGGATAAAGATGATAATGATTAAAATACATACTGCTACACATGTATGAAATCCGCTACACATGGCGGATGACGGACTTGCGTAATCTGGATTAGAACGATTTACCATGGTACCATCTGGAACACCGGCACAAGGGTCTGCAATCGATTTAATAGTGACCTTGTTCAAAATTACATTAATCCTGAATTTAAAATTTTATTCAAATCTAGCCGTCTGATTGGCCGACAAAGAACATGTCAGCCAATCAGATATCGAGATTTTGGATAAAGAATCAGGATTGAATATGAAATGATTCCCCAATTCTGGTTTTCAGTTACGCCTTAGACATATGAAAGATGGTCCCAGGCCAGCTAGACCAAATTATTACTCACATACATGCACAAGCATGCTTAATACGCAGTGCACTTACGCTCACTCCGACGCGTAAGAAGATTTTGTCGTGAAAGTTTAAGTGATGGTTATTTAAACTTTTATGGCGGTGTTTAAAAGACTGTGACAATTCATGACACTAATATCTTATCACTTAATCCGGAAATATGGTCGCTAGACTATGGTACATAGATCGACACTCGTCCCAACTCCGCAGCTTCTGTCACTACATCAGACCACTCGTCACAACTCGGCCGATTCCGTACCTACATCTAACCTCGTCCGTATAACGGTCGTTTCCATTTGAACTGCGAATCACGTGATCTTATACATGGCGCGCCACAGTCAGTCGTTTAGCAACGACATAAACAACCTCGATGAAGTTTTTCACATCTGTCTATCTGTCGGTGAAAACTTCAATCGGAATTGATAAACCACGTTAAAAAATGAATGTACGAACTGTTTGTCAACTGAAATATAGTTAGAAAGATTTCGATAGAAAATTGAAACTCAAGTTTTCTTTTTTAGGTGGAGCCTTACAATTTTCAGAACGGTAGACCGGCGTATTTCCGGGCGTAAAATGTACCGATCTGGTGCATATCAATCCACCAGATACAGCCGAGGGATTTGATGGCTCCCATCACCCGAGGTATGCCGAATGTACATCAGACCTCGTCCATATCAAGGAGGTTTCCCATTCGGCAAACCTCGGGTGATCCGTTGATCAAGTCCCTCGGCTGTATCAAGTAGCTTGACACGGTAAACTTCTTCACCGGAAGCACACCGTTATACCGGTTTTAAAAATTGCAAGGCTCCTCTTAAAAAAGAGAACACGAGTCACAATTTTCGATCGATTTCTATCTAAGAATATTTCCGTTGACAAACGGTTTATACAATAAATTTTTGGCGTTGTTTATCAATTCTGTTGGAAGCTTTCATCAACAGATCGATAGATGTGAATAATTTCACCGTGGTTGTTCATGTCGTTGCTAATTGATTAACATGGACGCCGCCATGTTTAGGATTATGTGATTGGCAGTTCAAAACAGGACCTTCTTTATACCGTCGAGGTTAGATGTAGGTACAGAATCGGCCAAGCTGTGACGAGTGGGGAGGTTTCCATGTGCTGTCACTCTCATGATCCTAAACATGGAGGCGCTTCTGTAAATTGATTAGCAACGACATCAGCAACCACGTTGAAGTTATTCACATAGATCAATCTGTCGGTAAAAACTGCGAACAGAATTGACAGACCACGACAGAAATTGAATGTGCCGGTACAAACATTTTGCTAACGGAACTGTATTTAGAAGGATTTCGATAGAAAATTACGACTTACGTTTTCTGTATTTTACGTGGAACCTTACACAGCGGTGTATTTCCAAGGACGAAATGCGCCGTGTAGGTGCATATCAACCATCGCGGTACTGTCGAGAGATTTGATCAAAAGATCACCCGCGCTTGCCGAATGATAGATCGATCGATATAACTGAGCAGAAAAAAAGGCAGAAAAAGGTTATTTACTTTAGAATTTCGCCAAATCACACCGTATTTCCGTGCAGTGAATTAAAAAAAAAAAGTTATTTCGTTGAGATGATATCCCCTGCCGAAAAGGACCTTTGTTGATAGAAAAATATAAGATATATAATTTGCATGGTCCATAATGGAAATATACATCAAGTCCTCTTTTTTCCATGACATGGCATTAGATTAAAAAAAAAAAAGAAAGAAAGAAAGAAAAAAAAAAAAAAAGGATATCAACTGACTATCATAGGGAGCACATACATGAAAATTCATAAATTTTCGTCAAGTATTTTAGAATATATCTATCTTGATGGACTGACGGACGGACAAACGGACAGAAAGACGGACTAACAACGCAAAATCTATATCCTTCCGTCTTCGGCGGGGGATAAAAAAACGTGATTTACTGACCATGTGGATAAAATGTTATTACAACACGAACACGCCTTACCTCTGGGCAAAAGGTCTAGCCGATTGCACAATCCCATCATATACTTTAGTCTTTACTCGACAACAACATTTAAGATATGCCAAAATTGAAAGCGATCGCAGCCGCCAAGATAAATGGGACTCCAATGACATAATTTGTCATCGAAAGGGAAGAAAACATGTAGGCAAAAGGAGGAAATAATGGTAGCCAGCATTTCCTCCTTTTCCTACAATGTTTTCAATTGCCTTTTTTCTCTTTGTTGTTAAGCCGCGGGATCGTTCGGTAAAGGGAAAATATCAATAAAAATAGCCCGATCATGAACTTGCTTATGGGCAGAAATGTCTATGGAACGCTTTAATACCGTACATTACCATTTTTAACCGACCCGAAAGATGGAAGCTTTGGAAAAGATTTTGGGAAAAGAAAAAAAAACTGGTAATTGGTATTTTTTCCCATTTTTCCACGATATTTTTTGTACCCCATCACCTGGGTCCCATTTGATTTGTCGCCAGCAATGCCTTCCATTTGAGTTAGATTTGTCGTCTGATAGATGTTTACTTATCCCCTGATAGTTTACTTACTTATAGATAAAGTATCACTATAGCAGTCCGATCTTTTATCCCTATAGTCCACGCAAGTTAGCAGTTTGCTGGAGAAGGTCTGGTCGCACGGACAACACCTTTTGTACGATACCCACGGACTCGCCATTGATGACAGCTGTCAATGGGGTAACAAGACAGTAAATTCAGGTATTTCCAGATTCAAGATCCAAAATTTATTTGAGCCACGCTCTGGCAAAAGGGGGCTTAATGCATCTCTGCGATGCATTATACCAAGCAAGCCATCACATAATTATGGATCCATAAGGTCTATTTTTTAAAACAACCGACTGAATCAAGGGGTAAAATGATCCTTTAACATGCGAAATTTAAAGATAGCGAAAGGTTTCGGCCCATGTCAGCCTGCGCAGTCCGCGCAGACTGACATAGGTCGATATTTTTCGCAAATGCATTAAGCCCCCTTTTTCTAGAGCATGGCTGTTTTAGAATTACTGAACTTCTGGCCTACCAGACAAAATGGTGTGCAAATCTTACAACACTTATTGCGTCCAATGAAAATGTCAAAATGGTAAGAAGGTCTGTCGCTGATATGTCAATGCACAATATAACTTTTAAACATCCAAACTAGTTATTAAAATACTACTAGAATTATGGCTATGCAAAGTTCTTGTCGCTCCACTTTTGCATAAGATACCATATCTGCTGATGTAAATTGTATTACTGTTTCCCCCTTTCCCCCCCCCCCCCCCTGCAGAAAATTTATTTGAGAAAAGGAAACATTGTTGTAAAAGGGGTAACGGCTCCTAATGTAATTGTGACTCTTCCTACAATATTTTGCGCTCGGTGATAGGGTAATATCGAGACAATATCCGAAAGTTAAAGCTTGCGAAATATCGTGGCCTTGACACAGTCTGTACCCAAGCCCTTGCAACCTCTTCCTTCGGGGTTACTAGTATTTTGAAGTCAAAGTTCCACTGACTAAAGCGAAACAGTACAGACATGTTGTTAAAGAACATTAAACGTGAAATCAAGAAGATTGATATTGGGATGTGTGCTAATGTGAATGACAATTTCATTGTTCGTGTTCAGCATGGAAAGAGCTTAAAAAGCAGTCACATTGAAAACGTCATTAATTACTAAAATGACGCCAATGACACACATTTCCTAATTTGAAATCTGTATAAATGTGTGTAATGTAATGAAAAATGAATAAAATTATCACACAAATACTTACATATTTTAAATAGGTGTAGACATATTTTTATCTTTTCATCTGAAATTAACAGTCATAAATGTACAATAGTGTTACCTTACTTTCCGGACACCCTGTATTACCAGAACTTTTTTAAGGATCTTTCCAGTCTTTCCCATTGATATTAACGAAAATCCCAAGTTAGGATCAAACCAGCGGCGTCCAGGTTTCGAATCCTATACATTCCCCACTAAGCTACGCTAGACACTGTTCTGTTCATTAAAAAAATACTTACTTTGACAGAGGTTTGCCTGATACAAGTGTAATAACAAGAACAATCCTCATCGTGAGAGTTGAACCCTAAATCGTTGGAAACGGTGCAGCCTTCACAGAC
Organism: Hippopus hippopus; assembly: GCA_946811185.2. Classification (NCBI taxonomy): domain Eukaryota; kingdom Metazoa; phylum Mollusca; class Bivalvia; order Cardiida; family Cardiidae; genus Hippopus; species Hippopus hippopus. The sequence goes on along the minus strand of OX328109.1, from coordinate 20,826,901 downwards.
GTCCCCGAACGACCGCTCTCCTGATACATGATAAATACAAAAATGAGCCATGCTCCGTAAAAAATGCATCTGCATAAAGTATCGATTTGTGTCAGACTGCGGAAACTGCGCAGTCTGACATTGGTCGAAACTTTTTGTTATTTGTAATTTTTCTGCATGTCAAACGACCATACTACCTCAAGATTCAGTCGATTGTAAGGCAAAATGAACTTTGTGATTATGTGATGAATTGCTTAGCAGTATTCATTACAGAGATGCAATAATACCCCTTTAGCGAGAGTATGGCCCAAATATTCTTTTTTTTTATGTATACAGCCAGATGTTCGCTTTCATCGGAAACACATGTTACATATATCCCCAAAGTTTTGTAGCTTTTCTGCTAATGTAACAATAATAAATCAAGGACACGAGACCCTTAATCCCTTACTCTGACCATGAACTTGCAAATGGTAAGTGAAGCCTCCGGCCAATATGTCATTTGCGTATGTGAAATATTTTGAAATTAGAGAATGGATTCAAAGGACAATGGGTTGATACAATTCAAAACATGCATCCGTTGAACTCATGCTGTAACCTTGGCTTTGGAATCTTTTATGCATGTCGTCTCACCAAGGTGAACGTGTATGTAAAATATTTTTTTAATTAAACAAGTCTTTCAAGAGATTTAGAGGAGGGATAACGTATACATTTGTATTATGTCTCCTCCAATTTATACGTTCCATCCAAAGTGTTGGTCGAAATGGACATACTTGTACTACTATCTACCTGTAGACGTATTGCAACATGTCATTTCTGAAGCAAAGATTATCATCAATCCCCGAAAAGAGTTGGACCGAGCTGAGTTTTGATCTCATAACTCCTATAGCGTATTTGCAATGTGTGTTTAATCATTGCGAATCCAGTATCGGCGATAAAAAGTACAGAAACATATGAGCGATGCTCTGCTGAAAGGGAATTTAATGCATCTTCGCAATTCATTAAATCAAGCAATTCATTACATGATCGTGGATCCATAAAATCCATTTTGTATAACAATGGACAGATTTATGAAGTATAGTGGTACTTGGACCTGCAGAAAATATTTTTTAAAAAAAAAAGGGGGGGGGGTTTCGACACAGGTCTGTCTGTGCGGACTATGCAGGTTGATCTGGTTTGATACTTTTTGTAGATGCATCAAAGCCCCTTTTCACAGAGAATGGCTCGTACGAAAAAAGAATTTCGAAAAAAAAAAACTAGAAATATGTCACCTACACGGATCCCCCATCCCCGCACTGCGACCTTGACCTTTGAGCTGGCGTCACGGTTATTGAGCGCGACATGTCGTCTGTCCATGGTTATCATTTGTGTCAATACTTTTAAAATCGGACCATGCACCTGGAAGTTATTGGCCGGACACAAAAGGCACCGTATACCGAACACACATACATGCATACAAACCCACACACATACAAACACACAGACAGTAGTAACACTATATGCCCCTCATTTTAATGACAGGAGCATAAAATCAACGGTACAAACATGTCCCCCATATTTGAAATATTGGTTAGACGGAAACATCTTTGGGCATTAGATATATTCAGTCAACTCACGTAAAGGACATTGCAGAACAAAAAGCTCCGCCTCGAAATCAGAGACTAAAAGAGCTTTACGTCATAGTACCATAAGCATTTTAATACAAAAATCTCATAAAAATATATGCTTAAACATGGAAGGACGATTACGGTCCAACTCACACAGTTACTGATGTCAGAAAATAATATTTAAATCGGTAAATTTTCTTATGATGTGACGTTAAGCATTTATGAAGTTTAGACACTACTGGATTAAATTTTATTAGGTCTGAGTATATCTATACACCTCTGGAGGTAGTTCAAAAATATATGAGAGGAGGTCTCGAAAAAAGTAGGTTTAATGCATCTCCGTGATGCATCATACCCAGCAATTCATCACATAATTATAGATCCATACAACACATCTTATCTATCGATAGACTAAATCATGAGGTAGAATGGTCCTTGAACACGGAGAAAAAATTAAAAATAGCAAAACGTTTTGACCCACGTCAGCCTACGCGGATTGCGCAGGCTGACATGGGTCGATACTGTTTACAGATGCATAAAACCCCTTTTCACAGTTCACTACTCATATTTAGTTACCGTGTTAGCATTTATAAGTAATCACTCAAGTGAAGAGACGTCATTTTATACATTAAACATAGTGGAATTTCTTTACCATTTAGATGTCGGAAGAATTCACCATATCATACAATATAGACAACTTTCTTATTGTCACATCCTTACATGTTACATTCCTAATGGCTGCAAAGAAAAGGACTTGAAGTACAGAAGCTGCTGTTACCGTGAACTGACGTAGACAGAATGTTTGTTTGCATTGTCGGATGAATACCCCACACCTGTGCATATTTTCAAACATATTTTTAAAGAGGAAAAAAGTAAAAGAGGTCAGAGAGATCGGAGAGAGAGAGAGAGAGAGAGAGTATTCATTGATTTACCTTGACTTGGAAAAGATTCTGGAAAAAGAAAAAGTAAAAAAGATTAATATATCTTTTTTCCGTAAACGAGCAAACTAGATATTGATAAGACATCCACTACTGAAGTGAGGCTCATTGCGTGGTTCGGTTTCCTCGTGTACATGAAAAGTTTATCATCACACACACACAAAAACTTGACCTATACTCATCTGGCATGCACTATTGAAAGAAGCGTCAGACGATATGGTCAGAACTCTGAACAACGTAAGGTACATGTACTATCTCCGAACGACATAACAAACCATCTGTGAACGACGTAAAGCACCATCTCTGAATTTCGTAAAGTACAAATTTTTTACTTTGCACTTAAGTTACAACACTGAACGACGTGAAAAAATCCTGTGAACATGTTAAAGACTCTTAACTTTGAACGACATAAGGTACCTGCTCTAAATCACAAAAGGTACTATATGAACAAGATATATACTGACCCACACTTCCAACGCAAAATGATTTTTGAATATAATTTCAGTTTCGGGATATAAAAACCAAAAAGAAGTATTATCGGACATGTGCATCTCCTATCTGTGGATACCATTCAATTGACAATTTTGTTAGGCTTCACTGAACACTGGTACCTGATACATTGTCTCATTTTTGTGTTTCAACTGCACAACTTGCAAAATTTTTAACATCTGAATGTACACAAAGTTTATCACAAACTAATTGTAGTGGAGTTAAGATTTTTAAACGGTCTGTCCTGATAAGTCCGAGATTAACGATTGAAACCAGAGGACTTGTTTTTGGAATGACCCAGGCTGTGGTGTCATTTACCGCTGTGTCCCGTTTTTTTTTTTTTGTGCAGTATCTACCGTTCACAGGTTGTGGCAGAATTTCACCCGAACAGGTAATGATTCAAAATGAATGATTTTGATTATGTATTGCAGTTCAAAATTGCTCGAAACGGTTCTTTACCCCTTTCCCCCCCCCCCTTTTTTTTTTTTGCCTATCTATCGTTGAGTCTTGAACCCGATTATAATGTTCATGTCAGGGTAAAGTTGCTGATTTACCATGCCGAAGTAGAGACAGAGTCACAACCCCAGTCCACAACAACGGACAGCTCCTAGCGAGGAAAACCATCGCAGTAACAATACGATTGCACTGCTGTTCCGTAAGTGCACATAGAGTAATCAGAAGGCTACCCGAACGCCATCAGAGCGCGCCGTCATTACTCTGTCGCATGTTCGTCGCACAAATACAGTCCAATACTCATACGAATGCAGCTTCAACAGGCTCTGATCCATGAGTGGAATAAAGTGCCCTTAAATGTAATCCCCCGATACCTCAGGTTCTTGCGTCGGAGATTCATGACTGCAATAATAGCCAATATTGGCACGAGTGTTTTGTTTTATGAAGACACCCCTCTAGCGCACTGAGGCAAAGGCTGACTGGTCTGATCGGGTTTGAAGGGAGAATGTAGTGCTGTCTTTTTCAAAAAATATCATTCTGTCTATTTTTGAAATTTTGTGACGGTGGGTGAAATAAAAAATGAAAAATATTAAGTCAAACCTAATTTTGCGCTGGAAGTGTGAGTCAGTACAGTACCTTCTCTAAATCATATGAAGTACCTCCTCTGAACCTCATAAAGCATCTCTAAATCACTTAAAGTATTATCTCTGAACAACGCAAAAAACAAAATCTTTGAACGACAGTAATAACTCGAACGACTTAATATAATAACTCTGAACTTCGGCCGACGTAATGTACTAGCTCTGAACAACATAAAGAGTCATCTATGAACGACATAACAAGCTTTTTTTGAACGGCGTAAGGTAACGTCTCTGAACGACCTAGAGCACAATCTCTGAACAACATAAAGCACCATCTCTGAACAACATATCGTACCATCTCTGAACAGCATAAAGCACCATGACTGGACGACATAAAGTACCTTCACTGAACGACGTAACGTACCATCTCTGTACGACGTAACGAACCATCTCTGAACAACATAAAGCACCATCTCTGAACGACATAAGGAACCATCTCTGAACGACATAACGAAACATCCCTGATTGACTTAACGAACCATTTCTGAACGAAATAAAGCACCATCTCTGAACGACATTACGAACCATCTCTAAACGACATAACAAAACATCTCTGAACGACATAAAGCACCATCTCTAAACGACGTAACGTACCATCTCTTTACGACGTAACGAACCATCTCTGAACGACATAATGAACCATTCAACGACGTAAAGTACCCACTCTAAACAAAGTAGAATGACAATTCTGAACGACGTTAAGGACCAACTTTGAACGATATGAAGTAAATTCTTGCACGACAGAAAGCACTTAACTTGAAAGATGTAAAAAAAAAGATTGAATGACTCAAAGCACCAACTCGGAATTACCTAAAGTACTCGCTCTAAACGACGTTAAGTACCATGTCTGACCGGCTCAATATTCCACTCTGAATGACGTAAAGCACTAACTATGAATAACCAACGTTAGATAATATTTTCGGTAACCGATCAATTCGTACTTAGGTCATTTCGTATCTATATCATTTCGTACGACTTGCGTCATTTCGTACCTACTTCTTGGGCAACTCTAGTAGCTACCATTTTGTATCCACTTCATTAACTACCCACTTTTCTATTTTGAACTGTCTCTAGTTGGTACGAAATGACTTTTATCCGGTAATTTCTTACCCTGTTATGCTTTTGATATCTTTCAATTAAAAAAAAAAAAAAATCCCAAGTATTTTGTGCTTCTGTTTATACTAGGTATGAAATTACCCTACTGTGGTCATCTGGCACCCAGCTACACTTAACTTTTAGTTATTTGCTAGTTTTGTCCACATATGTTTGCATTTCTTACCCCTACCTTGACAGCTATTTCGAAACTTATTCCAATTTCTCTCTACTCATATTAAGTTCATAGATTTACTTCAACCCTGTTCACTTACACTTTGTAAGGCTGGAGTAGTTAGAATTTTTCTTGCAACGTTTTTGAATTCGATGCATTCTTGATTAAATCTCGATTTCCAGATTTTTTTTATTATTATTATTTTCCGTGTACTATTTCATTTTTATTTCATGCAAATTCTGGAAGCTAACTTTCTGCAGTATTTTCTATCTTGTTAACTTCATCAACATGCTTTTCATAAAAATGTTCACCTTTTCAATTTATGATGATAGAGAAGCAAATACAGAGGTGTAAAATGTTAATCTCGAACACATTGTCTTAATCCATTGGTCAATACATGCCGCATTGTGATTCCCTTTGTGCGTACCACCGTCATATCATGAAATGGGAAAGTGGTGAAGATAGTGTCAAACACAGGTGTTTGACACTTTCTTGCAATTTTCACCTTAGCTACGTACATGCACATGGGTCATCTTGTTTTATTTTTGATCACATTGAATGTTCAAAGGAAATTTAATCCGGATGATCTCATGGCGCCATTGAATACATCTCTGTTAAAATGTTTATTATCCTTTTAATAATAATCACAAATTTTCAACTTTGTCCAAGTGCCTTGAACACGGTGTAAATCGTGATTCACGGTATTTCATTTCTGTTGTACGATTATATAGGATTTTATTTCCGTTGGACGATAGTCTTGCTTTTAACCTATTACATATTGAAGTAGTAGCGCTGTGTTCGATATTATTCTGTAAGTCTGCCAGTTCACTTTTACCGAGAATTAAAAAATCAAGGACATCAAGTCACGTTGTTGTCTGAGAAGAAGCTGGCGTTACTACAGAAGCGACTACAAAAGTCTAGATGGAAAAAGTGACTATTTCACAGGGCCATCGTCAGCTTTTGAAAATAGTGCGTCCAGGAACCTCCTCCGAGATTCCGTGAGTGGGAAGGTTTTTGGATTTAAGACGTCTCTAGAAGCCGTTTCAAAGCATTTTGAGACTATATAGGCAAGTGGTACGGACAATACCATAATTATTTGGCCGGGGGTGTGGCACAGTCATTACCGGACTGCTGACAACGGCCTTGTTTCAGTATTGGGATTAAGTAAAGGGAGACTAAAATGTCTGCTACCCACCATCTAAAGGCCTACTTCCTGTTATATGTACCAACTGATAGTGGCAGTGATTAAATGAAGATTTCCAGTAACTTGTAAAAACATACTGAGTGATCATAGAGTGCTTTTGTCGGAAAATGTCACCGTATGTATCGGACATTGTGGTGTAATATCAGACTACACATTCTTTACGGTCTGACCCTTACTTTCACAGTTCGTAGTATCCTCTTCTGAAAAAGGTTAAGGCAGTGTTCTGTGGGTACGGTACCGTGCCCCTTGCCTCTGAGGCTAGAGGTACGATACCGTACCCAGAGACTCGAAAGATAGGGATAAGGTACCATACCTGGAAACAGCCCTAGTAGTACTGGCTCCCTGTATTACTGGCAAATAACTTATCAAGTACTTGTATCCAACTCATTTCCAGTACATTACATATACATACAATCTTCCGCATCCATATTTCGACATTTCAAATAGAGACTTTGCAGTGTAATGTTTATCACACCTTTACCTGGCTTTCACTGTGTCCGACAGCTGTTTGCTTCCACCAAATTAACGAATATTAAAACTCAAAGTACAAGAAAATAAATCTTTGCTAAATAATTATAAGAATAGATTGGAAAATAAGCAGCAAGTTCTGTTCTGTATAGCTAGGTACACTTTTCGTGCTGTCTCCGTGCAACGACCATGTTCTTTCCCAGTACAACCCATTATCCCCCTTAGCCACTATCTACCTCTTTTCCAAAAGGATGCATTGACGAAAAAAAGGTGTGTGTCAAAATGTAGTCTACCAGTAAAATCTGAGTCAAAATTCAAACTTTTAAACCCCTTCCAATGGTAGCCAAGTCAAGGTTACACGTATTCTGATACTGAAAAATTGGTCTTGGAAACGTAATTGTAAAGTTTTATATGGTCTCATACTTTATCTGGATATTGTTAGATGATTTAAGGGTGACATTTGAAGCAAAATGTCAGTGGAAAATGACAAAATACAAAACATGCCATCTGGCGGTCAATGAAAAAATAAAACATATTTACCAGAATACGGGGCAAGACTTGGTGGAAAATGACCGAAGAAGGTACCGGATGACCATGTAGAAATTTAAACAATTAACCAAAATGAAAAATTAGTTCCTAGGTAAGAAATGGCTGAAGTGGGTATGACGAATTGACCAAAGTGGTTACGAAAGGACCAATATGAAAAATCAAGTGGGTACAAAAATGACCAAAACCGTACGAAATGACTTGGGTACGAAATGATCTAGGTTCGAAATGACCCATTTTTTCAACGAATTTCTCACATATTAATATGTTAACAAGTTAACATAAAATATAGATTGGTACCAGCAATATGCTTACACACGCAACTGATGATTTTTGATGTGTTTCTGATGACTGTTGTAAAACATTTATTTTTCTTTTATTTTAAGACGCAAGTATTTCAAGTTGCCGAAGTATAAACGTACGTGAATTATGTTTAATCTTTTAACACAGTGCAGCAGCAGTTCTTATTGCTCGAATCAGGACTGCTGGTACACACATTTACAGTGGCATATTCGTGCATTGACGAATTTGCAATTGTTCAAATAAGAAATGGTTTTCTGTACAAAATAGATAAGATATAAATCTAGCACTTACGCCCCACATGCACCAGACAGTATATAGGAAACAAGAGGATAATGTAGACAATTCGAATCTTCATGTTTGGTTGACGCCTCTGGTCTGCTCCATGTATGAGAATATAATAAAAATGGTTTAAACACGGAAACAACTATTGACTTAGTGAATGAGGAAATTGGAAAGAAAAAACATGCTGGTAGTATTTCCCTTTAGAGTGTCAAATAACCAAAAACCATTTGCAGTCTGGAAAATGGAAAGATGATCACAGTGTTGAACGTGTCCTTATGAGATTCAGATTACTCAAATTATCGGACAGTCTAGTTTTGGACATAACCACGCTGCACGTTTCGCCGAGTCGTTTTTTTTTTTTCTTTCTGCGCACTGCCCTCGAGATCAAGTAAAGTAGCGATTGAGTTCTAAGGGTTCACATTTCCCCCTAGACATGCAAAAAATGCACATGTATCGATAACTCTTTACTAAACCACAAACATTTAGGCTTTCTTTTCTTGAAAGAGGTTACAGACGTACAAATTCAGGGTGGCTCAAATGATAAGAATTGTGAAGGAATAGTATATACAGTGTGGAAAAAGAAAACGGTGGCAACCACTATGTACTCCTTCCACCCACATTTTTCTTTGCTAAAGCACTCTTTCTCAGGGTCGTAAACCACGAGTTTCTTTGGTAACGAGATACTTCTACATCTTAATCCTGTTCCAGAAGACAAAATTTTAGACTCATCCGAATTCAAAGCAGTTGCAGACGCCAAATTAGATGTGGCTAAAATGATAGGATATATCTCAAAAAAAATGTAGAAACATTTTGGGAAAAGGAGAAAATGTTGGTTACGAACAAAGCTCTGGATTTGTCAATAGGAGTACAACAGCGGGTCAAAGTTTGTGGCTTACACTTTAAATTTCAACGTGGCATGAAAAGGCAGTAATGTGACACCCTGCTTTCATTTTTCAACCGTCTACGAGAAATAGAAAATTCAAAAATAACCGAATGATCGATAACTCTGCAATCCTCAATTACCTTGCAGATATTAACCCTTTACCAAACAATTCCGAGTTCTAACGACCTTGAAGAAGACTTATCTTAAAAAATCTGTTAGAAAAGGAGAAAATGCGGGTAATCAGCATTTGTTTTTTTCCTTTTTCCTACGATGGTTCTACCCTTTCAAAAATAAATCTCATTATGTAAACTACATATAATGTGTCGTCTACAAATGCTTTCAATTCGGACTAATCAAAAATTTCATTTTTTGGTAAGGAGGTAACATATTGCGTGGTTCAAATTTGAAATTATATAATATAGTATCGATTTTTAGTGATCAGATGCAGTTGACCTCTTACAAAACGATCTCGTGAGTGGGACCCAGATGGTTTTGTTGGAGAAGGAGAAATGCTGATAATCTGCTTATTCTCCTCGTCTGCAATACTTTCTATCATTCCAAATACAAATCAATCATTTGAAGTAGTAGATTTACGTCCATTTTTCCTCCGACCTACGCATTCTAAGTCCAGTCTAAGAGTTGGCATCTGGCAGAAGAGTCGTGCATGAATTCTACGAAAGGGCCGACGGCTCGTGAACAGGCGATATAACACACCATACATGTAGATTCAAAGTTTTCTGATTGCAATATTGAAAATTGGTTTGCTGAACGTTATGAAAATTGCTAAATTTTACATGCATATCGTAATGCTTATCACCATGAACAATTCAGCATAACTATATGAGCCATGCCCTGGCAAAAGGAGCCTTAATGAATCTCCCTGATGCATTTTACCAGGCAAGTCATCACATAGTTATGGATTCACAAAATCCATTTTATCTAACAATAGGCTGAATCCTGGGATACAATGGACCTTGGACAAATAGCAAAAAGTGTCGACCCAGGTGAGCCTGCGCGGACTGCGCAAGCTGACATGGGTCAATACTTTTTATACGCCGCTGGAGGCGACGTATATTGGCGTCATCTCTGTCTGTCCGTCCGTCCCTTCGTCCCTCCGTACGTACGTCCATTTCTTGTGAATGCAACTCCTCCCACATTTCTTGACGGATTTGGATAAAATTTTCACAGAATGTTTCTCATCATGTGACCTATCGCATATTGTCAAGGTTTTGCGATTTGTAGCTGCGTCATGGAAAAAGGGGGCTTCATGTTTTATCTTATTTCATTTCTTGTGAACGCAACTCCTCCCATATTTCTTGACGGATTTGGATAAATTTTCACAGAATGTTTCTCATCATGTTACCTAGCGCATATTGTCAAGGTTTTGCGATCTATAGCTGCGTCATGGAAAAAGGGGGCTTCATGTTATATTTCATTACATTTCTTGCGAACGCAACTTCTCCAACATTTCTTGACGGATTTGAATAAAATTTTAACAGAATGTTTCTCATCATGTGACCTAGCGCATATTGTCAAGGTTTATAGCTGCGTCATGGAAAAAGTGGTCTTCATGTTGTATTTCATTTTTCACCAATATCTCTTTAATTACTGGACATATCTCAACGGATTTGGATAAGATTTTCACAGATCATGTGACCTAGCGCATATCGTGAGGGTTTTGGAATTTATTGCTGTGTCATGGAAAAAGGTGGCTTCATGTCAAATTTAATTTTTCATCGATGTATCTCCAACTAATGGACATAATTTCATGAAACTTCATATTTTTATTGGTTAATCAAAGGCGATGACCAGTGAGTCCGTCGTGTGTCCGTCTATCCATCCATCAATCCGTGCGTAAACCTTTTAGATTACAAGTAACACAATAAATCCATTGAGCTACCCAGGCAGGTGCTAGAAATTCCAACACTTTAGCCTCTATAGCTAGCTGCTTGAAATAGCAGCCATGTGGTGGCGTATATTGTGACGACGGCACTTTTGTTGCAGATGCGTTAAGCCCCCTTAACACAGAGCGATGAATGAATGAATGTATGGTGTTTTAAGGCGCATCGACATCTAGGGTCATTTAGCGCGCAAAAAAGAAGTAATGAAAGGAAAGAATAGGATGTAAGAGTGTGAGTCATGAGTATATGATGAAAGATGTGTTATGAAATGGTAATATAATGGAAATGAAATAGATATACACTGATAAGAATAAATAGCCCTATTATGAATAAAAGGTTTAAAAAAAATTATCACAGTTTTGTATAAGGCCCAATCTCCTTGAGAAAAACATTCTCCTTGAATAGATCGACAATCTTTCTGGAATGCCTTGATCCGTAATTGGCGACAGTTTTGCTGGGATTTATCTGTATTTCATAAAACTGATCTATTTGAATGTTTGATACTGTGTACAGTATCCAGATGAAATTTTCAAACAGACGGATCTTGTATTCTCAAATACCAGCCACTAATTTAAAATGACCTTTTGTAAAATTATTAATTCATTTACATCCAAGATCATAAATTTTGCAAGATAAAGTATAACGGTGAAAAAATGATATAAATAGAATGTAAAAAAAATGAGTAATGAATACATGATGAAATATGTATAATGAAATGATTTTGTAAAGGAAATAAACTAGATATACAGTGATAGGAAGAAAAAAGTCTGAATAGGAATAGAAGGTTTCAAAACAATATCACAGTTTTGTATAGAGTCCAATCTCCTAAGAAAGCCTCAGTGTTGACAGAATCAAAGAGAGCTCTCATACTGTCAACACTACAGTGTTTGGAACGAATTGGATGAAGATCCACACAATCAAGAAAAATGTGTTCAACAGAAAGGGGCGCATTGCAGGGAATGCACTCTGGTGCCTCATCATGTATTAACAGCCAAGAATGCGTTAAACGTGTGTGTCCAATTCTGCAGCGGGCAACTATTACCTCCTCTCGGCGAATGGACCTGTAAGCTGGGTACCATTCACCTAGGGCTGGTGTAACTGAGCGTAACTTGTTAAAAATGTCAGCATCCCATTGTGATTGCCAAGAAGATTGGATATAGGTTAAAACAGAAGGTTTAAAATATGTGTATGGAACTTTATAATTGGATTGGGGAAGTGACAATGCCGACTTGGCAGTTATGTCGGCCTTTTCATTGCCCCTTTTGCCCATGTGACTAGGGATCCAGCAGAAGACTATTCTTTTAGACTGAACCAAAAGTGAAATGCGTTCAAGGACATCGCAGACAGATGCATTCTCAAGTTTCTGGTTGTGCAAAGCTGGAAGTGAGGATAATGAATTAGAAAAAATGATGAAGCGAGTAGAGTCAGACTGTTCAACAAGATCAAGGGCCTGGTCAATTGCTTTCACTTCTGCCGAAAAGACAGAAGATTTATCAGGAAGGCCACATTTTTTAATTTTAGTTCCGTATACAGCAGCAGCTGCAACTGAATCACCATGTTTAGACCCATCCGTGTAAACAGGCTTGAAAGAGAAGTACTGTTCCTTGATCTCGTTGTATCTGACTCCAAACATACTTTGGTCAGTTTCTGATTTCTTGTCAAAAGTAAGGTCAAAACGAAACTCTGCTGTTCCCATTGACGATGGTGGAATGTCTGGAATTTTATGTTCAGCAATGGTATCCAGATCCACATTAAGATTACATATGTGAGGTTCCAAGCGAATACGTAAAAGGCGGTATTGCATTGGATTTCCTCTCAAATAGATGTTTATACTGGGGGTTAAAAACAACCTTATGAGTAGGATTAAAAGGGTTAGATTTAAGTTTTAAAAGGTATTGAAGGGCCAACCTTTGTCTTCTGGCATAAAGAGATGGTTCGTTAGCCTCAACATACAGGCTATTAATCGGAGAAGTTCTAAATGCTCCAAGAACAAGACGCAAGCCTTCATTATGAATAGATTCAAGAACTTTTACGTACGACTTTCGAGTTGATCCATAGACAATGGATCCATAGTCCAATTTGGAGCGGACAACAGAAGGATAAAGGCGAAGAAGAACTTTTTGATCAGCTCCCCATTCAGAATGGGCGACAAATTTGAGAAGATTAAGGGCCTTTTTACATTTCTCTTTGAGTACACTGACGTGTGGAATAAATGTAAGCTTTGATTTAAAAGTGACCCCGAGAAATTTAAATTCAGGGACAACATCAACGCGTGTTTTATTCAAGAAGAGATTAGGGTTTGGACGGTGACGGTGAAGGTTGCAAAGATGCATACACTTTGTTTTAGTTTTAGAAAACTTGAAACCGTTTTCAACAGGCCAAGACTGGAGTTTATTGAGACATTGCTGTAGTTGTCTCTCTATGGTGTTCACGTTTCTAGCCCTGAAACATATGACAAAGTCGTCTACGTATAGAGAACAGTCAGCTCCTGGGTTTATAGCTTTTTCAGTGCTATTGATTTTAATGCTAAAAAGAGTAACAGAGCGCATACAACCTTGTGGTACGTCCATTTCCTGTTCTCCAGCGCCTGACAGGGTTTTACCAACACGGACTCGAAAAAGCTGTTCCTTTAAGGCCACAATGAAAAGTGGAAGGCGGCCTCTAAGACCAAATTTCCTGGTGGTGTCATAAGCACTTTCAGGGTCAAAGAATACAGACACTACATGTTGTTTTTTAATAAAAGCTTCTCGAATGAAAGTTTCGAAGTGGACAAGGTGATCAATTGCACTTCTCTGGCGGCGAAATCTACTCTTAACATCAACAATAAGATTGTGGCGTTCCAAGAACCAGACATGTCGAGTGTTTACTATCCGTTCAAGAGTTTTACAAAGACAGCTAGTGAGGGCTATTGGACGGTAATTACTGGGATAACTAGAGTCTTTTCCTGGTTTGGGGATAGGAATAACCAATGCCTCTCTCCAAGAAGAGGGGAAGTCTCCAGACTGCCAGATATCATTAAAAATATCTAATAAAATGGTAAGAGATGTGAATGGCAAGTGTTTCAGAAACTGATGGTGAACTTTGTCTGAGCCTGGACAAGAATCATGGGCTTTGCTAAGAGCAGACTTCAGTTCTTTTAGTGTAAATAATTTGTTGTAGTGCTCTGTGTTATCTGATTTGAAGTTCAGTTTCTTCTTTTCCTCTTGGGCGTTATTCCTCTGGAACTGTTTAGAGTAGTTCTCAGAGAAGGATTTTTTTTTGCAAAAATATTGGCTAGGGCATCAGCAATATCAGAGCCAGGATAAAAATATGTTTCTGACTTGCAGTCATTCAAAAGTGAAAGAGAGTTGTTTGAAATAAAGTTTTCCAGCTGAAGAGTGAAGACCCCTACGGTATTATCATCACAGTCCCAGGTGGTATTGTGACCATTAAAATTACCAGCTAAAATAAAAGGAGTGGGTAACTGGGAAATGAGATCGTTAAATTTCTTCTCTTCTATGGATACGTGAGGTGGAAGGTATATTGAACAGAGTGTGACTGTGCTCTGCAGGGACAATTTTACTGCAACAGCTTGTAGACTTGCATCCAAGGCAATGTGCTGATGTGGAACATTGTTGTTTACAATGATGAAGACTCCACTTTGAGCTTTATGACCTTCGGTAAAGACTTTGTTATACACAGAATGATATTTGAAGGAAACTGAATAATCTTCCTTCGTGAAGGTTTCTTGAAGGCATACTGCTACAGGGTCGTAATCATTAATTAAGAGGGATATTTCCTCAAAGTTAGGTCTCAGACCTCGACAATTCCGTTGAATTATTGTATTAGCCATTATACTTGAGAGTACCATAGTTAATAAAAATAAAACAGGGGACTTTAAAAGATAAATAGTGATTAAGATTTAACGACTTTGGTCTCAGGGCGAGAGGTGGACCAAACTTCAATGTCCTTGTTCGACTCATGGTCCGGGTGAGATTCCTCCGACTCGGAGGCAACACCCTCTAGATCTTGGTCAGCCTCCATAGCCTCCAGATCCTGAAACCTATTAGTGGTTGGGATCTGAGGTAGAGGTACATCCTTTACAGAAGGCTTGGGTTTTGTTTGTCTTCGAGGCGCAGCAGATGTTTTTTTTTAGAATTAGAATTTGACCTCTGTGGCTTTGAAGAAGCCGAAGAAGTACTAGAGGTTTTCAACTTCTGCTGCGGAGAAGCAACAGCATCAGTTGAATTGACAGAGCGAGCTTTCTGAATGTGTGATGATTGTGATGAAGGAGAAGTAGAAGGTTTACTAGTTGCGGATGAGGCAAAGGATTTGGATACATAAGAGGAAGATGACTTAGACTGAGAATAAGAGGAGGTTTTCTGTGAGGAAGAAGAGGGAATGGGAGATGAAGTTTTGGAAGGGACAAGGCCTTTGATTTCATCAGCCTTGTCCGGGAACTTCTCAAGCAGTTCACATTTGTCATTAAATTTAACAAACCAGTTTTGTATATACTGATCTGTTAGCCTCTCACTATATCACATACGAGTAAGTAGCCGCTTGTTCTCTATGTAATGCAGTCATTACCGAATTTCTTTTTATCACATAACTTCCCTTGTTTTCAGTGTTATATATTGCTTACTTCATTTAACCTGATCCTGACCTTTATGCTGAATATATAAGTAGGTATAGAAATAGAAGTCCGACTTTCATTTGAAAAGTTACATATACATGGGAAGGTATGTGCAGATAAGAAATTCATTTCGTACATACAGAACGGAATATTTGTGTGACGTCATTTTTGACGTCAATTTGTACGTATTTCACGAAAAAGTATAGTCACACGCAAAAAGTATTGGTGAAAAGGGCAGCCATCTTTGATTTACTTAATTTATGAGAGTTTATATGGCTTTGTCTCCCTTTTATAGCTCGGTTTATCTGGGGTCATTGTGATGTCATCAGGCCAGTGACAATATCATTGATGATGTAATTGATGACATCACAGTTTTTTGTCTTTTGGTTGTTTTTGTTATTGAAAACACACAATGGGTAGGAAAGGTCGAGAATTATCACTAGAGTTAAAAAAAATTGGCTGTGGATTTATATGAGAATGGTCACAAGCTTTGTGATATAAGTAAACTGTTGAGTGCACCTTACATGACTGTTTCAAATATTGTAAAGAAATATTTTAAACACTGGTTCAGCTGAGAACAAAAGGCGAAGTGGTCGACCAAAACTTGTGTTAGACAGAGATTATAGACAACTTGAGCGTCTTGTAAAGGTGAATAGGAGGGATTCTTTAAGTGATATAACCTCAAAATTCAATGAAAACAGGGAGATACAGGTATCTAGAAGGACAATTCAACACCATTAAGTCAGCATGGGTTCCAAAGAAGGTTTCTGAAGAAGAAAGTTGTGGTCAAGAATGAAAATAGGAGGAAACGGTTGTCTTTATGTTTAGAGAAGGGAAGGTGGATCGTAAATGGTTTTCCTTAAAGTTCTTGTAATTTTTCAATCAATATCTTGTATGGCCACCTCTGCTGTCTATACAGGCAGTTATTCGACGTCGCATAGACCTTACATAACGTAAAATCATTGCATCAGGAATGTTATTCCATTCCTGAACGAGAGCGGTGGCCAAAACCTAACTTTAATGTTACCTTAGTCTTTGAGTACTTTTGCAACTTTGATTTTAGTACCACCTTCATTTAAACTGCAAAAACCTAACTTAAACTTTCTGTTAGTCAAAATCTGATTAGCGTGGCATTTTCTACAGACTCTGAACTAAAGTATGATACCAAATTTGTTGGTCTTCAGTAAAACATGCGACGAGAAATAAAAGAAAATTAAGTGCACACTTATTTATGGAACTGAATATATATTGTGTATAAAAAACATTTATTGAGTATAAAAATATTTGTTGGGTAAAATGAAATATACCTTGTGTATAAAATAAATTTATTGTGTATGAAAAATATTTATTGAGTGAAAAAATATATATTGTGTATGAAATAAATTGATTGTGTATAAAATATATATATATCGTGTATAAGTCACAAAAATATTTATGTGCGAAATTAAAATTCATTATATATATATATATATATATATATATATATATATATATATATGTGTGTGTGTGTGTGTGTGTGTGTGTGTGTGTGTGTGTGTGTGTGTGTGTGTGTGTGAACTCGTACCCTGGAGAACTCTTACCCTTAGCTCGAGGGTAATGATTTTTCGTGCGTCTTCCGATCTCCTGTCGAACGGGCATCTGACTCAGACCTCTGAAAACATTGGTAACCAGCATTTTCTCCTTTGCCCACAATGTTTTCTACATGTCCAGCAACTTTCAGTTTTTCAGTCTCATTTATTCCATTCTCTACAAGTCCTTCAAAGTTGGACAAGTCTAAAATCTGTTATTTGGTAAAGTGTTATTGTTGAAGCACTTTTCACAACTGTAGTTGAGGTTGCAGCCTGTAAAGATCATGATTAGACTACACAACACTGCAGTCTGATCTGTGATCTACACTGTCCTCTTTAAGACATCGTGGGTAATAGCAACATTGAAATTCAATTATTCGGGCCTTTAGAAGACTGAAAATGTTGGATTACTATGGGGTTCTATGGGTTGATATGATAACATTATACATATATCTGGAATAACTTTAACCCTGTACAAACAATCCTGAGTTTTCATGATTCTGGAAAAGGCCTCTGAATACATGGTTGGAAAAGGAGAAAAACATGTCTTACAACTAACAAAATAATGAGGTAGGATTATCCTTGGACATGCAGAAAACTCTGCTAACCAGCATTTTCTCCTTTTCGCACAATGGTTTCTGATCTTTTAAATACAATTCCTGGTAATTTGAGCCACGTTTAATTTGTCATTTACAAAGATTTTCATTTGCATCATAAAATTTTTCCACCTTGTAAATAGTAAATCCTTATCAGGAGGAAAACATTTAGATTTCTCCAAATTGGCTGAAAGGATAGATTTGTCTTTGAAAGGGTGGAAGAAGGAGAAATGCTGGCTAGCAGAGTTTTCTGCATGTCCAAGGATCATCCTACCTCATGATTTTGTTGGTTGTAAGACATAATGGATTTTTATATATCCATAATTATTAAAAAAAACTTTGATTGACATCATGTATCACCGAGATGCATTTAGCACCCTTTTGCCAGAGCCAGGCTCATTTATTAACATAACATCGTGTGTGTATTTCAAGAGTTGTTATAAAGTATGCTGAATACATCGCATCTATTTTTTTTTTTAATTTGATGGATAAATAAATATGATGTAGTATTTTTGTTCCTCAGTGTTATTGTTTATATCTCTGCAGGATCCTGCGTGGCTCATAGATGACGGTGTAGGATGTAAGATGTAAGCAAAAGATCCTTGCATTCTAAACTCATGAATCCCTAAGTCAAATTGTAGAATACGTATCCGAAATAGAAATCATTATTAGAAAACGAGAAAATGCTGGTTTCCAGCATTTTATCCCTTTTTAAATATACATGTATTCTCAAAAGCCTTTTTCTCGTTTTCTAATAATGATTTCTATTCTAGAGATATATTCCACTATTTGAACAATATTTGATATGTAGTCTTTAAATGCTTTGGATTTGGACAAGTCTAAAACTGTTCCGTCAGGTGTCTCGGAGATACTGGCATTTACCATGGAAACTAAAAAATCTTAAAGCACGAAAGGGCTTTTAAGAAAATAAGAAAAAGGAGGTCGCAAGTTGGATCTGCGGCTCAGCCACTTTATTCCCAAGGATTGACGATAGTCATTGCAACAGGATTCATTCCTCTCTCACCGCTGACCAATGTTTCGGCGATGGTTATTTGGGAAATCAGCCAGTGGCTTGGAAAGAATATTATGTGGAGTACTGATAAGAAGAAACTCCAGGCAAGCACGGATAGGTGCACTGGCCGCCGCGATGTAACTAAAATATTGTTGAAAAGGGCGTTAAACACCATATAACAATCAATCAACACTCTGCCTAAGTTTTTTCCTTTTTTGTTTTTGTTTTTGTTTTTGTTTATGATAACTACCGAATCCTGATCCTAGCAAAGCATTACATTTTTTCTGAAGTGCAATTTTGCATGTTAAGACTGCAGGCCTAGTGGCCGGGTCAGATGCCCGTTCGACAGGAGATCGGAAGACGCACGAAAACTCATTACACTCAAGCTAAGGGTACGAGTTCTCCAGGGTACGAGTTCTCCTGATACCATGTATATATTTTCTTGCAAATAAATGTTAATTTCGCACATAAATATTTTCGTGACTTATACACGATATATATATTTTATACACAATAAATTTATTTTATACACAATGTATATTTATTTCACCCAATAAATATTTTTATACACATTATTTTTATACACAATATATATCTTTTAACCATATATATAGTTTTTTTACACAATAAATATATTTTATACCCAATATATAATTGTTTTCTCAATAAATATTTTTATACGCAATGAATATATCTTATACACAATATATATACATCATTCATACATAATAAATTTATTTTATAGACAATAAATATCATAATATAGAATATAGATTTTTAATATGGAAGACATACGAGTATATTATCAGATACAATATTGCAACGTATTTCACGCCATACTCTAGGCTTCATTAAACAAGCGAACGATTTAGAAAAAAAGATCAGAATGCACATGCGGTTGTCCGCAAGAGCTCGTGTTCTCTCCCACGGAACTCGAAGGGTTAAACCTTTCTCTTACTGTGTGGCAGACCCTCCGGCATCTTAATCAACCCTCATCGATTCGTATACAAGGGGTTGTGGGTTCGATTCCCTGCTTGGACTAAATTAGACAAGTTCACTGGTCAACTTCGAACAAACAAAATACTGGAAATTACTGATAAAATGATAATAAGTAAAAGAATAGCAGTCTCCTTTTTTCTTTTCTTTTTTTTTTTTTTTTTTTTTTCTCAGGTAAATAGAATTGCCCCCCTCACACACACACAATAAATAAATAAATATAGGTACCTCATGATGAAAGAGGTATACTAGGATGTGAAGGAGAAGGGTATTGCGATCAGGCAGGTAGCAAAGGTACATGGTCTGCCAGAGTCAACTCTTCGTTAGAGACTTGCCAATGATAAACCAGATGATGTAAAGCGAGGGAGTCCAGTATTTTTTCCCGAGCTTAAGAAGAGTGCTAGCCGAGTATTGTGTGTTAGTGTCTCATCTAGGATATGGTTTGACCAGGTGGTAGGTATTTGAAACAAGTTTGAAGCAATAGAAGTGGACAGTGAGCCTACAAAGCACTGGATTAATGGATTCCTGAGTAGCTTTCCTGATCTCAACATGGTTCACTCTACGCAAAGGGATCAGGCAAGAGCTGATGCCGTAAATAATGAAACGGTAAAGAATGAGCTTTAATGAGCTTGGTAAG
The DNA here is from genome assembly GCA_946811185.2 of Hippopus hippopus. Lineage (NCBI taxonomy): Eukaryota > Metazoa > Mollusca > Bivalvia > Cardiida > Cardiidae > Hippopus > Hippopus hippopus. The sequence goes on along the minus strand of OX328109.1, from coordinate 20,806,522 downwards.
ACACTTGATAAATACGAAGTCATGTATAGGCCACACTTTATTTGGAATGTACATGAGACTTGAATTTCCCTTGATAACACTCCCAAAGATCCTGGCAAAGACTGGTAGTAATCTACACTGCATCACTTCCGGTAAATCTGCAACAACCACTGTCATTGCTGCTGTAAGTGGTGAAACCATTCCAACCTATGTCATATTTAAAGGTGAAAGGATGTTAAATGATCAAATCTGACGGTGTTACAGGTACAGAGTATAGGTCTTCACCAACCGGATGGTCTAATTTAAACTTGTTCCTAGATTTCTTCAAAAATCATTCCCTATATCAATTTACAGCAAGACTTTGTGTACTTGTGTACTTATATATGATGGATTTCACGCATTACCCTTGACATTATTGATACTGCAAGGAAGGGGAATATTCATTTATTTGGGTTGACCCCTCATAGTAGTCACTGCCTTCAACCCCTTGATATGTTAGTATTTAGTCCGTTCTAAAAGAATCACAGCACTGAATGTCATAAATTTCTACATGCAAAGCCCAGCCGAGTTACAGTTAAGGAGGATCTTCCATAGATTATTCGAGCTGTTTTTAAAAATTCAATGACAGTAAGTACAATTATGTCAGGTTACAGGAAAACAGGAGTGTTTCCTTTTGATCCATCTGCCCCTTGTGTAATTCCACCCGTAATTAATAAGGAAATGAAGGAGATAATGTTGACCAGAAAAGTGACTCTACTTAAAGATAGTGTTAAACCATAGATAAAAAGGTGTGCTTTTGTACTCCCGTACGGAGAGGCAAAAACAGAAGACTTTTTCTGTGAAAAAAAAAGAAAAAATGAAAACCCAAAACCTAATGAAAAGGGAAAACCCCGGGACAAAGAAGGGAAAGCTTGAATTAGTCAAAAGGAAAGTTTTATTTACGTCACCATTTTCTCAGAAAGGATGAAGTGGATTGTCAAATGAAAGAGACTGATAAGACTGGGTATTTTTAAAGTATTCAAAGAAAGAAATCAAGGACAGACAAGAACAATAAAGACAGTAAATCGAAGACAGGCAAAAAAGGGAAAAGGTCCGCCGTTTCAGAATTCTATCAGAGGAAAGGGCCTTGCAAGGAAAGTGAAAGGCAAGCAAATGGCAGAGTTACAAGATGAGTCAAGTGAAGAGACTGATACATCAGTAACAGTATAATAGTTCTGTAAAATTTGATTTTATGTTACTGAGATTCATGAAATCGAGAAGTAGATTTCAGACGACCATTTCATGATGACTCTACGGCTTTCCAGATATGGGAATGAAAATAAGAGGCCCTGATGCAATTCTCAACTTGCTTAAAAAATCTTATTCTCTTGAAAGGCACTTATTTTTTTTTTACTTGTGCCCCACGTTTTATTGGAATGAGAAAACACTCTATCTAGAAGTTATTCGCTTTCATCCACGTAACAGGCCTAAATTGGGGTACTTGGTGGTATATTAAACACAGATCTATCTCTGTATTTTTCTACTTTATTATTACAGGTGACCAAAGTAAAATGTCAGCGCTTACAATATGACAAGGACAATCTGTTTATATCTGTTGATCAAAAGACTCTATAAATTCATTTCAAAACTTTGAAAGAAACTTGCTATTAATTTGCCATTTTTTTTTTCTTTGTTTTTTAGGATGAACATGTACATCTTTTAGGGCATCTTCTTAATAATACGTTTATTCCGGACGTAATCCTTTTTTTGAAATTAGCTGTACCCTGCATTGCCTAATTGAAGAGTAGTTAACAAACAGAAAGTCTGTTATTGTAGAAATATACAGTCACACGCAAAAAAAAAAAAGTATTGGTGAAAAGGGCCGCCATCTTTGATTGACTTAATTTATGAGAGTTTATATGGCTTTGTCTCCCTTCGATAGCTCGGTTTATCTGGGATCATTGTGATGTCATCAGGTCAGTGACATCATCATTGATGATGTAATTGATGACATCACAGTTTTTTGTCTTTTGATTGTTTTTGTTATTGAAAACACACGATGGGTAGGAAAGGTTCAGAATTATCACTAGAGTTTAAAAACTTGGTTGTGGATTTATATGAAAATGGTCACAAGCTTAGTGATATAAGTAAACTGTTAAGTGTACCTTACATGACTGTTTCAAATATTGTAAAGAAATATTTAAACACTGGTTCAGCTGAGAACAAGAGGCGAAGTGGTTGACCAAAACTTGTGTTAGACAGAGACTATAGACAACTTGAGCGTTTTGTGAAGGTGAATAGGAGGGATTCTTTAAGTGATATTACCTCAAAATTCAATGAAAACAGGGAGATACAGGTATCTAGAAGGACAATTCAACACCATTTAAGTCAGCATGGGTTCCAAAGAAGGGTTCTGAAGAAGAAAGTTGTGGTCAAGAATGAAAATAGGAGGAAACGGTTGTCTTTGTGTTTAGAGAAGAGAAGGTGGATCGTAAATGGAAATTGGGATAAAGTGATAAGTTGTTATTGGCACCAGTAACAGGGTGTATGTTTGGTACAAGCGAGGTGAAAGGTATAGACCTGACTTGGTTCCATCGCAACAGAACAGGAAATATCAGGTTATGATATGGGGGTGCTTTTGTTGGTATGGTGTCGGAACAATAACAAGTGTTACTGGAAATATCAATTCTGAAAAATATAAAGACGTCTTAGAAGATAATCTATGGCCTGTAATTGCAAGACATTTCCCTGATAACCAGTACCTTTTCCAGGATGATAATGCACCAGTTCATAGATCAAGGGTGCTTCAAGAATACAAGGCCACAAACAACCTTAAATCAATTTCCTGGCCAGCACAATCACCTGATCTGAATATAATAGAAAATGTTTGGCTTTATATCAAAACTGGCTTATAGACACCATGTCATCAACAGTATTGCAGACTTGTTTCATGAAATAAGAAGAATTTGGATGGACATTCCGCCATGTTTTATTCAAAAGCTTTATTTGTCAATTCCAAGGAGAATTATGTCGATAATACGCTTAAAAGGGCACATCACAAAGAATTAAGGTAGGGAAAAAACAGTTTTCAGTTAGTTCAGTTGAGAAGTTAACTTAGCATAAGCTTTCAAACAAGTCTGTCTGTTTTGGGATAAATCAAAGATGGCGGCCCTTTTCACCAATACTTTTTGTATGTGACTGTACATAAGACGTTATTGAAGGTTTCTGCAACAGAAAAATAGAGAGGCAAGGGCGTCCATTTTCTTACATACAGTAGAACGCGTTAGTACCACGATAATAGAGAATTCAAACCTTTTGAAATGTGGAAAATGGGTGTATCTGAAATTTTGCCCTGTCATTGAAAAGTTTCGCAAAAATAACGAGTTCAAGTGCCCCTCGGACAGCAGTAAAGAAAATACATCCCTTCAGGTTAAATAACTTAGTTTGATTATGACTTAAAAACTGTTAATGAGTTGAAATTTACTGTTGCTGAATTTTAAAACTGTAATTCACGTTTATGGTCTGTACGGAACCCCTAAAATGACATGCTCGACTTTTTTTTAATATGCAAATTTCTCACTTTATTTCGTATTTACAAAATAATATTTCGTTTTTACGAAATACTATTTCGTTTTTACGAAATATTATTTCGTAAATACGAAATATTATTTCGTAAATACGAAATGATCTGATAATTTGAAATACATGCATCCTCGGTTCGACTCGGGGTCGAGGCACTTGGATCAATCATAATGACGAATAGCACTTATTCATGTATTCCTAGGTTACACCAGTAGCCGGATGTGGCTCTGATGTGCCTTGCCAAAGAATTGACACTCAAACAGCCCCGCCAGTGGGATTCTAACCCAGAACCTCTTTGTTATAAAAACGGTGCCTTAACCTCCGTATATAGGAGGACTCGTAATGTTCAGGCATCCGCAAATGCGTCTTAAAAGATGGACAAATCAGCGTCGATGTATTTTCGAGTAGATATGCAGCCTGTTGACTTTCATTCCTTTTGTACTCGTATAAAAATACAGATCTTTAATATAGTGCAAATCAAAGCATTGCTATCTCGAGAGCTTTAACCGCTTCTGTAGCCGAGTGGTTAGGCTGTCCTACTTGAGAATGGGAGGTAGCGGGGTCGATCCCCTGCAAATCCATTTCTAAGACTAATGAAATGGGAATAATAGCGCGTTCCTTATTCCTTTCCTTCTTTGCACTTGGAAAGACGGGATAACATTACGACTGTCGCTTAAGCATCAGGGTAAGAGATTTGCAGAGTGATGATTAGGAGAGAGAGAGACATACAGACAGACAGACAGACAGACAGACAGACAGACAGACAGGCAGGCACGCAGGCAGGCAGGCAGTCAGACAGACAGACAGAGAGCTAAGGTAATATCACGGTGGTTAGTGATGTTACCATGTGTTTCCTGGCTTTCTCACACCAGTACTGACAGAACTTTCTTTTCAAAGCTAAGAGAGGGAGACCAGATTCTTTAGAGACCGCCTCGGAGGTGGATAACAGCGAGGGCTAACGTTAGTGTTTTCGTGCTCATACAAACAAATTCAAATATAGTAGTAATGGAATTCCTTCCTTCGTACTCAGGGTTTCCAGGACAGCACAACGACTGCCTCACCAGTGTAAGGATTATGGGACTTTTCAAGTGCTAGCTGGTGATGATAGCCCAGGAAAAAATGTTTTGTAAACTATTGTCGTGAAAATACTGAAAAAAAAGATTGATGCGACGTTAAACACGAAGCAATCAAACATAACTGAGCCGTGCTCTATGAAAAGGGGGCTGAATGCATCTCCGTGATCCATGGTACCAAGCAAGACATCACCTAATTATGCATCGGCAGACCAGCAGGGGGTCAGGGGGTCCGGAACCCGCCCCCCTGCTCTAGAATTTTCAAAGTAACCGCTGTCTGCCTGAAATTTTGATCAAGTATGAAAGTGTCATACAAATTCTAGATCTATGCCAAAAAATAAGTCAAATCCACAAAGAACTTCTTCTAACAAGTTGAAATGCGTTAAAGAATAATGTTTAAAGTTGTACGCAGAAGCAAATTTGAAATTGAGCCATGCTCTGACAAAAGGAGGCTAAATGAATCTCGGTGATCCATGACACCAAGTAAGCCATCACATACTGGTGGATCCATAGTAGATCTGTCCACTTTTTGTAACAGCCGACTGAATCATATGGTAGTTCTAGTCCTTTGACATACAGAAAATTTACGGATAGCGAAAAGTTTCGGCCCAGGTCAGCCTGCGCGGATTGCGCAGGCTGGCCTGGGTCGATACTTTTCGCAAATGCATTAAGCCCCTTTTTCACAGAGCATGTCTCATATATAATGATCTATTCTGGACCCCCTCTCGAAAAAATTCCTGGATCCGCCCTTGTTATTGATCCATAAGTCCATTTTGTCTTATGAGCGACCGAATTATGATTTCGAATAGCCCTTTGACAAGCAGAAAACTTGAAGATATCGAAAAGTTTCGGCCCATGTCAGCCTGCGCGGACTGCGCCGGCTGACATCGGTCGACTCTTTTCTCAAATGCATTAAGCACCCTTTTAACAGAGCACGGTTCATTATGTTTTCGCCTAGATATAGATAGAATAATGATGACAGCGGCGTTAACACTAATGCTATCAATTTTCGAAAAAAATGTTGTCAACAATTAGATGAAGTAATTTTTAATGAAATTTGTACACTGTTAAAACCTATTTGTTTGCAAAATTTCTACTCTCGCCTTCTATTAGTATTGTCAATACTTTGATTTATAGGAGGCATTCATTTTTTCAGGCCTCAGCGTTTGACATTGGCTGGGATACTCTTGTTGAAAGTTTAGGTCAAAATCAGTCTGACGTTGAACCTACATTGTCCACTGGTCAGTTACATGATTATTCTGACCACTATTTTCAACAGGCGTCTTCTCCAGAATCGTTAAAACTGGGGAATGTGTGGTAACGGGCTAAATATCTCATTCATCCTTTTTTTGGGCAGTACAGCTTCAACCACGTATAACTTTGCCCGATTGAAGGTGGTGCAGTCAGACCTCAATATGTTTGAGTACACAAACCTAGAATTCGGAGAAGAAAAAGACTTACTCATGGTCAAACAGGTCAAAGAGCTAGAAAATTTGAAACATAATATATGAGCCTGTCAGTAGTAGTATTATTTGGTTCATAATATCCTTATAACATGGATATGTACTTTAGCGACCCTTGTCCTCGAACTAGGCGACCTAGTGACCTACTTATGTAGGTAAACAAGCCCATTAATCTGATGGAGGTGTCAAGTTTAATGAGGCATTTCTGCACTTCAAACGTGCCAACTTACAATTTTTCCCACAGCAATCAGGGTATTTCCAGACGAGTGTGGACTAAGACAAATACCTATTCAAACCAGTGATCGTTATCATCCATATATCAGGGAGCAGCGAAAACAAACTATATGTTCATGCGGTCTGGATATTTCTTTTTATGACAAGGAGTTAAACTCAAGCAGTCAGTTTCTAAAGTACGACCTGAATATTAGTTTTACACAGAAATATGACACAGAGACCGTTAGATCTGTTAAATTCAGTGGATTTTGGGGAAGTGTTAATCTTAGATTCAGAAGTGATTTGTACACCAAGTAAGCAATTTTCTATTATTGTAAAAAAGCATAATCTTTCCGTCTACATTTTATTACGAAGCGGGAGAAGGTATATAAAATTAGCGCTGGATATTTTCAACCTTATATGTAATTCGCAATTGAGTGTTACGTTTATAAAAGACTTGTTAGAAAGCCATGACGGATAAAAGTATGTGTTATTATTGTGGTTTACTTTTCAGTTCAGAAAACAGCTGTTTAGACCATGAAACCTTAAAACATGAGAATGACATTTGTTTTCATCAACATGTTTTAGAAAGCAAAGACTGTGTTCGTTGTGACCCTTACCTTGCAATGAATGGGAATAATTTTAGAGGATTTATACACGAGGATTGTCATCAACATCACATGAATATGGAAGACTTATTTTATTGTAAAAAATGTTCGCCATCTTGGCGTTATTGTAAAGTATGTTTGGAATTCTACCCATTTTCTGCATGATACGTTGACTTTTATTTAAAAGACGCCAAACTCCGAGAGTTTAGACATTATTTTATGCACTGTCGACCCATTCGTATCGAAAGTCATGAATGAAAGGGCAATTCATGAAAATTGTGCGGAAGAACAAAACGATGGATCTGTGAGTATGATATGTAAGGCTGCAACCTCAAAAGTGTTGGATTTAGATGAGCAACTATTTTCCAGAGGAAATATCCTTCGACGCCACCTGAGCAAGATGAAGAAGTTTGCAGCTCTAATAATTTGTATGACAGTTTGTGCTACCCAGGGCTTCGTTATTCTAGGACAAAGTTATGGAGTACAGTGTACTCCATTATCAGTAAACGAAGGATTGAGACCCGAAATCAACGCTTCTGGCTGCGTAAATACCAAGCAGTTTCATTTACAGAACAACATTTATGCGACAGTCTGTAACCTAGATGGATACGTTTTTCTAGATATCAGGCAGTTCGTGAATGGCACGGCCACCATTATTGGAGTTGACTTAAATCTTATACAGTGGTTAACCCTAAAACAGTTAATTCTGAAAATTGATTCAGCCATCTCGGAAACACGAACCTATTGGAAAAAACTGAAAACATACCAAGGTTAAAACGAAAATTGTATCAACGAACAGTGCATGACCATGGATGCGACTTTATTGGAATCATATTTCGACTGTTACTACGCCAAATCCACTGGAGACAATATGTTTACGATTTTTAAGCAGGATTGTTTCGGGTGCCTGCATGAAAGTTTGTCACAAATGGATCACACGTGTTTACAACTATCGAGGAAAGAACAGTTAGAGCTATATTTTGAAGAGGTGCTTCAACAAATAGATGAAACAGACTTTTTAAGACAATGGGAGGAAACCGTGTATTCATTCATCGATTCTGACTTCGTGGATTTGTATAAACTTAAATTCTACTGTCGCAATTGGAGGGAGACCGACATGAAATGTACTACGTGGAAAGCAAAAATGATTCGTTTGGCTTTCCAACTTCTCCACCTAGAAAACAGAGTAAACTAACCACAAATACTTCCTTGTTTTGATGGTATTTGTGCTAGCTTCGTGTATCGATTCAAAAGTGGATCTAAAGTGACATTTCTTCAACCATGTCTAGCCATCACTTTCCAAAACGTGAGCTGTGTGGAAAAAAGACATACATCGAATGTAAATCCTGTTTTGCCATATTGATGTGGAAATACCAAAGACATAATTGCCCCTCGAAGTGTGAAGAAATCTTGACACCGGTATTATGTGTAAAATGTCAGGACATTTCTCATTAACGTATTGTGATGTATCCAAACCATGAAATAAAGCCGATTAAAAAAATTCGTCTCTTAGTATTTTATTTTGTGAAGGGTAATCTTACATTCTGGAAGCAGTTGATAGCGGCGATTGCATGGGGTTCATAGATTTATCTTTCGTCAGAAAGTCATTGCAACCAATCAGTTCGTCTCTGTCTATGTGAGAAAACAGTCGGTGGCCTAGAAAGAATATTATGTTTTTTTCTTATTGGCCAAGGACTACCAAGAACACTTGGATGGGGACACTGATCACAATTCTTAAACACATTGTGTTGAAAATGTCGTTAAGCCTCCCTCTCTCTCTCGTTCTCTCGTTTTCTTTCATTTTCTCTGTCTCTCTCTCTCTTTTTCTTTCTGTCTGCCTGCCTCTATCTCCCCTTCTCGCTCTCATAAATGTCTGCCGTAAAGTGAACTGAGATAAAGAGCTGAAAATCAAAGTGAGAATTAGCCGAAAATATCGGTAAGCTTGACCAGGAAGTTTCAGATATTGGCTCCATTTCATTCTTTCATTGATGTCAGGACATGGTTTTAAAGGGAAGAATAAATACTTCAACAAAATTTAAACTACAATACATTTTTCAATACTCATTTATATATTTTTATTACTTGGCATATTTTTAAACACACATACATAAAACACGACCCTATCCAATGCACAGCAAACTTGGTTTCGTCTAGAATCTGTCCTTACTCATTCTAAAAAGATCGCTAAACACATGTTATACACAAAACTATCATTCACAAAGAAATCGGAGTTGTCAAAAAAATTAATGAATTCTTCCAAAGTGCTTCCTTAACACTTAAAACGTAAATACAAAGGACAAAAAAGTCCTCACACGGTTGAATGATTGCTCTGCAGTTGTTTTTGGTGAATGCTCCAAGTTTTTGCAGTTTCCCTTATCCATTTCCAAATAAGAACACTGTTTTCTTCAGGGGGTCTGCCATAACTGTCGCAAAATTCTATATGTCCATGCCCATCTACCAATGTAGTCCAGGATAGCCATAGTTACTTGTCTGTATTCACAATCAACCCATATGACTGTTGAAGTCGATTATTTGGGATGCGATCCAACGCAAACACACCAATTACACAAGCAAGCAGTACTTCGTCACACTTGATACAACACTCTAGCTGCGATGTATTCATGATTGTAGCACAACACTGCGTTCGTTGGTGAGTTCCATATACCCTGGTTCTTCCGAATAGACGATGCAGCTCATTGGTTCTGGAAAAACAAAACAAAAAACAATATCATAAGGTCTCAAAACAACTATTAAGATCGATATAAAACGCTACATATCGTAACGCATTTTCCAAAATTACATACTTCTTACAAACGTAGATCTTATTATGAAAAGGGAGTCCTGTGTGGCTCGTGACCTGGAAGTCCGGTTTCGAGCTGCACTGAATCCACTGGGCTTTTCGAAGGACTGTCATTGGGCAAGTCACTTCAGAGCCCTAGCCTTGTACTGGTGAAACCCGGGAACACATGAATATGACTGAATATTGTTGAAAGCGGTGTAAAATACCATTCAGTCAATCAGTATTTTTAAAGTTTTTTACTTGGAAGTACTTTGCTGAATTGAACTGCCAGTCATGAATTTCCATTCTTTACCAGTGACATGTACTCGCCATGATGCGAAAAGTTGAGCTCAGACTGAAAAGCGAATAAGGTGCTTCCGCTTTTAAAGTGAGATTCATCCAAGCCAAAACCTTCGTCCTGTCTCCATTTGCCAATACTTAGTAGAAGGTTCGTATAAGCCCTCGTAATAGTACTATTGGTCTTGGAAAAGTCCGTTTTTATCGGGTTTCCACCCACCGGAAGACCGTCATTGTAAACGGCAATTTGCGTGATATTGCAGTGTTCAAAGTTAAAGGAGTTAGTGGTATAATCCCCGTTTAGTGCCTTGCTTTTGACGAAACCAACTATCACTCTTTCAGGTTTCTTGCCTTGGAACATGTTCTCCCAATTGAAAGAACTGCTTCCTGTGGGGATGGTCTGCACCCGAATTTCTTTTTTGGTGTACGGGTATAGAGCATTTTTCTTCTCTAGCATTTTAGCTTGTCCGTAGCTGCCTGATTGAGCCTAACCTTTCTGGCTATCATATAAATGTCCTCGAACACAATTCTAAAGTCCGTAATAGAATCCGCTGCCAACAAAGCAAAACTCGCTGGGTTTCTGTATAACTTGACGTTGACATCCACTTGATATAAGAGATAGCGATCCATGTCGAACAAGTCGTGGAAGATGGGTCCCTGTAAATCCAGACTCTTCGAAGTGGCGATCCACTTTGCTCTTTCGAATAACCCGTTGTTGGTGCTAGACGGGTCAGTTACTCCTGGACTATCCGCATCGTCCATGTGCTACCCTTGGGTCTGTATTTGACTAGACAAAGCATATTTCAGTAGAGTCTGAATGTAGGCTCTGTAAGCGTTGTAATTACAAGTGATCGTGGCCTTGTTCTGTAGCGTTACTTCTACCGTCGAGAATAAACTTTGCAAAAATAAATTTGCGGGTCCCACTTTTTCGGTACTGAGAGCTCTTCCATCCGATTTTTCCACTTTTAGCTTTACATACAGCTGACTATTCCTCAAATTCAAATAGTCAAGAGAGTTTTTTTCCTTTATTCTGAAAACAAAGGGACCCGCAGACGTTACTTGCGATACAGGTCGGATTTCTTCATCGTAGAATTCAGTAACACTCGTTTGAGTGCTTGGCAGATCAAAAAGACCCAATTCAGACACGAGTCCCTCTTTGAATTCTTGTTCGATAAACACTGACATCTTTTACTTTTTATCGAATATGTCTTTCTTCCTAATCACTTCGACTTTCGTCTTTTTAGCTGGCTTTGTTGACTTGACTGAGCACTTGCGTTTTCCTCTATGGTCCCTGATAGATTGAACTGCCTTTTCAACAGCTCGGGGATTTATATCTTGTCGTTCTAGCTCCGATTTTACTTGCGCAGTAGATTGTTCTGAAGGTAAAACTGCTCTGATGGCGCATTCCTTGTCATCCCCAGACTTTGATTGGATGATGGGGATCACTCGTGGTCTTCTACCTCTGCCTAATTGGTTATGCTCCGTTTTGCCACTACTCATTCTTTGAAAAAAGTCCATCCAAGTTTGTGAATTCGGAACGTAAAGTTTCATTTTCAATCAAAAGGGTAGCGTTTTAAATGAAGTATAAGGTGAATTGGTTTCGACAAATCTGAGGCCACAGTGTTGTCTTCTTGCTTTATACATATTTCGAAATCGCGCAAGTCCTTCTTTCTCACAGGCACGTAAAAAGGATTGTCAATGTTGTAGTCCCATTCACTTTTCTTGTTTTTCTCTAAACGTCTGAACAAGGGTCGTTCTTCGCCTTTCACGATGCTTTCTCCGCAAAAGTCCGAATAAATGTAAAGGCCCACACTGGCTGTCGACTTTGACTTTTCAGTGGCGTGGAATTGGACCAAGGGCACTTTCCACAACCCATCTAAATATATCGGTAATTTCAAAAAAACTTTGAAATGATAGAATTAGTTATCCGGAAAGTATTCAACGCTTTCGCCACTTTTCACGTAGATATATCTTTCCTGCTCATGATTTTCTAAACACGTTGACCACGGGTTTTAGCAACAACGGAAGCAAATTACTATGGTTTTTAAGGAGTCGACGTTGTTGTTGTAAAGTGAGGTCTTTCGACACCATGCGCCAAATGACTGTACTGTCGGATTTCAGTTTTCTTTTAACTTTATCCTGCATCGGACATGTATGGCTTTCAACTGCGTTTCTGTAAGGCTTTTTAATATAACCTGTCGCTGATTCTCCGTCGATTGTATTAATACATCAAACAATGACAAAAACTTTTGTACCATCCTCTTAGATCGAAAGACGCTTTATGAAGTCGTAATGTCCGATGTAGCGCCCTTTAAACTTTTCAAGTCCTCCTCTCCAATACAAGAGTCAAATTGGGTGCCCTACCCTTCCATCGAACTAAAAATTCTTTTTGTTTTCCTCGTTGTCTCTGTTTAATTACCTTTTCTATCAGATAGGTTTCTTGCTCGGCTGCCTTAATCAATTGATTCTGATAAAATGATCTACTTACAATTTCTCCGCCATAGTCTTTCAACCGATATTGAGGTATGTTCTCTGACAAAAAGCGATTATTATTCACAAATAACTCTCGAAACCATCGTTCGTCATACTCTCTTTGGAAAGGCCGGAGTATGTAAGACACCCTCACCAAATCTCCGACTTTGAATCTGTATGACGCAGCTTGGGTTTCTTTTTTAATTAACTAAGGCTTTGTGTTGTATTGAATTTTCCACAATTCTATAGAATCTTTACTTTTTACGCGCGCTGGGCTTCTCTTTATGGAACGATGGTACGTTTTATTGTAACTTTCCGTAATATCCGAAAGAATGTTTACTCAACGAAGATTTGATGGTTTTGATCGCTCTTTCAGCAAACGAAGCTTTCACTACATTTTGAGTAACAAAATAGTTCAGGCCTTGGTCTTTTAAATATCGACTTACGTCCTTATTCACAAATTCAGTTCCTTTGTCACTTCGGACGTTCGTGGGCTTTCTCCCGCGAGCAAATATTTCTGCAAAAGTTTGTTTCATTTCCTTGCCAGTTCTTGTTCGAAGTGACTTGGTCCAAACATATTTCGACAGAACGTCTACAGCTAACAGAAAATAGGCAAATCCATTGTTGTCTTTTTTGTTATCACCCATGTTGGCAGTATCCACATCCCATTGATAATCCATATATGGAGCCACAACTCTCCAACGTTTGAAGTTTGAACGCTCTTCCCTGTGTACGGCATAGTTTTCTTGTTTCAACAACCGGTTTCAAATCTTAGATCTTCCCAGAACAAACTTTCCTTCTTTTCGAACGGCTCTGTATAACTTATCAACTCCACCATAAGCTGCATCGTGTTTGGGTCGTAATAAATGCTAGTGAGATAATTTTCGTATTTCACATTTTTAGCCATTTTACTTTAGATTTCTCAGGCGTTTTCTTCAATTTAGGTTTTTCAACTTTTGCTCGTCTTTTTACACGTTTCCCCGGTTAAGGAGGGATATTTTCTTTCTTTGACGATGTTGTTCCCTGACCGGTTTGTACTCGCCTACTGGCTGTTAAGAGACCGAGAGGAACGTTAATCCTTTTTAATAACAAGTCGAATTGCTCCAGCCCCAAGGGTTGAAAGTCTTTGTAATCTTTTAACACAACTTTTATGAGATCAATAATGTTAGAGTTTGGAATTTCCTCTCCAGATATAGTCACCTCTTCTTTTGCGTTCCAGGTCATGTAAGGACATACGTAGGTCAATAACGCGCGCGCCCGAGCTTGCAAAGTTTTGGGAAACAGTGCCGCTAAACTGTCTATATCGTTCGTTGTCAATCGATACTGTATTCTCGTTGGATTCAGGTGGCTTCGAATCACTTGCTAGTGGTGAATTGTTGTTATCCTGTGCAGTCGTTAGAAGCCGTTGGTACCTATCATACGGTAGTAACACCAGTTTCTGCATGTTGGCTCAACCCGTGCTGTGTAAATTATGTGCTTTAAGTTACAAATCAAAACTTTTATTTTGGCTGGTACACGATTGTATTTTCTTCAGGAAAGGTTTTACTTTTCACTCTGTGCGATTTGTCCCCCGACGGAGAAAAGTCCAACACCAAATAGCCGTAAGGTTGTAGTGTCTTTAAAGGCTTCCATTATGAAAGTCTCTTTTCCCAAAAAAGCTTGACGGGCTAAACATTAGCTGAGATACGTCTCTCGGATTTTTCATGAGTACTAAGATATGGGTATTTAAATTAATGGTGGGGCTGTATTTACCTTTACAAAAAAGATTTTGGTTGATATACAGTACACTCAAATGGCAATGATGCATCCCTTTCACAAACAAATTCCCCATGTCTGGCGATGATGGCACAATTTCCAGTAAGTCGTCCAATATAACCAGATTACAGTTTTGATCACTAGACATACTGTCCAAATCGTCATTGGTAGGCAATCCGTTATGAAATTTAATGAATGACACTTCTTTCTCCGTGATTTCGAATAATGGCTGCCAGATGGAGTAACAATAAAGCACCTGTTCCGGTGGATTAGCGAACATGACGTCTTTATGTCGTAAAAGACAAAAGACCCACGTTGTTTTGCCACTACATGTGGCCCCAGAGACTGCTATAGAAGTACTTTCGGGAAAAGAGTATATGTTGATAATGACTACTTAGGGGTATTTAAAGTCTTAATCTTCGAAATTACAGGCAAGCATGTCAACGAGCTCTTGATCATCAGCTTTTGTGGATGGCACTTGACATAGTGTGATGTCTAAAGGTACTGTGTGAACGCCATCATCGAGCACTCTTCTTTTACAGTAGAAATAAGAAAATCCCTTTCTTTCTTCTGTATAGGTATAGATACTGTCATTTCCTACTCTAAAACCACGATTAAATTCGCTGTGAGGCTTACGAGTCTTCAGGACCTATCGAAATTTTGACATAGGTATTTTCACAGATCTTTTGCTGATGCCTTTAGAACTAAATTTAAATTCATTTGTAGTCCTCAATCTGTAGGGACATCGTTTTCTTTTTAATTTCTTTGTTCTCAGTAAATGATAAGCTGCGATTCTCGCCAGTGGTGGTTTAATGGTCTTTCCTTGCGT
This sequence comes from Hippopus hippopus, assembly GCA_946811185.2. Classification (NCBI taxonomy): domain Eukaryota; kingdom Metazoa; phylum Mollusca; class Bivalvia; order Cardiida; family Cardiidae; genus Hippopus; species Hippopus hippopus. Next base: position 20,791,493 of record OX328109.1, on the reverse strand, counting down.
ACAATATAGGTTTTACTGCTCAAACCTATCATTTCAGCTCCTTGATATTCTAATTTGAACAGACTAGGAGTTCTTTTATCGCACTTGGCATGTTTTGCACAACATGTCCGGGGAAATCAATGATACTGAGCATCAGCTTCTACGTCAGCGTCTGTGCAAAATCCTTTCAACCCTCTTTGATAATTATCTTTCATGTTGGGTTTGATCACTTCCTCTAAGCAAGATCTTGAAATGGCCATATATGCGCTGTCTGTGTCCATTTCACAGTACTCAAAATCTGCTCGGTCAACATAAACATCCATAAAGTCGTAATAGAATTCCATATTCGAAGTTTTGCGTACTGCAATATCATGTACCTGAGTTGAATGGGTAGGTCTAGTTTAATTTTTCTTTTAGCCATTTCAATTTCGTAGTACTGCTCCTCGGGATCAAGACAATCTAGTTTTCGAAAATTGGGGTCATTGATTTTTAAACAAGTTTCGTTTTCGCCTTGAATGTACTGAATTTGTCTGTGTCTTGTTTTATCCATGATAAGTGATCCGTATTTCGAGTTGCCGATAACTTTCTGCTATAATGGCTGTATCTGGGTCGACATCGCCTTTTCTGCGAGCGTCACTACTTGTACAGACTTCTGAAAGCAACGTTGTTGTTGAAATTCGATGATTTGATAAATTTTAGTTACAACCATGCCATGATTCAAGTACCATTTAAGAAGAGGTGTAGCTATTAACATTTGTTCGCCTTTCATCCCTCGTCTCGAGTCCTTGGAAGGTTTGCTATTTTTGCCGTGCTCTTGCATTAAAATAACAATGGCTTCAAAAGGAATATCTGTGGTACAAAATAAAGGAGACATTTCTCCAAAATATTGGTACGGCGTTAATGATGGGTGCGAAAAGTATTGAGGCCAGCATGTGGGAACCTGAATATCCACTTCAACCATGCCGAATAAATCTCCAGTGAAGACACCTTTGAGTATGTCGTTTTCAGTTATCTTACCTTTGTGGTTTCGAAAGAAACCCGGACACATGGCATCAATGAAATTATAAAGTTGAGGGTTTTGGCGGCAATAGTTCCGAAACTCACACTCCCATATTTCTATAACGTGGTGATCCGTCTTTAAAAAAGCTGTTATATGTTTGGTCTTTTGATACTTTCGTGCGCTAGAAGCATTCCATTTCTCCTCTCTTACACTTCTGGTAACAAAGCAATGGTGGCCGTGCCAGTAGCATCCATGAAATTGGAAAATAGTGGCTTTTTTTCTTGTGCCCTCTTCCGGAATGTACCCGTCAACAAGATATTTTCCAATCCTTACTTCTCTACCCGCATTTAACATAATATTATGCTGAATCTTGATGTCTTGAGTATACATCAACAATTCCATCCAATAGTAAGCTGACATATACTTATCCCGTAATTCCGGCCGAAAGTCATTGTCAGCTCGTCGGTGAATGAAAGGACCAACAGTCATGGGCTGTCCTATAGCTTGCAAGTACAAAGCATTGGCATCAAACTCAAGAATAGAACCACACATTTTCTGATAGCGTATGCGCGTTTTTTGCGCTATGATGACGAGTGAAGATAATACTAGGGCCACCCACGATGTTTTGTTTGATGGTTTGGTACAAGTCTTTGTTGTTTTGATCAAATAAGGCAAAGGTTACATTCTCCATTCTGGCTGTACGAAATAATAACTGTCTGGCCTTGCCTGGGACGGAGATAGCTGTTTTAAACACGTCAATGCCTTTATTGAAATAAAACTGTTGAAATCGCTCCACAGCAGTCACAAAGGGGGCTACATCCAAGTTGTTATACCACACGAGAAAATCTCGCAATGTTGACATCTTCTTCTCTTTCCAGACCGTTTGGCAGTATCTATACTCTTCTACGGTAATATTTCTACCTTTTAAAGAGCTAAAAAAGTCCTCGTAGGCAGGTAGAGAATGATGTTCTAGCTTTTCGTTGCAGTCAAACCATTCATAGGGAAAGAAACCCCTAAGCTTCTTCTACGTTAAATGCTCTTAGAAACCTATCATAGGATGATCCAGCAGTGAGAAACTGCGACATATCCAAAAAATTGAGCTGTTCTGTTGCAATACAAGTATACGAGTTACTCTTTTGTACAACAAAGGAACCTTTTTGTTCGGTATCGTGCATGTTGAGGTGTCTGGCTATACTCCGTTTTATTAAATTCAGATCATAGTTGGCTGAATTAAACCCAAGCTCAGGAGTCTGGGATAAATACCCTTCAAATTGATCAAATAATTTTTTCAGGGAATGGTTCGATCTTATGTCATAGTCATTTTCCTTTGCCTCATCACGCAAATTTTCACACAGGTACATCTCTTCATCATTATCATCCTCTTCAATCTTGTCTTTGATAGCATCAAGAACCCATCCCTATTTATCGTTTGCTAGCTCGTAGACCCTATTCGAAATGTCTATCATAAGATCTACCATTTTCCTTACTAAAACATTCTGGTTTTCCTCAACAATACACTGTGGATGGCAATATTCCTCGATATAGCTACATATAGAAACACTAACGGGTTCATGCTTTTGAGTCCATTTCAACTTTTCTGTGGAACTATCATTGATTTTTTGATGCACGGCTTCAAAATCATAGCAAATGAACCAAAGGAATGTTCGGTCCTCTTCTGGAACATGTATGCCGTATTGTTTTAATCTTTCAAAAATATATTCTGTAGGTTTGTAAAAACCGCCAGGATACACAAATTTTGTCTGACTAGAGCATGAACGTTGGTGACGATGCAGGTGTTGGGCCGTTCTAAAATGTCTGTCACAGGTTTTGCAGCGATATTTTAGTGCATAAAGACTAAAACTCCGAGTGAATGACAAGTTGTTTTCAAACATGTTGAGATACATGGTTGAGTTTTGTTGGCCCCTTGATTTATATACAGAGCTCGCAAATCCGTCTTCCTGAAGGTTGTGCACCTCTACATTAACTTTAAAGATTTTTTCGAACTCTGGAAAGTCTTTAAAACTCAAGCCTACATATGCAGATTGTTGATGTTTTGCCCACTGCTTATACAACGCTTTTGATGCATTTCCAAAGATTTAATATCATAACCCTGATGCAACGCAAGACAACGGAAAGCGCAAAGATTGTCCGTAAAGGTTCTTCCTGTTTGCTGATTTTTCACCAATGGGTAAATACTGTCTTTACGCAGAAGGTATTCTGGTAAACAACCGTGACCTAGGGTATAATTGGTCGTGTAGACGATAAAATGTACGTTTATCACCAATACAGGAATCTATTTTGTGTAGGGTCTTTGGCACAACAGTTCTCCAATAATGTCTATTCTACGTAGACTGAGACGCAGACGATTCAGATCAGCTCTCTTGGAAACATAGAATGGGCGTTCAAATATCCCATTGTTGTTGTTTGGGATGAAATAGCGATATCGGCTTGTTTCTCTGTGCTGTAATACAGTGCCAAAAATGATATTCAAACGAAATGCTCGTTGTTCCCTTCTGTAAATTTCATTAGCCAAATCTAGAAGCTGTATTAATGTAACATTATTGTCTAAGGGAAAATTGTATATTGATCGTATTGGCCCAAGATTATGGGGCTCTAAAATCAACGAAGCATTGGCTTCATAGACCTGACGCAGGTTTTCATCTTCACCTTCACGGGTCCAGGGTGCATTATTGTCATCCCAGGGTCTTTCCTGCAAAGCACCACCAGTCTGGTAATGCTCTCTCATGCCGTGTAAATATAGCTGGTGACGGTTGCTATACACTTGCTGACAGCGTCTACACCTGAATTACCATGAGCTTGAAGCTCTTGGGTTGTTCGATGGTTTTATCTCTTTTGGTTTTTCAACAGGCGATTTTTTCTTCATGGGTTGTTTTTCATGCCATATTAAATGGCATCTTAAACCATGCGCGGTTGAGCAACGTTTGCTACATTTTGGACACTCGTGAACCGACCCAGAGCAAGTTTTCTCATGCACATTTCTATTTCAGGCATGCTTGAATTCTTTACTACACACGGTACAAGCGTGCTTTACGCCAGTGTGATTGGCTCGGCTGTGGACACTTAAATGATGCTTGTGTTGATAGGACTTGCTGCATACAAACATATCTGTTTGGGTTAGATCTAATTGGAGAGGGCTCTGCGTGTTCCTGAAATGATACCACATTGCTCATATATAATATGCACATACAGGAATGAACGTCAATATGTTAGATAGTATCATTCGCTCAATAAATTTTAAAGAAAAACTGTTTAATTCTTGTGTAAGACTAGTAAATATATGTAAAATTAATGGTAAAATAAGTTGGTTGACAATTATACAAGGAGCAACCTACAACAGAATTTTCATTTAGCAAATCGAGATCCCTGTGAATATTTTCGTGATCAGTCAATTCTTGATTGTCTGTTAAAAACACTCCACAGTATTTACAAGGTCTTGACATCTGAAAAAGAACGTATGAAAACTGCATTCAATTATATAATCAAACAGACAAACAGACAGACAGAAAGACAGACGGAGACAGACATGATTTAAATCAACGGTGTATTACGCCGCTTTCAACATTATTTCAGTCATATCAAGGCAACATACCACATATTCATGTCTTTCCCGGGTTTCACCAGTACTGGGCTGGGCTTCTAGGGTGTCTTGCCCAAGGGCACTCCCACGAAAAACTCAGTGGCTCCAGTGCGGCTCGAACCCAGGGCCTTCAGGTCACGAGTCCCACTTTACCACTGAACCACGCAGGACCCTGACAGACAGAGACAGATAGCCAGTACAAATTAAGGATGGCCGACAGTAGTTCAAGGAAGTGTATTTCTTTTTGTAGGTGTAGTACAAGTTTGGAGGACGAGCAAGACAGTCGTCTTTGTCTTACAAGAAGAAAATTATCTTTTGTCATTCACTGAAGATTAAATAATTGTTCATGGGTGTAGGTGAAAACTTCCAAACGCTAGGTTTTAGTTACAATACGCTGACTTTCTGTATTTATTCTCTTTTCGGCCTTTGTTATTGTTGGAATTGTATTCAGTTTTCGCGCGACATTTGAAATGGCGGCATATATTACTAACTAAAGTCTTGTCATGGTTTCACTGAACGTGTTTGCAAGTTTCTTAATTTATTGCACTTTTATTACAGCATAACAGCATTTAACAACCAACAGTTCTCACAGTGTGTGTGGCGAGATTGGCAGGCCATGTTTTGTGTGCGCTATAGCAATTCCACAAATTGGTGAGTTGTACAATATGTGTTATGTGTACATTGCTTGTAAGATTTGTTATTACATGCATTTCTGTTTTCAACCAGTACTTTCACACTAAGCTAGAACTGGAGGTCATAGTTGTCATAGCCTGTGTAAGTTTGTGAAAGTCATTGCATCCTTATTCCATTTAGAATTATTCATCTAAAAGTATCTGTATTCTGTATTTATATTTGTATCTGTAAGTTCTATTTCAGGAGCATAGTTTTTATGGTTTTAAACTTGTACTTAAAATGTTTTTGTATTGTATTGCAGATACATGTTCTCTAGTAGATCCTGCAGAAGTAAAAGGATATTTTGTGTATAAACTTTCGTTCCTGTTCTACTTTCATCTCGTGCCAACAAGTATATTGTGATAACCTTTCAGTAGTTTAGCCATAAACTTTATAAGTAGAGCAGGCAACACATCAAACCGAAGAATGAGTGCCTTCAGATAGATCTGTATGGTAGAACACATAATATTGAAATTTAGCATTTTAGAACACTTTAAAAGATATTGTTGCGAGTGGAGAAGTTGCTTGTGATTTTAAAATCAAAACGAAAGATTTGGCGTTATAGAAAACTGTAGCTGATATTGTTGCTAATGGAAAAGTTGCTCGTAATTTTAAAATCAGACTGAAGAATTTAGCGTTTTACAATACTTTAACAGATATTGTTGCGTGTGGAGAAGCTGCTCGTTGTTTTAAAATCAAACCGAAGAATGAGTGTCTTCAGATAGATCTGTATGGTAGAACACATAATATTGACAATTAGACATCAGATAAGATTTTGATTAATGGGCTTGTTTACCTACATAAGTAGGTCACTAGGTCGCCTAGTGCGAGGACAAGTGTCGCTAAAGTACATATCCTTATCCATTTTATAAGGATAATATGAACCAAATAATACTACTACTCCTGTCCCTGAAAACTGTTTTTTGATTTCCGCATTTAACTTTTATTTAAGGTCCAAATCTTTACGTTTAATCATTATTGACGCCGAAAACCGCGAGAATGATGGGTAGATACTTCGCTATAGTCTTTGCCATCTGCTCTTTCTACGCATATATAGAAGCTATTCGTATGTAACTTTTTTCTCTAGATCTTTTTTTTTGACAGATATTTTTTCTCATTCTGAAAAAAAAAAAGAAAAATCATAGGATACTACTACTCCTACTACAAATAATTATAATAATAATAATAATAATTTATTTTATTTTATTTTATTTTTATTTTTATTTTTTATTTTTTATTTTTATTTATTTATTTATTTTTTTTTTTCTTTCGATTTCTTCCAAATAAAAGCATTTGCAGACAAAAAAATAAATGGGGATATGATGGAACCTGCTTTTGATAATAAGAGAAAACATTATGGGAAAAAGAAAAAATGCTGGTCACTAGCATTTTCTCTTTTTTTTTTTTGAACGCGATAACTATTACTTGCATGCAAAACTATCTTTAAAGCTAAAATATAGACAGAAATACACGTTGATAAGCATGAGGAATGTCGCAATTTTTACTTTTCTATTTATTTTTTGCGATTTTTTGCGAAATATCTAAAATTTATCTCAACACCACAACATTTTTTTTCGAAAAAAAGACCTTGTTGTTAGTCTTATTTATTTGAAACTTTCGGAAAGTGTTTGTTACAAACCCGGCTATAAACTTATCTAATTTTTTTGAATTTCTAGAAAAATTTTCCAGGAAATTATACTTTTATTATTTTTCTCGATTTGTTTTATTCTACTGTTGTGCCCTCTTAGTTCAGTATGCTCCAAATCTTGTAGTGGGAGGTATGGTCAAAGGTTTGTTTATGGAATCTTATCAGTTATGTTCTTATACATGAACATTTGAAACAGGCTGGGCAAGGATTATACTTCAACATTTTCGGGAAATATACCATATGGCATACAAACATAGCATGGGGATGTCTTTGGTCAAAACACTTCAGAGCCCTATCGAAGGGCTTATGAGACCTAGGACATATTTTAATAAGTAAGCTGACGGCGTTACGTGACTGAAATAATGGCGAGAGCGGCACACAACACTACAAAACCAATCGGCAAATGACAGTGGGGGGTTTATATAGAGTTCTAGCCTCGTATGTGACCGTCTCACCAAAATACATATACACAATTGCATATTTTTTTTTTAATTATTATTTTTCAGCCATGGGTATGCCAACAAGTAAGTAACACCGTCTGTCTCTGTCTATTTGTGTCTGTAATCTGTGTGTCTGTCTGCCTCTGTGTGTGTGTGTGTGTGTGTGTGTGTGTGTGTGTGTGTCTCTCTCTCTCTCTCTCTCCGGAAATTAAGTGCTTGCTGAGTATTTATTGTAGAAAGAAGCAGTTTTTCTTTGGTCTTTTCATTTCCTCATTTCCCCGTACGAATTTCGTTGGTTACCTTTTCACTTTCGAAATCATCAGCTCACGGCTTCAAATCAAGCGTTGTTATGAAAGGGACGTAATCGAAGAAGGAAACGTATATGTGTGGGATTATATGTATTTCTAGCTATAATCTACCATCACCACCATTTTGATCATTATCATCTTTGTCATCATCATTGTCGTCGTTAGTACTTTGCCGCCATCATCATCAGCAGCAGCACCAGTAGCACCAGCGGTATTGTCTTCGTAAAATAATGATAAGGAAAATACTAATAATCATCATCATCACAATCATCATCATCACCATCAAAGATATCATTATCATCATCATTATCTGCATCATTTTCATCACTTCCGTCAATAATTCTCTTCTTTTCTCCTACAGATAATGAGATAGTGTACGATAACAAATGCACGGGAAGCATCGTAGCCGATGGTTTCGGCTATAACTCACATGATGAAGATTGTTCGTGTTATTACATGTGTGCGCCTAACAGGGACCCTAATGTAAGTTTACCTTAGATGTCAACGTCACATAATCCCGAATTTTAACGAGCTTGAAAAGGAAAGCTTTTGAAAACATTGTGGGAAAAGGAGAAAATACTGGTAACCAGCATTTTCTCCTTTTCCCAGAACGTTTTCTTCCCTTTCAAAGGCAGGTCGTATTTGAAAAAAAAAAAAAAAAATAGATGTGTCGTCTGTAAGTGCTTTCAATTTTGAAAAGCGTAAAATCTTGTTGTTCGATAAAGAGTTAGCCCCTAGAACGCTGAACAAGCTAAACGGACATATTCGGTGTAGAAATAAGAAAATAAGAAATAAATGCAATTTGATGATTGCTTTTGTCGATAGTGTTTAAGCTAATCGGACGATGTAAATCAAAGATCAGACTGAACGTTTTGTGCAGTCTGATCTTGATCTTCACTGGCATAAAAGTTGTGAAAGGCGGTTTAGGGGTTAATTCTTTTATCAAAGTAGCCGTTGTTTTTACAGCTCAAAGCAGAACATTTTATTTGATAATCCGTGCACAACGTACATTTTCTTGATACCTAAATACAAACATGACTTTTAAATAGTGTCATGTGATTACGAGTAAGTTAAACTTTCTTATTTAGGAAATAACAAGTTATTACTGAAAGATATGATCAGTTATAAAAGTTTATGATAGAATGGTATAATACTAACACCAGTGAAAATTCGCCATACATGATGTATATGAGCCATGCTCTGTGAAAAGGCCCTGAGTCGATACTTTGTACAGATGCATTAAACATCTGCCTAATGTCCTGTGTGTTACCAGCTAAGCTATTGCGAATTGGATATGCAATACTATTTAATGCTTTTCGGTAGTTTAACGAGAAATAACGGTGGAATATTGTTCTATATTTCATGGTTTTACTTTCGATGTTTCGTGGTGTTACTTTCAAATTTAGGAAATTCTTGAGAGTAAGACTAACAATTTTCGGTCAGTGAATACGAGCCCAGACCAGCTACCGCTTTCTGATTTTTGTACTCTCTATGAATTTTTTTTTCCAAATTCTTTCGTTTCTTGCTCCATAGGTTGCTTTTCCACATCGTAGAAACAGTTATCGGCGATGACAGAGGAGTACATCCTATCACTTATTATTAATTACTTCCAAACTCGGAAAGAAATTTACCGACCTGGGTATCGACTCCGCCTGGCCTAATGTCCTGTGTGTTACCAGCTAAGCTATTGCGAATTGGATATGCAATACTATTTCATGCTTTTCGGTAGTTTAACGGGAATATTGTTCGATATTTCATGTTACGACCAGTGAAAAATACCGATTTTATTTTCTAACTCTTCAATTGAAAGCGGAAATAGTAGTTCCCGCACACTAGTTACCTTGGTAAAGAGCGCGTGCCACTAAACCCCATGGAAATATGACGCAATTTACCCTACATACCTCGCGCTTTACGTAATATTATAATACGTTGTTATGCGGAAGGGGTGTGCCACGGGGAATTACCGAAAAGAACCGTACTAGATTTTGATGTAACACCTCCCCCCTAAAATAAAAGGTTAGAAGCATGAAATAAATATATATATATATATATTTTTTTTTTAGTTGAAAGCTCACAGTTTATTTCATTGAGTGAAAAATCATCGGTATTATTTTCAAAAATATTACCGATGATGTTCACTCGATGAAAGGGTCTTTTACCAAAAATAAAAAAACCAGATATCCTCTATTTATTATCGTCATCACAATATATCAAAAAAACTTATCATTGCAGCCCGAATTTAGCAGTTTTTCATACATATCCTATAAAATGTGCTGCCCATGTGGAATGTCATTTTCGAAGAAAATGCTTAGCTGTGTTGAATATTACAGTCCCTATTCGGATTGCTTTGACACAAGCCTAGGAACAAGTATGTTTACACTTTTATCGTTTGGAAGGCTGTTTTTCGACTAAAAAGTCAATGTATTGTCATGACCATGTCGCCGTGTTTCTGCGTCGTCGTGCAGACACTTTGACATCTGCGTTCGTTACTGAAAATTGCGTCAAACTTATGCTAGATCTAGTTGCTTAACATTGAAAGGGGAATCTAAGGTAGAAGAAAGATAGCCCTCAAAATATTTTGGACACAGTTATGGCCTTTTTTAAACATACCCTTTTCACTGAAAAAGCGACTGTGGCCGGGCGTCGGCACCCGCATGCGGTGCTCTTGTTATGCGTACTTTCGGCATCAACATTGACCGAGGTGTATAACGTGTAAATTCCATTAAACCTCTCACTATTTTCCTTTGAAAAAAGTTTCATTATACAATTCATGTTTTTTATTTGTATTCATAAGAGGAATGCCTTAACCCTTTTTTAAACAGCCCACTGTTTACAGCACCCCAGGGTCTTCACATGGGACAGTTTGGTCTGGGTTAAATAGTTCTGTATGAAAAAGGGTAGAAAGATCGGGGGTTGTACTCACCAACCATTCTTAACCCTTTACCAAATAATCCCAGGTTTTTACGACCCAGAGGAGGAAGCCGTCTGAAAGCATTGTGGGAAAAGGAGAAAATGCTGGTAACCAGCATTTTCTCCTTTTCTCACAATGTTTTCTACTCTTCTAAAGTCAAGTTTCAATTTTTGAGTCACGTTTATTTTGTTGTCTGCAAATGCTTTCAATTTGGACAAGTCTAAAATTTTGTCGTTTGGTAAAGAGTTAAGAGCGTTCTCAGTCTTAGTCTCCAGAGTATTCTAAATTTAAAAGTAACACGACTTCTTACGAGCTGAACGAAATGGTTTAGCCAATCAGAAAGTTGTATACTTCCAACTTTGAAAATCTTGGAGAATTAGACAAAGAATCTTCTTAAGAATGGTTGGTGAATGCGGACCCAGATTACACTTCGAAAATGATACCAAATTTCGTCATCACTAACAGTTCTCAATTGCACCTTTGTCAAATTCTAAATTTTGTAAGAATGCAATTTCCGATAGAATGAACCAAATGGTTACGCCAACAAGAAATTCCGTCTACTTTAAATTTTAGTATTTTATTTAGAGTTAGCCTAAAATGCTAAGCATAGTTGTTGATGGAAATAGCCCAGAGGTTATACGCTGTATATGGGTCAGAATGTTAATAATATCTCGTATTTTAGATCCTTGTAGTTCATTGGCTGACGGGGCCAAAATTACACGGACCAATCCCGAAGACGCGAGCCCTGGCTCTATCCTGTGTAGTGGTTTTATCGAATGCGACCAGGTAAAAACATTAGTTTTATTTTTCTTTCAATTTATCTGACTTTTTGTTTAACATTATTTTCAACAATGATTCAGCAGATCAGGAGTGAAAATTAGTTGGAAAAAAAATACAAAAATTCCCTTTTTGTTACTAGTTTCCACATGTGTTAAAGCATGAAACCTTAGTAAGAAGTTGATCTAAAAACCAAATTTGGTTGTTTGTTCGTTTGTTTGGTGCTTAACGGCGTTGTCAACATCATTTCTGTTATAGTGCATCTATCCATGCTTTCATAAAGTTTCTTTTGTCAGTGCTTCGCACAATATTCTTCTTAAGTTACTGTCTCCTTTCCCACATAAACATCGCAGGAACAATAATTAGCGATGAGAGACGAATTAATCCTGTAGCAATGTCTCAATCCTTGGAAATAAGTTGGCCGAGCTCGGTATTCGAACCAGGGATCTCTGGGTTCAGTTTTCTCAAAGGGTTGTCGGAATTTGGAAGCAGCCGTCTGTGGCTGGCAATGTGGTTATAAATTGATTTTATCTGTCCAGACAGTTACAGTGAATCATGTCTATTTCCATTTTGTGGACCATACCACGTTTTCTGCCGTTCTGAGCCATTCTAGTTCAATAATTGGGCCATTCTCTGACAATAGGGGGTATATGCACCTCTGTGATACATTATACCGAGCAAGTCATCACATAATTATAGATCCATAAAATCCATTATAGTGAAACAATCGACTGAACTACAAGGTAGGCTGGTCCTTTTGGTCTTTTGACGTGAAAACATTGACCAATTGCAAAAGGTTTCGGCTCAGGTCAGCCAGCAGCGGACTGCGCAGGCTGATCTGAGCCGATATTTTTAGCAGATGCATTAAACCCTATTCACAGAGCATGGTCCAATTATATTTCACACTCAGGTTACCGGGGAATGCTTCTGATTGCTTACTAAATCTTTGTTTTAACTCACTGAAGGTAGGCAGCGTGGTCGTCCCGGATACAGAATGTTGTCCTGAAAACACGTGCTATGATCAAAGTAGTTTTGCCTGTACCGCGGCCGCCTGTGATGTGGGTAACTGCGCTACCCTGAACGAAACTGTGCAGTATGACTGTAATTGCAACGGTACCGAGGCACCCGAAAAAAGTGTGTTATTGTTGTTTTTTAATTTTGTTTAACGTGACAAGTTCCTCAAGTGGGTATCCAAATAGGATTTCCTGATTATACATCTAATGTCAAAATAACTGAGCTTCTGTGTAGTTGAAAAAATAATTCCCATTTTTCAAATACATTTCTCATTTGTTACAAAAGCACTTATGATAGGAGTAGCTGAGCTTCATAGGGAGAAAAAGTAGGGAACTAAACTTAACTTGGTGATGCAATTATGCAATTTCCACGGAAATTCTCATAGCATGCCCCTGCTTTAAAAATGATCTAGGGCCATCTGAAAATTATCTATACTCGAGATGGCCACCGAGTTTCAAAGTGGCTGCTAAAATAGTGGTATTTTTCCTCCAACTCAAAGTAAGGTGTTAAGCCTATAGATCTACTTGTTGGATTATAACTACTGTACCAAAAGAACTCGCTTGACACAATTTATTCCAAAACAAACTCAGTAACCGGAAGAAGTAGGATGATGTTTTATTTCAGCATGTCTTTTTCAAGAGGATCCAACTAACAATACAGTGTTCATCCTTGGAAGTACTGTGTTCAATTGCCCGATGTTCACCGTCTGGTCGCAGATAAACTGTTCCTGCATCCTCAGCAATCCAGCACGTACTGTATTTTTGTTAAATTTAACTTTTTCTTTCCACAAGTTCCCATATATTTACGACCGTTGTGGAGGGGGTGGGGGTTTAAACTCTTACCAACATGACTCAAACACTGAAATTTGCCTTTGGAATGGTTGAAATAATTCTGGGAAGCATTTTCCTATTTCCATACTGTTTTCAAAAGCCGCCGTCCTCCTCACGGTCGATAAAATCCAGGACTGTGTAGTAAAGTGTTAAGGAAAAGGAGATGATGATGTAAGACTTTTCAGCCTAAAATAGAATAGAAAAGTAGTTGATGATCTCGTACATGTATAACTGACTAAATAAATGAGCTTATGCTCAAAAGAAAACATTGGAATATTAGTGACAATATCACTGCATGTATGAGCATGAAAAAAAAAACAAAATAAGCAAGGAACAGTAACGGTTTCACAATCGATGAAAACTAGATAAGTTAGTACATAACTAAATAATTCAATATTAGTTTTTTTTTTCCCCATGAACAATGGCGAGTTCTGATTGGCTGAAATTTTTTTTTTCATAACTCCATGAAAAAAAAAAAATTAAGCTGCGCCGAAACTACTTTTGCAGTCAATCTAATGTAAACAAACATGTATACGAGATTTCATAATGTTTTTCTTTCTGATTTTAGATCTAGATCTATCTCGAGTCTGAAGTTCAAATTGCTAGCTGAATTTATTTTTCTGAATACTGAAAAAAAATATCCAGCAGTAAATTCAAAGAGAGAGCTTAAAACTCATTGTGACGTTGCTGGGTTATAACAATCTTATTTTCAACTTAATTCTAGCGTATTGAACTTTTAATAATAAATCTACTAGATCTTCAAATGTTCAATACTAGTCTATAATGACGTCATGAATTTACGTCATTTTTACGTCATGAACGAGCAGTTTTAGCGCGTTATGAAATATGAATGAAATTGACATTAAATACGCAATGTTGGATTTACAAAAAACAGCAGTTAGTATTACTTAAGTGCATATTTGTTGTCTGTGACATTGAATTATAAGGAATGAAGAAAACTTTTTTTGTTTTCATGGAGGTATGAAAAAAAAATCTAATCACACTGTATGAAACCGCTAAGCGGTTTCATACAAAAGTGTGATTAGGTTTTTTTTTTTTTTTCATTTAAGGAATGAAGAGAATTTTTTTTTTTTTTTCATGGAGGTATGAAAAAAAAAAAAACTAATCACACTGTATGAAACCGCGAAGCGGTTTCATACAAAAGTGTGATTAGGTTTTTGTTTTCATACCTCCACAAAAGCAAAAAGAAAATTCTTCATTCCTTATAATTCAATATCACAGACAACAATTATGTACTTAAACAATACTAACGGCTCTTTTTTTTTTGTAAATCATTGCGCATTTATTTACTGTCCTTTTCATTGATATTTCATAGCGCGGTAAAACTGGTCCTTCATGACGTAAAAATGACGTAATTCATGACGTCATCATAGTATTGAACATTTGCAGATTGAGTGGATTTATTATTAGAAGTTCAATACGCTAGAATTAAGTTGAAAATAAGATTGTTTAAACCCAGCAGAATAACAATGAGTTTTAAGCTCTCTCTTTGAATTTACTGTTGGATTTTTTTTTTTTTTTTTTTTTTTTTTTCAGTATTCAGAAAAAATAAATTCAGCTAGCAATTTGAACTTCGGACTCGATATAAAATCAGAACGAAAAACATGAAATCTCGTATACATGTTTGTTTACATTAGTTTGACTGCAAAAGTAGTTCCGGCACTGCTGATTTTTTTTCATGGAGCTATGAAAGATTTTTTTCAGCCAACCAGAACTCGCCAATGTTCATGAAAAAAAATTAATATTGAATTTTACCTCCATGAAAACAAAAAAAATTCTCTTCATTCCTTAAATAGATCTAATAGCAAATAGATTTTAATAAACACAAATTTTTCAAAAAGAGTGATCAAATTTGAGCCATGCTCTGTCAAAAGAGACTTTGATGCAGCTGCAAAAAGTATCGACCATTTTAGCCTGCGCGGACCTGAGTCGAAAGTTTTGGCTCTTCGTAAACTTTCTGCTTCTCGGCGGGCCAAACTACATTAGGATTTAGCTGGTTGATTGACAAAATGGATTTTATGCATCTATAATAAAGTGATGACATGCTTGGTAAAATGCATCGCGGAGATGCAATATACCACCATTTGCCACAGCATCATTTTCTCCTTTGCTGTCAATGTTTTCTACTTTTTCAAAGACGAATCCGATTATTTGAGGCTCATTTAGTTTGTTTGCTGTAAGGGCTTTTATTTGAACAATTCTATTTCTTTTTTTTTTGTTATCTAGATCTAATAAAGAGTGAAGATGAAACAGTTTTAAACAAGATCTGGCTGCAAAAAAAATATAGATCTATTCTTATCTTTGCTTTGCCCTATATAATGACAGATATTGTGTAGAGTACATTCAATATTTAAGTTTCATTTTAAACACTAAGCCAAAATTATATTCCAACAAACTATAATGTCTACTAGGGAATTTAGGCAAATACTTTAATTAAGAACTTTGTTAATATCTAATGCATGCGTCTTATGGCCGAGAGAGATTTATATGACTATGAATTCCGACCATTAATTCTAATGTCTAACAAAATAAAAAGAAAAGATACAACACATTCGATTCATTGTCTGCAAATGCTTTCAAAAGTGGAGGAGTCTAAAGAAAGAGATAGGGAACCGCTTATCGAGATGAATTGAAATACCATACACAGTACAAGTGATCTCTTTTACTATTTTAACAGACCCATGCTCAGGTCTAGCGTTTCTTGATTTTGAAACGGATGCCAATGCAACTGACGGACTTGGCAATGTGATCTGGACTGAGGCCACTGGGAGTGTCACTGTCTCGGGTCAAGCTGCGATATTTTCGGACCCTGGTGGACAGATCAACGTTGGCGGACTGGCACACACATATCGTAGTAAGTTGGCTTTTGAATTATATTCGAGCCATGCTCTGTGAAAAGGGGTTTAATGCATCTGCAAAAAGTATCTACTCAGGTCAGCCGTCGCAGTCTGCGCAGGCTGACCTTGGTCGAAACTTTTTGGGTTTTTTTTGTAAATTTTCGTATGTCAAAGGATCAGTATACCTTATGATTTAATTGGTTGTTAGACAAATTTGATTGTATTGATGCATCAAACTCCCTTCTGCCAGGGTGCGGCATCTTCTTTAAATTTCGTTATAATTCTTTATCAGATGACAAAATTTTAGACAAGATCCATTTCGATTACATTTGCAGATTGCAAGTAAATGTAGCTCAGATGCTATAATTTATCTTTGAAAGGCTAGAAAACGTCTATCGTTTTCAACACCATTATTACTCAGGGTCGGTTAAAGATAGGATTGTTTGGTAAAGAATTTTAAGCTTTAACTTAGACTGGTTGTCTATATTTCAAAAAGTCGTCAGCTGTATTTTGTCTCCCCATCATGAAAGATATAAAAGCCAGTACAGTATATACATCGTTCTCATCTTCTTTCATATTTTACAGGCAACGACTTTGTATTGCACTTTGAGTTCGTCCTGACTGACGATGACACGTCTTCTGTCGGTAGGTCAAGCTTAACTATCTGTCTGTCTATCTGCCTGTCTTTCCAACCGATGGTCCGTCCGTCCATCCTTCCATCAACCCACCTACCAATCAAACCTCCCATCCATCCATTTATCCACACACCCACCCACCCACTCACTCGCTTACCCTAAACAATATTTGCGACTAAAATTTTAAATCAAAATATCATTATACATGTATTGCTTTTTCTCTATATCTGAAATATTTTCAAACTAAAACAATGGGTTAAATTAATAAAATGTATTTTTCCCACTACGGGAAAGGGGGACACCTTCTTGCGCTCCATCCAATTGGCACTTCCTGCCTCACTTTGCGTATAAATATTTTAATCCTGGCTACGCATATGCTTACCCATCAACTAGTTGCTTGGATTAATGCATAATGAAGATGCAGTAAACCCCCTTTTCCCAGAACGCAAATACTTATGTAGCTGGACACTGTCATCGCAATTGATCACTCGCTATCGACATGTTGTGGCCATAAACTGTAACACTACGGTTCGAGAAGGAGCCCCCGAATGAAATATTTATATACAAATCTAGACTTCACATTCAAATATTCATACCCAAAAGTGGACTTTACTCTCAAATATTCATGTCCAAAACAAGACTTCGTATTTAAATATCCAAGTCCACAGCTAACTTTAATACACAAACATTCATGTCTACAGCTAGGCTTCATAACTTTAAAGATCTAATATCGAAATATCTATCAAAGTGACGAGGGAGAGGAAAAGTTTACCTGTCATGCTACCTTTGTTCTTTTACATACAGCTTTTGAATTCCCTTTAGATCTTTACCAAACGACAAATTTTGGATGTGTCCAAATTCAAAGCAAATGCAGACCATTAATCAAAGGTGGCTGCAATGGTGGAAATTGACTTTTAAAGCTAGTTACCAGCATTTTCTCCTTTTCCCACATTTTTTTCAAAAACAAACTTCCTCATGCTTGTTAAACTCGGGACAGTGTGATATACGGTTAATTCCAATTCATTTATTAATATGTTTGCATCAGGTACAAGTCAGTGTATGGTTGGTGACTGTTTCCTCGCCGGTACCGTGTCAACAACTGATGACGATGTGCTTGCCGTGACTGTGGACAGAACAACTGGCTCATCAGGCACGGCGTTAAATCTTAAACTGACTTACCAAGACGACAGTTCTGCCTACGATAATATTGAAACTGTTGAGGTCGCAATCCCTGGAAGTTACGCGGTGAGTACAGCAGTTGTTAAAAGCTTGTAAAAAGTTATGCGGTGAGTAGTGCTGTTGCTAAAAAACTTGTAAAGAGCGACTGCTACTCTTCTTGAAATGCTTCTGATGCCATAAGAGTACATTATTATCATTGTCTTCATATGATTGACTCTTGTGTTGTGGATAAATAAATCAAAAATGAAATCTTGTCTCATTTAGGTAGATACTGTATATGATTTTTGGTTGATATACAATGGAGAAGATGAGGAATTCGGAGCCGGAGTGTTAGACAATGGCAACAATGTTGTTAGCTCGGTGAGGGTGGACGTTCCAGGTAAAGCTTCTAACTTATATCTTTCAGCATCTACACTGTTGAGCTTTCAAAAAAATAGATTTTGTCTAGTTCATCACCGTTCAATTTGTCCACTCTTTTTCTGGTAAATCCCGAGTTCAATCTGAATGAATAGTTCTTGTAGTCATCAGTATGACGTGAAGTTGTCAGCATTATACCTTTGCCATGAATACTTGAAGAGCTGTGGCCTTCTTATTTTGTAAAAATTTCTATTTTATTTTATTTATACGCTCTGCTCGTCCTTAACCCCTAGTCTAATATGGATAAAAATCATATAAGTGTTGTTGCAGTTGCTGTTGTTTCATGCAGTCTTCGAAAGGTGTATCGTAAGATAGCGTCACTCGTTTTAGTTTTAATTTTTTTCACAAAAAAGGATATTTTTATAACATAACTAGGGTCGAATTCTTCCGGTATAGTTGTGTGATCAAAAAAAACCTGACACGTAAGGTAAAATTTAATCAAACTCATCTTGCAAAATGTCATTGAGCTTGCCGGAGGCTCTCCTAGACTTTTTTAGACTTATCTAACAAAACTCATCTCAAATAGATCATGTCAGTTTCTGTATATCCCTCGCGGTATGATTTAGATTTCGTCTTTCTGTCTGTCTGTCTGTCTGTCTTAAGCAATATCTCCGAAATCAAAAGGCTGGTTTTAGTGAAACTCGGCAATATATAGCAAAATATGCCAACATGGTGCTTTTATATTATTTTTTCCTTCACTTTTGTTTGAAAAAAAAATAGAATTTTCCTTGTGAAATCCCGTTATTTTCTAGTTAATGTGGACTTTTCTTGGGTGACAGATGACCGATCAGCACGTTTCGGTCTTTTCTAACTGTTTTGGTGATGCATCCGCATCAAAATTGGCCGAAAAAATGTTTGGGTGCATTTCAGATTGGCTTCAAAATGATCGTCTTGCCACCATTTTGAAGTTTTTATTTTGAAGTCCTTTCTCCACAAGCAGAGCAGAGGGATTTTTTTTTTTTAAATTTCAATAAAAAACTT
Organism: Hippopus hippopus; assembly: GCA_946811185.2. Classification (NCBI taxonomy): domain Eukaryota; kingdom Metazoa; phylum Mollusca; class Bivalvia; order Cardiida; family Cardiidae; genus Hippopus; species Hippopus hippopus. Next base: position 20,772,246 of record OX328109.1, on the reverse strand, counting down.
GTCTGTCAACGGATCATTTCTCTTTGAATAATCATAATTGGCCTGCAACACGCGAAAGGGGGCATTCGAACATTGTGTAAAGTTTTGTCTCGGATCAGCCTGCGCAGTCCACACAGGCTGATCCGAGACGGCACTTTATGACTGCATTAGATTTTGTCCTACATTAGACTTGCGCAGAATAGAAAGTTACAAATTAACTGGAACTTGTCATCTCGGATTAGTCTACGCGAGCTGCGTAGGCTGATCTAGAACGACACTTTACGCATATGTCCAAATGCCCCTTTACGCGTGACGCAGGCCAATTATTGTATACCATTAGTGGAGTATAACATAAGTTATACAACAGCTGTTATATACTCCGCCGCTCCCCCACCCCTGATACGGTATAAACCACTGCATATCTGCTCTATATTACAGGGTCAGTTCAGCTACAGCCCAGCTTTTCAGGTTTTCTGTTTGGAGATTGTCCGAGTGGTAGCTATTTCGAGGGTCAATTACGTGATGTGAGTTATGCAGTACTTTGCGCATTTCATTTTTTCTGCCAAGATAAATGATAGAAAAAACAAAATCATTATCGAAAGGGAGTATTCATAAATCGCTCTTAACATTCCTCTTGTTTTAGATTCCAAGAATGGTAAAACATGGTCTATAATAAATGGCCTGCAACACGCGAAAAGGGGCATTCGGACATTTGCGTAAAGTGTCGTCTCTGATCAGCCTGCGCAGTCCGCGCAGGCTAATCCGAGACGGCACTTTATGACTACATTAGATTTTGTCCTAAAGTACACTTGCGCAATACAGAAAATTACATAAAAACGGATAGTGTCGTGTAGGATTAGTCTGCGCGGATTGCACAGGCTGAACGGGGACGACACTTTAGGCAAATGTCCGAATGCCCCTTTTCGCGTGTTGCAGGTCATTAATACAAGAAGAAAAATATCATCGTTGTGTATGCTCGGTTATAATATAAGCCATGCTCTGTGAACGGGGGGGTGGGGGTGTGAATGTATCTGCAAAAAGCATAAACCCAGCTCCGGTTGCGCAGTCCGCACAGACTGATCTGGGTCGAAATTTTTCTCTTTTTGGTAAATTTTCTGCGTGTCCAAGGACCACTTTACTGCAGGATTCAGCCGGTTGTTAGACATAATGGATTTCATGAGGCCACAACTATGTAATGACTTGCTTGGTAAGCTATAATGCATCACGGAGATGTATCAACCTCCTTCTGCTAGAGTATGGCTCATGCTTGCAACATGTGAATAGGGGTATTCAGATATTTGCGTAAAGTGTAGTCTCAGATCAGCCTGCGCAGTCTGCGCAGGCTAATCCGAGACTACACTTTCCGCTCTTTTATAATATTCTGCCTCGAGCTAGTCTACTGTAGGAAGAAATCGAATGTAGTCGGAAAGCGTCGTCTCGGATCAGGCTGCCCGGACTGCGCAGGCTGATCCGAGACGACACATTACGCAAATGTCCGAATGCCCCTTTTCGCGTGTTGCAGACCATATCTGTGACCTATCTGTTCTTTACAGATTACGTTCTACCGACTCTGCAGGCCGAGTGATCCGGAGCTTCAACTCGCCGAGTCTCTTCTACTCCCTTCTGGTTCACCCCCAATAGCTTCTCCAGGTAATTAACCCATTTCCTCCGGCAGACGACTTGTTTTGTCTTTAGCCACAATGTTTATACTTGTTTTGATGTGTTAACGAAGGATCCATCCACTCTCTGTTTCTTACACACGATCTTCATTCTGCACCATTGGACAAAACTGTAGTTCAACTATTGGGATTTGTCTTCATATGTGTAGAGAGAATTAAGAGGAAAAGACATGTCTTGTGAATGTAGGCCAACCACAGTCAGATGGCATTCTGTTTACACATGGATACAAAGTTTTTAAAAGATATTAAACAGGAATTAAAATAAAACAAAATTTTAATTTTTGTTATCTTTTCCCACCTCCATATTTTCGAACTTTCGGAAACTTGATTTACTAATTGACTTATAACGTCATTTAAAATCGTGCATACCTGTACGTATTGACTGATAGACCTATTAAACACGTGCGTATACGAGTATCGATTGACTGATAGACGTCTATCAACCATGCGTATAGTTATGGACTGATAGGCGTCTATTAAAAACAGACGTACACTTATTGACAGATAGACACTTTTTAAACTTAGACGTATACTTATTGACCGATAGACGTCTGTTAAACATATGTGTATACTTTCTGACCGATAGACGTCTATCAGACACATGCATATACTTAATGACTTTACTCTTTTAGATCCAAATATATAGACTCAACCGCTTTCGACAACTAAAAATATCATCCACTGAAACTCACACAGATTTTTACCTTATAGGTTTGACTAATTAGTAGACGGTATAGATCCAAGATCATATTGCTCAGAACGCGCAGTCTGGTCTTGATTTATACCATCCAGGAAAGCATCTGCTTTCGACTAGAGTGGTGCTAAAAGATATCTTTGGACAGTTATTGCATAAAATGTGCCTTTCCAGGCCGTTATAAGCACGTATTAACAGGTAAAAACCGGGCGTTAACGGAAGAAAACGTGTATTAATCAGTAAATTCACGCGCCGTTAACGCCCGGCTTAGTACTATCAATATCCTCGATCCGGGCCTACCTTGTAAACAACGTTTGTCCTTGTCAGAACTTCCCTAGACTCCGACAAACTGTAGGAACTTGTACCACATTAGATCCTCTTTATGGCTTTATGATATTAGTACACCACAAACAAAATTTTGCACAGAATCTCAGTCGAATCGAGATCTGAACAAAAAATCACTCGTGAAATACACTCTACACCAGCTACATCCCACCCACCTTTTAGCGTGATCGGCAATTCTTTCGCTTGATTTAGATCTATCCATTGGACGTCTTTCGGTTACAGAAATTCATATCCACTCATTTATCCCAGTTAAAATCGATCCAGACCTGTGCAAATTTATCCAACAAAAGTCCACTTTGTACTAAAAATCATTCGAAGTGAATTTACACCGAGAGAATCAAAACTGACATGTAGGACTAACGGCCCTTCACTGTTCGTAACAAAAACTTTTTCGGCGTCTTCCGATTTTTACCCATTTATGTCCAGTACATTTGAAGTTCGCTTATTTGCATTTCTATGGAAATATTTTTGCTATTGTTGCAAATTATTGCTAAAAGACTTTTCCTTTATGCAATAATAGCATTAATTCACGTTTTTTTCGGTCGTTAACATTCGCAGAAGCCCTCAAAATACTTTAAGATAGTCGTGCTTCGCACTCGGGCGTTAAACCATTTTTTCAGGCCTCTGCGAATGTTAACGACCTCTAAAACGTGAATTAACCCTATATTAGTCAATACTTATTGCTTAACCATTTGTCATACGACAATGTTCATTGTTTCAAACTGACAGTAGTTGGTGAATATAAGTCAAAGATCTTTGATAGCGTAGAAAACATTTTAGCAAAAGGAGAGAGAAAATACTGACTAGCAGCACTTTATCCTTTTCCCACCATGTTTTAAAAGCCTTTTCACGCAGGGCAGTAGAACACGATATTGTTGGTATAGGTTTAAAAGAAGTAAGTTTTCTGCATGCACAAGGACCATTCTACCTCATGATTTAGTCGGTGGTTAGACAACATGGATTTTATTAATCCTTAATTATATGATCTCTTACTTGATATAAAGGATCACGGATCCATGCATTAAAGCCCCTTTTGCCAGAGCCCCGTATTCACTAACATTCTTAATGTCACTGTAAATAATTCTAGATGTAATGTTAGACTTAGAAAATAAGGAAACTTTTGATTGGCTTAACCATTAGGTTTAGCCATAACAGAAATTAATCACTTCAAAATTTGATAATTCTTTAGAATAAGACGACAAATGCTATTAAGAATGTTGGGGTAAATACAGACACAGATTTCATTTATCGGATTAAAACATTTTGTGGACATTTTAAGGCTGTTTCCTACCAGAATATCTCTCTACATACGAGGGGTGATCACAAAGATCGTGGACCACCTCGTTATTTTGAAAACTACTTTACGTAGGATTACGAAAAATTGCACAGATGAGCATTAAGTATCTGGTAACCGACTTAAGTTTTCAAATGTCGTCTTATTCATGTAGGTACATGTAAAGTGTGACGTCATTTTAATGGCGTCATATACTGCATTAGTGGTCCAAAATGTCGAACGACGTTTTATTTGAGCCGAGAGTAATCATAAAGTTTTACTTCAAACTCGGAAAGTATTATTCAGAAATCGAAACCGATTTTGAAAAAGATTAAGGGGAATCTGCACTCAAGAAATCTGATATGAGTAAATGGATCGGAACTGTTTAGACATGAATGCGATACTGTTAAAGATGACCCTAAATCTGGCCGTCCATCAACACCAGTCATTGACAAAATCATCACAGATGTAGAGCAACATGTAAAACAAGATCGCCGAGATACTGTGAGGAAAATAGCTGACACATTTAGCATTTCATATAAAAGTGCCAAGGAGATTTTGACTGACAATCTTGGAATGTCGTGTGTTTGCGCAAGGTGGGTACCTCGCCTAATGAGTGTTGGGGTCGAAATCTGTTAAGAAATTTCAGAACGCATTAGGGTAGAGGGATCAAACTTTACTTATCATATTGCAACATGCGATGAAACATAGGTACACTTTACCGACACTGAAACTAAACAACAAAGCAGTGCACAGAAACATTGAACATCGCCTTCAGCTGTTACTGTTCGCCTTTTTTCGTCTAAATCATGTTGTATCTATACATACAACAGTCAATGCTGAGTTTTATGCCCACATTATTCAAAGAAATTTCACAAACACCATACGAAAACAACAGCCAGGAGTCCTGAGCAATGACGCCACTTTACACCAAGATAACGCCCTAGCTCACAATGCCACACTTCTACAGAAAACTCTGCAAAAACTAAACACAGAAACACTAGCCAACCCTCCCTATAATTCCGACCTGATCCTTTGTGACCTTTATTGGAAGCCGCTCGAAAGCGGCTTCCAGTAGGAATGTACCTAAGCTATTTACCATGTAGATGAACAGTAATTATTCGATAGGTCATTATTTTTGTAAAATTTCTAATAATGTTGTGTTGTTGTGACAGAATTACTCCACATGACTTTCTTAAATATTCCAACAGACCTACATGAAATTCAAACCTGGTTTTCTTGAAATATATAGTTCATTCCCAAATAACAATAAAAAATAAAGACAGATAAACATCCTTTAATTGGCTAGTCCCCCGAAGTTTTCAAACATGTAGGATTCCTTCTATTTTCCCAAACGAAGTTGTTATGCTTTCCATTTATCACAAGCTTTCCCACCTCTCAATGGTTTTCGCATTTGTCTACTTTTTTACAAAACAAAATAATGATGATTATGATATAGAGAGCATCTTAGAATATGATAATCAGAAGCAATTTTACGTACATGTTTTTCGTCCAATTTTAATTTGTAAAGGATAAAACGGCGGTTAACCTTTGATCAAGGTATAGACTGGTTACCTCCCTACACAAGAGGCGTCTACATCAGCTATTTATAGAATACTTGCGAAAAGATAACCCTTTTTCTTCCCTTCGTCTACACATTAGCCGAATGGATTTTTGTTACACGAAACATCTACCTTATGAGACCTGTAAAATTTAGCATTTACTGTATTGTGTGACGAAGCTGTTATGATCAGACTGTACGTGCTGTACGGTATGGTCCTGATCTACTGAACCCTTGAAACCAGGCCTGCTTGAAACATGACGTATGGATCGTGATGTACATTGACTACAGTAATTATCATGGTGGTGCCTGGTGCTCTAAGGATTGAAGCTGCTCGAAAATGGCAGAAATAGATGAAGATCAGACAGCAGATAGCCCGTGTAATATTTTTTTTAATATTCTATAAGATATTTCGTAAACATAAAAGAAAATCTTGTTTGTTTTCCTTACTCAGTGTATTTATTTCGTTGTGTAGTCGAAGGATTAAAGTTATTACAGAACCTGAATATACAACTTTTTACGTCGCTGCTTGTCAAAGGTTTAGAATAGCTCTTAAAATTTACAGTAAAAGTTTTACACTAGGCATGTACAAGGCCTATGCAGAAAATGGTTCAAACTGTTTATTAAACGAAATATGTATAGTAATAGATATTATGTTGTGGTTGAATAGATCCAGATCTTTAAAGACTTAAAAAAATCTTTTGTGTGTGTGTGTGTGTGTGTGTGTGTGTGTGTGGCTGCCATTTCAGGAATAAAAGAAACGTGGTTTGTTCCAACTGTGCAGGCTATGATCAGAATAATTTTAGAGATGCCATGCAAAAGTTTTTGTTTCTAGAGTAGAAATGTTTGATTCACTGTGTTACAAGCATGCTAAGATACTTTTTGACAAGCAAGAAGATCATCTTTTAGAAAAAAAGTTGTTGAATATTTTCTTTTTTTTTTTTTTTTTCTTTTTTTTCTTTTTTTTTTTTTTCTTTTTTTTCTTTTTTGTTGTAAAAAAAATGAAACACAAAGAAGAGATCACTGATAAAAATTGTAAATACATGTAAACATCATATGTGAATAACGATCTTAATATCACTTTGAGTAATAATTGGTAACTTAAACAATTCTGTAGTATTGCCTTTGATGCCGCTACAGAAGTTTCCTTTCTAAAAACATTTGATAAATGGAAAATGCTGTATTTGAATGCGCAATTTTTCCATTTTCAAATTTTGAGTAGAAAATTAAAAATTCCGATGCTTTTACGTGGTTTTTTTTTTTTTTTTTTCAGTTTTTCTCCAAATAAATATCACTTTATAATAATAATAATATAATAACAAGATTATTTAAGATTCCTCTCTAAACTTCTTTTTTTTAGAGTTAGAATACATGTACATATTATTTTCTGTTTCTTTTTTCCTTGCATTTTAGTACCATTTGTCATGATTTTCCCTTGGTGGAGGGTGGGGGGAAAAACAGATACAAAAAATGTAATCACAATTTCTCAAGAGAGTCAATATTTCTGAAATTGTCCACCAAAAGATTGCGGCTTCTATGATGCTATGCATCATAAATTTGTCTTGTCTAGTTCATGTTTTGAAAGATTCTCCATGTGGCAGGCACTACGAGAGCGAGGAAGTAACCTATGACCGGGTCCTGCACTCGTCACAACTCGGCCGATTCCATACCTACATCTAACCTCGTCCGTATAACGGTCGTTTCCATTTGAACTGCCAATCACGTGATCTTATGCATGGCGGCGCCACTGTTAGTCGTTTAGCAACGATATAAACAACCGCGATGAAGTTATTCACATCTATCTATCTGTCTATGAAAACTTCAATCGGAATTGATAAACCATGTTAAATCAAAGTGCTGTCAGCACTGTAATCGGTCGACACTGAATAACCACACTGTTTTGAAAATCAAATCAAATGGTAGTTGTTTGAACTGTATGGGAGTAAGAACCCCATATTATATTGCCTTTTATACTGGATTAGAACCATGATAATGGATTATGAAATCCATTTTTATTCTTGCAAAGGACTATGTGGAAATTATCGTAATTAAGTAATGAATTGGTTGATTGGCTGTTTTGTGTTTTTGGTCGCTTTCATCATTATTTCAGGCATATCGCGGCGACAGCCTGCTTTTCATGTATGTCATGGATTTCACTCGTACCAGGCAAGGGCTCTGAGGTATCCTACTCGATGACACTCCCACGAAAAACACAGGTGTCGAATACTACACCATACAACTGAGCCACCTAGGAACAGTTTTTCTAACCTATCTTTCACAAATTAGTAGTTTAACTGAATGTTTTGAGTAGATATTTGCCAGCCGTCAGCAATAGAGCGTAAAAGATACGGGATTCTAATCAGCAATTCCAATTATCATGCTTTAGACATCACTCTTACAAGATTATCAGTACCTACCAGCCTTTCATTAAAGAATAATAAAGAAAACACACACACACATACACAAAAATACACAAACATAAAATTTGCTATTCTTTAGCAACTTTGGTAACTTTAATTCTAGTTTTAAGACTCATTTTTCTACCGACGATTGGAACATAGACAGACTGTACATACTGTAACACATTGTCAGACTCTTAATAATACCCATACTTTTAAATAGTATGAATAAATCGTATAAAATGTGTTTTCATTTTGACTCCCGAATTGTTTATTTTTGGCCGCTAGTGGGCTATCTATTTCTCCATTTTTAACAAACCATCGTATTTATCTAGATAAATTGTCCTACTTAATATTTTGGCTGGCTAAATCGTCCTGGGCCGAATCACCCAAGCCAAAACGTCTGCTTGCCAAATTTTCTACCGTACTTCCAAAGAATGTAGCTAATACTGGTAACTAGTAACCGTCAACTCTTCACCAACCAACAGGATTTCAGACTTGTCAAAATCGAGGCATTTGTACATTACGAATTTAATTTGACTGTAGCCCAAATGATGAGTTGAACCGTTGAAAGAGTAGAAAACATCGTGGTAAATGGAGAAAATGATGGTTATCAGCGTTTGCCCCTTTTCTACAATGTTTTCAACAGCCTTTTCCCTCAAGGTTCTTCAAAATGGGATTGTGTGGTGTAAAGAGTTAAAACTCTTGAGTTAACCTACTGGCCTTTTCCAGTCAGAAACCAATATCCAAACATTACAATTTCATAGTCGGTTTTTTTTTAATGCAGATCTATATCTTACATGAACATAACGTTAAGGTCTAAGATATCTATGTGTGTAATATTGATCTACACTGCACTCAAAGGACAGTCTAACCTTGATCTGTTATTCTCTGCAAAAGCAACTTTTCTTAACCTTGACCAATACAGGTCATGTATTAGATTCATTCTAATAAGCGAGGAGCAAAGCTACAGTAAACCTTGTGCTCTTTATCTGTAAAACAGGACCTTGTGGAAAGGATGAGAACCAACTAATTTGAAGTATCCGATGAGACATACATGTTGTTGAGAGTTTTACCTAAAGACCCTGAATTAATGAAAGATACATGTCAAGCTTCGAAAAGCACCCTAATTATTGAAGGGTCATTGCTGTCTTGACTAGAATCTCTCGTAGAAAAGCTGGCATGACAGATCCAAGTTCTGAATGCATGTTCTATACAGTATGGTCTGAATCTGCACCCTCCGCTAAGGCAACGTAAGTGATGCTTAGCCCTCTAAGGAAAAAAAATTTTTTTGGAAAAAATACATGCTCCTAAACTTTTCCCAGGTCCGTTGATTCAGACAAAGAGAATTATGGTATTGTTTGGATTCATTAATATATTGAACCAATGTATACATGTATATTGATTCGTTTCGTCTTTATATCGTTACTAGCCCGAGCGTTTTTTTTTTATACCAACACCGGAAAAAAACGCGCTTGATCGAAAAGATGACTAAGCATTGTTCCCCTTAAACCTTAGAGTGATAAATAAATGAACAACCCCTTTTCATTCAGAAAAAAAAAAACACATCCAAAATATTTTCATTTCAATACTGCTATTGCCAGAACGTGTAGTAAAGTAGCGGACAGTGAAGATCCAAGATCAGACTGCACAGAATATTTTTGGCTGACTATTGTCCTTGGCCAAATCGTCCTGTCCGAAACATCGGCTGGCCAATTTCTCCTACATTACTTTCAAAGAAAGTAGAATCTACCTAACCGTCATCCCTGTACCAAATGATGTAATTTTAGACTTGTCCAAATGGAAAGCATTCGCACATGACGAATAAAATGTAGACCAATTGCTGATTTGAATTGTTGAAAGGGTAAAAAAAAAAAACATTGTGGGAAAAAGGAGAAATGATGGTTATCTGCAATTTTCCTTTTTCCACAATGTTGTCAACAACCGTCTTTCTCGGGGTCATCAAAGACGGGATAGTTTGGTTACGAGTTAAAACACTCAGTTATGGCCTTTTAAAGTCAGAGAAACAAGGTCCAGCCATTACAATTTCATGGTCTTTTTTTTTTCGTATATATCCTACATAAATAGACAATTAAGATCTTAGATATGTACGTCTGTGATATTGATCTGCATTGCATTCGAAGGAAAGTCTGATCTTGATCTTCTATTGTCTTCAATAGTTGTTTTTGAGGACAGTGTAGATCAAGATCAGACTGCACATTATGTGCAGTCTGATCTTGGATCTTCACTGTCTGCTACTTTATTACACGTTCTGGCAATAGCAACATTGAAATGAAAATATTTTGGATGGTTTTTTTCTAACTGAAAAGGACCTATGCATTTATTTAGCGCTCTAAGGTTAAAGGGAAACATGCTTTGTCATCATTTTCGATCAGCGCGGGGTTTTTTCCGGTGTTGGTATAAAAAACGCCCAAGCTAGTAACGATATAAAGACGAAACGAATCAATATAAAGGTAGAGCGGTGTAATACATCATCGATTGGTTTAATACAAAGCAACTTCGTGCAATATGTTGTCAAGTTGAAACCATATATGGTTAAATTGGTATGATATAAGAACAGTTGGTTCAATATATAGTTCGATTGGAATGATATAAAGGAATTTTCGTTCAATATAATGTCTAAATGAAAGCATATCATGCTTCTTTGGTTCGATATAAGGACAAATGCATTAATATAAACACAGTTTGGTTCAATATATCGATGAATCCAAACAATACCATGCTTCTTTGGTTCAATATATGGACAAATGCATTAATATAAACACAGTTTGGTTCAATATATTGATGAACCCAAACAATAACATGCCTCTTTGATTCAATATATGAACAAATGCATTAACATAAACACAGTTTGGTTCCATATGAACATGTTTTCATTATATATATAATTGTAATGAAACCATATATTACAATAACGGTACAGTGAACTGTAAAAGAACGATATAAGACAGCCATGGCTTTCCATACGATTCACTTGATTCGCTCTCGTTTCATTCATAACGTACTCCTTATCACTGACTCCATTTCTGATAACTATTTTGAATTGAAAGTAAACTGTTGCGATTTTTTCACTTTCTGTTCGCTAGACATTTTGATTATATTGGTAATATAACAAAATTCAACGCTAAACAAGTTGTAATCGCCGTTTATTACATAATTGAAAAGTTGACAACGGGATTACTTTACGCCTCCTTACTAGGACTGTTTACTCATTCTTGCTCAACCGAAAGTAGTAAATGTAATAAGGTCACGACAGGCTTGTTAAGCGTTGTAATGTTGTAAGTGAATGCTGTTACGAGTTGCGGTTACATCAGTTTGCCCTCAGCAGACGGGTTTTCGAAATTTGTGGTCTCTCTAATCGTCCGGCTCACGCCGACCGATTGAAAATGAATGTACGAACTGTTTGTCAACTGAAATATAGTTAGAAAGATTTCGAAAGAAAATTGAGACTCAATTTTTATTTTTTTAGAGGAGCCTTAAATTTTCAGAACGGTAAACCGGCGTACTTCCGGCGATGAAATGTACCGTTTAGGTGCATATTAATCCACCAGATACAGCCGAGGAATTTGACGGCTCCCATCATTCGAGGTATGCCGAATGCGGGTCCTGGGGAGTAATGTCACGTGACGCGCTCGCGCACGTGTTTCGCGCATGAGAATCAAGAGTAAACAAGAAAAATTTATGATGCAATGCATCATAGAAGCCGCAATCTTTTGGTGGACAATATCAGAAATATTGACTCTCTTGAAAGATTATTATTTCATTTTTGTATCTGTTTAAATTTTTCCCCCCACAAACGGAACATCTTGACAGTTGGTACTAAAATGCAGGGGGGAAAAAGGTATTCTAATTCTAAAAAGAAGGGCAGAAATTAAGAGTAATCTTAAATTATCTTGTATCATTATTATTATTATTATCATTATTATTATAAACTGATAATGTTTATGTAAAAAAAAGAACATGTAAAAGCATCGGAATTTTTAAATTTCTACTCGAAATTTGAAAATGGCAAAATTGCGCATTCACGTACACCATTTTTCATTTGTTGTAATGATTTTAAAAAGCAAACTTCTGTAGGGACATCAAAGGCGGTACTACAGAGTTATAGTTAGTAATTATTCAAAGTGATATTTAGATTGTTATTCACGTACATGTATTTACAATTTTTATCTGTGGTCTTTTTTTTAAGTTATATTTTTTAAAAAGAAAAAAATATTCAACAACTTTCTTCTAAAACATGATCTTCTTGCTTGTCAAAAAGTATCTTAGGCAGCTTGTAACAAAGTGAATCTTTACATTTCTACTCCAGAATCAGAGACTTTTGCATGGCATCTCCAGAATTCTTCTGATCATAGCCTTCACGGTTGGCACAATCCACCAAAAAACAAAATTATTTTTTAAATCTTTAAGGATCTGGATCTATTCAAACACATCATAATAATATTTACTATAAATGTTTCTTTTAATGAAAAGTAGTTTCTGCATAGGCCTTATGCAAACCTATAAAACTTATAATGTAAATTTCAAGAGCCATTCCAAACCTATGACCAGCATATCGTAAAAAGTAGTAATAGGTTCGTTAATAACTTTAACCCTTCGACTACATTATGAAATTAACATAATGAGTAAAGAAAAAGAAATAGGAAATTTTGATGTTTACGAAATCTTATAAAAGATTTAAAGATATTACACAGGCTATGTGCTGTCTGATCTTGATCTATTTCTGTCGTTTTCGAACAGTTTCAACCCTCAGAGCATGAGGCACCACTTAAGTTATTTCTGTAGACAATGTACATACATCTTTCACGGATATTATATATCAGTACCATACTGTATCTGCAGTCTGATCATAACAGCTTTGACACACACTTACATTAAACGCTTAATTTTCCAGGGCTCATAAGGTAGATCTTCCAAGTAACAAAATTCCATTCGGCTAAAGTGTCGACGAAGGGAAGAAAAAGGGTTATCGTTTCACAAGTGTTCTACAAATAGCTGATGTCAGCTCTTATCTTTACGGATTAAAATTGCACGAAAAACTTGTACGTAAAACTGCTTCTGATTATCATATTCTAAGATGCTTTCTATCTCATAAGTATCATTATTTAGTTTTGTAAAAAAGGAGACAAATGCGAAAACCGTTGAGAGGCGGGAAGGACTGTGATAAACGGGAAGCATTATAACTTAATTTGGGAACACGGAAGGAATCCTATAAGTCGGAAAAAATCGGGGGACTAGCCAATAAAAGGGAAGTTTATTGTTCTGTATTTTTATTGTTATTTGGCAATGAACTTATATTGCAAGAAAAACAGACTTGATTTTCATGTAGGTCTGATTGAATATTTAACAAAGAGTCATCTGGAGTATTCTTGCAACACTAACACGACATTATTAGAAAAATCTCTAAAAATAATAACCAATCAAAAAATTACTGATCATCTACATGGTAAATAGTTTAGGTACATTCCTACTGGAAGCCGCTTTCGAGCGGCTTCCAATAAGTGCAAAGAATTCGAAGGAGATTATTTTCAAAAAAAAGTAGACATTCCAAGTTGTTTTTATAACAATATTCCAATACAAGCACTGGTCCACGTTCTTTCTGATCATCCCTCGTACAAAGCTACACCGGACAGTGTAGATCAATGATCAGGCTGCACATTCTGTGCAGTCTGATCTTGATCTTCACTGTCCACAAAAGCATCATATGATGCATGATTATAAGTTATCAATTTATTTCAAAATCTTATTCAAAGAGACAATCACATTTTGATTGACTGTTCAAATTATTTTTATACTGTGAATAAATAAGTCAAACGGGAAGAAAATCCAGAAATGGAGGGGAGGGGCGAAGCAATGCAGCTTGTTTATATTCCCGTCGGCAAAAGTCAAAATTCAGCTCAGTTTTATAAATCGTTGACACATTTTTTTTAAACAAATTATTATTTAAGTTAAAACTGGCCTGAATTCATGACGAAGGGCATCTGAGTTCAGCAGTACTTTACGTTTTAGTTATGTCCTTGGGCAGAGCAATGCAAAACCTCAACCTCGTACCAGAAAAAATCCGAGAGAGTGGTGAACGAAAGAGCTGTCACCGTTCTCTGACCGAAAAACTATCAGAGCGGCAGTAAACACCATCCATCTAAACGAGCCGAGCCCCGATAGCTCTATCGGTAGCGTACAAGACTTGAGAACAGGAGGTCGCTGGTTCGATCCCTGGCTCGGCCAATTTCTTTCTGAGGATTGATGACAGTCTCTGCCACAGGAATCATTCTTCTCTCACCGCTGACCATTGTTTTGACGATGGTTATGTGGGAAAGCAGCCAGTAGCTTGGGAAGATTATTGTGCTGAATACCGGTAAAAGAAACTCCAGGAAAGCATGGATAGATGCACTGGCCGCCGCGATATAACTGAAATAATGTTGAAAACGGCGTTAAACACAATACAATCAATCAATCAATCAACCCCAAATTTAATCCCCAAACTTCAGTCGAAAACGTCAATGTCACAATTTTTCTCCTTCTACCAACCCTTCGGTGTTTGGGCCCTTATATATCATAACAGAAGAATCGAGTACACCTGGAAACTTCCGGCAGTATTTTTGAAAAAAAAAAAAACACCAGGAATTCCCAATTAACTTGTATGCTGGATTACGGCAATAACATTGATTTTTCTTTGAGACCAGGATATGGAACTATCATACAAATAGCTAAGTACCTATATTACTATCAATTAAAATCATTCCCTAATAATAATAATTATGAAAAATTAATATTCCTTCTAGACTATTCTGCGTACATCTTGTTTGTAAACAAAACATCGAAAGTACTAGAATAGTCACGAACATTCCGTAAGAAACCACAAGCCATTGCAAAATTCCGGCGCTAAATCTCAAAAAAGGTACGCAAATTCTAACTTGGCAATGAGCATTAATCGTTTCATGTCTTTCTTTTCGTTTAAGAAACAGTTACTTCCCTTTACAAATTCAACGCTTTATATGTTAAAGTTTAACCCTTATCCTGCTAAATAAGTGAAATAAATTTTTTGTCCCGATAATAAAATCCAAATCTTAGTTATGCTTTGGTCCCGTTGCTGCTTTTAAAGTTGTAATAATAATAATAATAATAAAAAAAAATCCTGTTTGAATGATCCTGAAAAAATAGCTTCTGCCTAAAGGAGAAAATATTGGTGACCATCATTTTTCCTCTTCCTACGATGTTTTCAACCCAGTAAATCTCAATTTCAATTTCTTCATTTGAGATGCATTTGGTTTGTCGTCTACAAATGCTTTCATGTTGGAGAGGTCTAAAATTTTGTCGTGTATTTGGTTAATGATTTATTCCTTAGAGAGACACATAAATAACAACAGTGTTTTATTTCCGGTTAGTAAAATAAATATCGCCAAATCTCAATTATTGTGCATACCTCAATTATCGTGCAATGAAATGTGTTCCATACAGGTATTAAAACAGGTGATTTTTTGCCGAATGTTTTGGTTACAGTGTCTGAACATGTCACGTGACTTACATGACAATGCAAAATTTACACTTATGAGCAAAACAGCTACAAAGAAAGGAAAATGTTTTCAAGCAAGGAAAATGTTTTCAAGCAATAACTTTTGTCTTTTTTTTTAATATCTAAAATGTAATTAATGAATGAATAAGGGTATTCTGCAGAATCAAGGCTTTTATCCTTACAGTTAGAATAAGTGAACCTCATTGAATATTACGTTACAAATAATTGATTTTGCAGCTTTTTTGCTAACTAGTGTAACCTTTGATTGCATGCACGATAATGTAAGAAGTAGTCCAAAATTTTACAAAGGTCAACACGACAATATTTCTCGAAAAATGCTGTTGATATGAACAACAGAATTGGAACAAATTTGATTTACGGAATGAAGAGAACTTTTTTTGTTTTCATGGAGGTATGAAAAAAAAAAACCTAATCACACTGTATGAAACCGCGAAGTGTAATTAGGTTTTTTTTTCCCATATCTCCATGAAAAACAAAAAAAAAAAAAAATTCTCTTCATTCCTTATAATTCAATATTACAGACAACAAATATGCACTTAAATTTTACTCTAACTGCTTTTTTTTTTGTAAAACCAACATTGCGTATTTATTTAATGTCCATTTCATTGATAATTCATAGCGCGGTAAATCTGTTCGTTCATGACGTAATAATGACGTAATTCATGACGTCATTATAGCATTGAACAGATTTAGTAGATTTATTATTAGAAGTTAAATACGCTAGAAGTAAGTTGAAAATAAGTTTGTTAGGACCGAGCAAAGTGACAATGAGTTTAAGCTCTCTCTTTGAATTTACTGTTGGATATTTTTTTCAATGTTCAGAGAAAATAAATTTAGCTAGCAATTTGAAATTCGGACTGGATATAAAATCAGACAGAAAAACATTACGGAATCTCGTATATATGTTTGTTTACATTAGTTTGACTGCAAAAGTAGTTCCGGCACTGCTTAATTTTTTTTTTCATGGAGCTATGAAAAATTTTTTTCAGCCTATCAGAACTCGCCAATGCTCATGAAAAAAACTAATATTGAATTATTCAAAGATAAATCAAGATCTGTCCAATTTATTAAATATATGACATCATATAAAAAGCAGTCTCCTTACATGCACGATAACTGAGGTGAAGAGGATACATGTATATAAAACCTTAATTGGGCGGCGCTCTGGGGAAAGGCGGTTTGATGCATCTCCGTGATGCATTAGATATTCAGAGCAAGTCATCATATAATTATTGATCCATAAAATCCATCAACCGACTGAGTCATGAGGTAGAATTATCCTTGAGCATGTAGGTAAATTTATAAATAGCAAAACGTTTCGACTCATGTCAGCCTGCGCGGAATACGCAGGCTGACATAAATCGATACTTTTCGCCCCAAAAATGCATCAAGCACCTTTTTCATAGAGCACGGATCGTAGAGAATAATCATATGCCGGCGAAACACCCTCCACTTGCCATGTTACAGGATCAGAAATAATGATGAAATTGTCATAACTGCTGTAATAGTCAGATGCCTAATTTCTCATGGATGGAAGGCTTCTAATAAGATCTTAGCCACATTGACAGATAATTCTAAGAAGACGACACTAAATCCAGTCAATGAACAGAAAGTCAAACGGACGTGCAGATAACCTAAGTACTTGGTCAGTATTCACCAACCTTTTTTAAAAACATTCTCTGTCTTATTCTGAAGATTTCTCTAATTTGAAAGTTACACAACTTCTGATTGGGTAAGCCAAATGGTTTAGCCAATCAGAAGTTGTGTTACTTTCTAATCTAGAACGACACTAAGCATGGTTGGTGAATTCATACGGGAGCCATGCCTATAAAACTTGAGTTTATGCTCAGCTAAGTTTGTCCTCAGCTTTTAATTTCATTAATGCTTCAGACATGGAGAAAAACTGAAAAATAGAAACTGCTATAATGAGAAGAAGGAAAGAGTTGCTGTAAAAATATTATAGAGGATATTTGTTTTATCGGTGAAAGATCGAAATTTATACTATCGAGTGAACATCGGTATTATTTTCACGAGTGGCGCAGCCACGAGCAAAAATCTCGATCTTTCAAGGAAAAGAAACAAATATTCTATTTATTCCATGCTTCTAACCCTCTTCTGGTTTTTTTTTTGGGGGGGGGGAGGGGGGGGACTTACGTCAAAATCCCTGTTTTCGGTAATTCCCCGTGGCGTACCCCTCCGCATAACAACGCATTACAATATTACGTAAAGCGCGAGAAATGAAGGATAAATTACGTCATATTTCCACCTGGTTGAATGGCACGCGCTGTTTACATAGGTAACTGGTGCGCGGGAACTACTGTTTCCGCTTTCAATTGAAGAGTTAGAAAGTAAAATCTGTATTTTTCACTGGTCGTAACCATGAACTATCGAACAATAGTCCACCTTTATTTCTCGATAAACTACCGAAAAGCAAGAAATAAAAGAATTTACTCCACCATTTGTATCAAATTATATTGTTATAATGTTCAAAATCCATACCTAACTGAGTTTGACTCGAAAAAAGTTTTATAAGCACTGAGCCAGGCCTAATATACCCCCCTTATTTACTTTGTTGCGTGTAAGGGGGGGGGGGGGGGGGGGGGGGAGTTGAGCGGTTATGAAAATGCAAGTGAAAGGCTTGTCGGGGTCAGATTATCTAGAAACATACCTGACAGCATAGATCCACTGTTAGGGTGCACTTGCTGTACAATCTAATCTTCATCTACATCGATCTCAAAATTCAACAAAAATTTATTGAAGACTGATTAGACATGGCGGTTGTGTTGGAGGTCATCTTGTACAGGTACTAGCCTTTCTTGAAGTCAATTAATTCTTTACCACACGACAAAATTATAGACGTGTCGTTGAAATTCAAAGTATTTACAGACGACAAATTAAATTTGGCTCACATGATGAAAATCTGTTCGAGAATGAGTAAAAAACATTATGGGAAAAGAGAAAATGCTGGCTACCAGCATTTTCTCCTTTTTCCCGCAATGTTTTCAGAAGACTTCTTCCTCATGGGTCGTCAAGACATGGGATTGTTTCGTAAAGGGTTAAAAGAGAAAATCCCAGGTAGAGCCCAATAAAACGGATAAATATTTAATGAAGTGAAGATGATTAACTAATTTCTCCATATGTAAGTTTTAGTTTTATAGTGCTATCATTCATCGGTTTTTGCACAAAGTAAAATCAAATTTCTACCCATAGTAAAAACATTTGGTGTAAAAAGATACAGTAAAAAGAAAAGTAAATATGCATTGTGGCAGATGGAGAATTGTTCATTCTGAGTAAATGCACCGAAAGTAACATTTTTTTTCCAAAGCGTTTCTGTTTCTGGTAGCGTCTAAATGTCGTTGCTTGAGACAAAGGTTTTGGTTACGGTTCCTGTAGTTTTGACCATTCCAAGATCTGGCAGTACTGAATCTAAGATTATATGCCATAAGAATCAGTGATATTTTTTGTGAAAACTATTTTGTGTGGTATCACTATTTTGATAGTGGACAATTTTGTGTGGTACCGGTGTCCTATTTTCGATATTAAACAAATTCTGTGTGGTACAGTAGCATGATTTTGATATTGGACAATTTGGTGCGATACCGGGGGCATATTTTTGATATTGAACAAGTTTTGTGTGGTAACAGAAATATACTTTTGATATTGAACAAATTTTGTGTGGTAACAGAAGCATAGTTTCTATATTGAACAAAATTTGAGTCGTACCAGTAGCATATTTTTGGTATTGAACAAAGTCAGTTTTTAGTGCAAAACTATTTCAGTTGGGCAAAAATTCCACAGGGAATAAAATTACAATATAACACAAAAATAAAATCACCATGTTTTTTTTAATTATATGTGTTTCGTACAAATGGTGATCTGTGAGGCAGTTCTGCGTTCGTGGGCTCTTCTTTCTTCCCTATGAAGTCTCCGTGCCCATTTAACTCCTAAAGAAATCAAGGTTTCCAGCCAATTTTAAAATGCAAAGCCCCACTGTTATCCTGGTTCAGCTTTAATTGTGAGAAAAAAAGAAAGCTTTGTTTAACACGGAAGCTTGAGAAAGATAACGTGACAGAGAAGGATCTACACGTTCAGAAATATAGAAGGAACAAGACAGGTTTTAGGGGAAGGAATTGGTGCGAAGGAGGGATCCGGGTTCGAAACGTATGGTATAGAAATAAAGACTTTGGTGAGTAAATAGATATTATTCGGCACTTCGTCTTTTTCCGTTCTTTTGTCTGAATACCCAGTTCAGCGGGTTAGTTGATCCCTTATTCTTAGGGTCTGTTTTCAACTACATTCTGAATACTAGTATTCTTTGAACCTAGAATTAGAATAACACTCAATCAATCAGTTTAGCTGGTTCGTCGATCGCTCAGTTCTTAAATAATCCGTTGAGTGACCATTAAATTATGAAGAAATACTTTTTTTTTTAGTTTAGAACTCCATGAAACAAGCCATCTGATTGGCTAAAATGATACTTCTCAGCTGATCAAACGGATCGAGTTGAAATTTAGAATAAGAGTTGCCTTTGGAAGAGTTGATGAATATTTCCACTTACAGATTAGTCGAGCGACGAGGCCACTGTAAGTCTGAAAAATTAGATGCAAGATAGAGATTGGGGAAATTATCAGAGCGGCCATTAACCCTTTGAGGGCTATACATTATCTCTTTACCTGTTGACAAAATGTTAGACTTGTCCGAATCGAAAGCATTTGCAGACGACAAACTAGAAATTGGTCTGTTTATTGGCTTTGTATTTAAAACGGATAGAAAACATTGTAGGATAAGGAGAAAATGCTGGTTACCATCAATTTCGTTAAGACACGGCATTGTTTGGTAAAGGTTTTATTAAAATACCTGCATGTAGGTTAATTTACCGTATTCGACAAAAAACCTTTACAAAAGAAAATATCATGTTTCAAAAGGACGGATATGCATACGGATATCAAATACAGATCCAGTTAATGCTGCGTCATGTTATGTGTTATTTCGGTGCTGTTGAACATCTGTCGTTTATCTAACAGATACAAATAGATTATTAAGTAATAGTAATTAGAATTTTAAGTTAGTGGGAAACATATACTGTAATATCTGTCTGCACATAAGGGACATTCAAAATAAGCTTAATTCTTTCAAAACGAAAAACATTTAGACATATATCCCAATTGAAAGCGTTTGCAGGCAACAAAATAAATATAACCACAAATGTTGAAACTTGTTTTGTAAAGGGTAGGAAACATTTTGGGGGACAAAGCATAAATAACATGTATGCTGTTAACCAGCATTTTCTCACTTTCCCACATGTTTTTTGAATGTCGTCTTCTTCAGGATCGTTAAAACTCTAGATTATTTCGTTAAGGGTTTTGTGAAGACACATGCTTGCTTTATACAGGTACATTTCGAGTTTTTCTGTGGGAACACACTAAAAGCCCCGGCACTGAGTACTCATTGATTGATTGATTGATTGATTGATTGACTGTATGGTGTTTAACGCCGTTTTCAACATGATTTCAGTTGTGTCGCGGAGGCCAGTGCATCTATCCTTGCTTTCCTGGAGTCTCTTTTACCAGTGCTTTGCACAATTTCCTTTCCAAGTCACTGGCTGCTTTCCCACATAACCATCGTCGAAACAATGGTCAGCGGTGGGAACTCATATGACCTAATCAGATCTGCTGCTAGTAATATTTTTCCCTCAATATGCTTGCTCATTTCATGTTGCTTGCTTCAAAAACTGGTGGATGGATAATACCCGCATTCCACTGGGCGGCGATTCCGCTTTGCATCGAAATTTTCGTCAAAACGCCGTGAATCGTGGGAGAAACGGTAACAGCGTAGTAGAAAGGCTTTGATCGCAGTGGAAGCGTTTCGAAAGCTTCATGTTCGCTACTTCACGGCGCTTGTTTTGACCTTGCTTTAGTAACGGGATCGTCGTAGGCGCGAAGCGCTACAAAAGCGTAGTAAAAGCGTAGCAAGAATTCGTGAACGCAGCAGTACAGTAGCCGCAGCGCGAGTAACGTAGCATAAGTGCAGTGCATCCTTATCCATTTTCTTCGAAGACCGATGGTCAACTGCTGCTATATAGAAACGTTTCAAAATAAGTTCCATACTTTTAAATTGTATGATACAAATGCATTTAAACATCCGTTTTCTTTACTTTTGGGCTTTATTGTCACTTTAATTTTCCCGAAAACGGGGTTGAACACCATACAAACACTCAAACAGAGTCAAGTATGCTCTCAGTAAATGATCGTTTTGTAGGTATGTAATAACCTATGTTTCTGTGGTGGCATATTTCTGCCGCGAGATTTCGAGTCTTGTCAAAATTTACCAATTAAGCTACAATTGTTAAAAATTCGAAATTTTACTTCCTGCAATCTTGTGAAGTCAAAAACTACCGAGTTCATCCAAATGGTGAATTTTCTATTTATAGATATCGAGAAAAGTATAGAACTATCACATACTTTTATTTCGCATGTCAGCTTCGTGCACGAGTGAGAAATTTTGCCTTAAAATGGTTAGTTTATCGTGATACTTTTTTCAGGAAACTTTTCACTATCTCGATAAAATTTTCAGGAAACTTTATTTTTTTCGCGATAGTTTTCTAAAATTATCATGAAAGCTATCTCGTATCTCGCGGCATAAATATGCCACCATAGGTATCTGTCAAGCGGTTGAATGGCCAATAAATTGTTCCGAATTTGTAGCGTTTCTAAGGCCGTAAGGGAAATTCGCTCATTTGATTTATATAAGACTTCTTCGGTTCAGACTTTGACCGTTTACCAACCAATCCCGATTTTTAACGCCCCTGACGGGGAAGTCTTTTAAAAACATATTGGGAAAAGGAGAAATGTTTGTAATAACAAGTATTTTCTCCTCTTCCCACAATGTGTTCTACCTGTTCAATGACAAACCCTATCATCTGAGTCACCTTCTAATTTGTTGTCCGCAAGTTCCTTTCAATGAACAGGTCTAGAATTTAGTCGGCTGGTCAAGGGTAAATCCCATACAAAAAGGTTGGTGCCCGCATAACTACGCGTTAAGATAACTTCCTTAAAATTCTGTCAACAAAAATAATGATTATTGAATAAACAAACGATCGGACAGATTCACTTTATAGTTTTAGAAGGTGATGACCTTTTAGGTCTTACCTTCTTACGTCAACCGTTAAACTGAAATCCTGTAACGATGAATCACTCCTCTATTTCAAGAAAAAACAGGTCCTCATAGGTCAATGAACATACGCGTCTGCGTCGATTGATATGTAAAAATAGCATGCGGATTGAAAAACAAGGCAAGCCAATTGCAGAAACAATGACCTTCAGCGGTAAGTGTCATAATATTAGCTCTAGATTTGAAATTGGCCTCGTGTCGCAGCCTTCACCTGGCCTAGTTTAAAAAGAGTACCTCGCGGATAAATAAGTAAGAGAAACACTCAAAAACACCCCAAAACCACTCGATAAACACCTCAAACCATTATTACACCCCAAACCACTTTCCTAACACCTAAAACCGCCTTTATGCGGAAAAAAGTCATAAACTAATGCTATCAGTTTTCAAAAAAAATGTTGTCAACCGTTACAGTAATGAATTTTTAATGAATTTGTATACTTTCAAAACATATTTGCCTACAAATTTCTACTATCGCCATCTATTCAGTACTTTGATTTATACGAGACATTCATTTGTTAAGCCTCAACGTTTGACCTGGCCTAAGATGCTCTTGTTGAAAGTTTAGATCAAGATCAATCTAAAGTTGAACCTATACTGTCCACTGGTCAGTTACATAATTATTCTGACCATTTGAAAAACCATAATGCCATAGCAATAGTTCAGCTATTATTACTAATTAAAACGTACCGTTTCAAAAAATCAACGCTTTAAGACTTAAATCCTTTAAACATAAGCATTTACTATGGCAAACAGTGTAGAACAAGACCAGCCGCCACAGAAAATGAGGCATCTGATCTGAGTCTGCAGTGTTTGCAAAATGGTAGTTGTGGTATCTTCTTACGTGCTTTTCTATGGATTGTTCACCGGTGTAACTTCACTGACCTGCAATTTGTATCCCTGTACGGAACAGTTGTGCGTTTCTGCTGTTTTGACGCTGTGTTAAAAATGTATCACATAACGTCACATAACTAGAATTAATGGCTTCATGAAGAGACGTTTTTTCCCATAGATATGCTACACATTACATAGAATGTTGAAATATTGATATTTGTCGGTTTGTGGCATGTAAGAAAAAGAGGAAAATTGAGTGTTTCAATGTAAGATCAAAATACAATTTCACATTCTGTGCAGTCTTATATGGAGTTATACTGTCCGTGTAATTGTACATGTACAGAGTCGCGTTTTGCAGCCTACAGGTTGACTCTTTATTACAAGAGCAAAACGTAGACTGGTCCAAAATGTAAGCAATTTCAGGCGAAAATCTAAATATAGCCCAAATGGTGGAATTTGCTTTTGATAGGGTAGAAAACAATGTGAAAAAAGGAGAAAATGTTGGTTACCAGCATTTTCTCCTTTTCTCACTATTTTCAACAGGCATCTTCCCCGGAATCGTTAAAACTAAGGGATGTGTGGTAACGGGCTAAATATCTCATTCATCCTTTTTTTAGCAGAAAAGCTTCAACCCCATACAACTTTGCTTGATTGAAGGTGGTGCAGTCTGACTTCTATAGGTTTGAGTACACAAACCTAGAATTCGGACAAGAAAAAAAACTTACTCATGGTCAAACAGGTCAAAGAGCTAGAAATTTGAAACAAAATATATGAGCCTGTCCCTGAAAAGTGTTTTTCGATTTCCGCATTTAATTGTTATTTAACGTCCAAATCTTTACGTTTGAGCGTTATTGACGCCGAACAACGCGAGAATGATGGGTAGATACTTCGCTATAGCCTTTGCCGTCTGCTTCTTCTTGGCATATATAGAAGCTATTCGTATGTAACTTTTTTCTCTTAATCTATTTTTGACAGACATTTTTTCGCATTCTAAAAAATAGGAAAAAATCATAGGATACTACTAATACTACTACAAACAAAAATAATAATAATAGTAATAATGATAATAATAATAATTATAATATGTATTGTATTGTATAATAATAATAATAATTATTATTATTATTGTTATTATTATTAACGTCTTTGATAAATAGATTAATAAAGATCAGGCTTTCAGTTACTAGCAAATTTATCCCTGAAAGTTGCATTCAACCAGATTTTTTGTTTTGTTTTGTTTTGTTTTACAAGTGTTTTTAAGTCTTTAACACGATCTTTTTTTTTTTTTACTTCTTCCGACTAAAAAGCATTTACAGACAAAAAATAAATGCGGATAATATGATGGAGCCTGCTTTTGATAATAGAGAAAACAATGTGGGAAAAGGAAAAGGAGAGAAAAAAAAATTTTTTTTTCGAAATGTTTTCAAAAGGCTTTTTTTAGGATGCGGAATTGTGTGGTAAAGGGTTTAGGAAATCTTTATGAAAAAAAAAATGGTGATAACTATTACTTGCATGCAAAGCTAGCTTTAAAGCTAAAATATAGACAGAAATACACGTTGACAAGCATGAGGACTGCCGCATTTTTTACTTTTCTATTTCTTTTTGCGATTTTTTTTTCTGCAAAATATCTGAAATTAATTTTAACACCACAACATTTTTTTCTGAAAAAAGACGTTGTTGTTAGTCTTATTTGTTTGAAACTTTCGGAAAGTGTTTGTTACAAAACAGGCTATAAACTTATTCAATTTATTTGAATTTCTAGAAATATTACCCTGGAAATTATACTTTGATTATTTTTCTCAATATGTCTTATTCTACTGTTTTGCCATCTTAGTACAGTATGCTCCAAATCCAGCAGTAGGAGTATGGCCAAAGGTTTGTTTATGAAACTTTATAAACATGAACATTTGAAACAGGCCGGACAAGGATTATACTTCAACATTTTCGGGAAATATACCATACGGAATACAAACACGACATGGGGATGTCCTTGGTCAAGACACTTCAGAGCCCTATCGAAGCGCTAGTGAGACCTAGGACATATTTTAATAAGTGAGCTGTCGGTGTTACGTGACTGAATTAATGGTGAGAACGGCACACAACACTACAAAACTAATCGTCAAATGACACTGGAGGGTTTACATAGAGTTCTATAAGCTTCGTATGTGACCGTCTCACCAAAATACACTGACCAGACATCATAGTTTTCAGTCTAGGTATTTTTTCCCAATTGCATGATTTTTTTTTTTTTTATTATTATTATTTTTCAGCCACGGGTATGCCAACAAGTAAGTAACACCGTCTGTCTCTGTGTCTTTGTGTCTGTAGTCTGTATGTCTATCTGTCTCCTGCAAGCCTGCCTCTGCCTGCCTGCCTGCCTGCCTGTCTGTCTGTCTGTCTGTCTCTCTCTCTCTCTCTCTCTCTCTCTCGAAATTAAGTGCTTGCTGAGTATTCATATTAGAAAGAAGCAGTTTTTCTTTAGTTGTCTTTGTTTTCATTTCCTCATTTCCCCACACGAATTTCGTTGGCTACCTTTTCACTTTCGAAATCACCAGCTCAAGCGCTTTATATCAAGCGTTGTTATGAAAGGGACGTAATCGAAGAAGGAAACGGATATGTGTGCGATTATATGTATTTCTATCTCTCTATATATATATAAACCACCAGTACCGCCACATTGATCATCACAATCATCATCTTCGTAATCATCATCAGCAAAAGTTGTAGCAGCAGTGTTATCGTCGTTGAATAATAGTAATAACAATAAATAGTAATAATGATAACCACCACCATCATCACCATAATCATAAACGACAACAACTTGATTATCATCATCATTATCATTATCATATTCATCACTTCAGTCAATAATTCTCTTCTTTTCTCCTACAGATAATGAGATAGTGTACGATAACAAATGCATGGGAAGCATCGTAGCCAATGGTTTCGGCTATAACTCGCATGATGAAGATTGTTCGTGTTATTACATGTGTGAGCCGAATAGGGACCCCAGTGTAAGTTTACCTTAGCTGGCAACGTCTAACCCTTAACCACATAATCCCGAGTTTTAACGAGCTTGAAAAAGAAAGATTTTGAAAACATTGTGGGAAAAGGAGAAAATGCTGGTAACCAGCATTTTCTCCTTTTCCAACAAAGTTTTCTACCCTTTCAAAGGCAGGTCATATTTGAAAAAAAAAATTAAAGTGTCGTCTGTAAATGCTTTCAATTTTGAAAAGCGTAAAATTTGTTGTTTGATAAAGAGTTAGTCCCTAGAAGGCTGAATAAGCTAAACGGACATATTCGGTTTAGAAATAAGAAAATAATAATAATTGCAATTTGATGGTTGCTTTTGTCGATAGTGTTTGAGCTAAGCGGACAATGTAAATAAAAGATCAGACTGAACGTTTTGTGCAGTCTGATCTTGATCTTCACTGGCAGTAAAAACAGCTATAGTTGTGAAAGGCGGTGTAGGGGTCAATTTTTTTATCAAAGTATCCGTTGTTTTTACAGCTCAAAATAGAACATTTTATTTGATAAGACGTGCACAACGTACATTGTCTCGATACCTAAATACAGACATGACTTTTAAATAGTGTCATGTAATTAAATCAAACTTTCTTCTTTAGGAAATAACAAGTTATTACTGAAAGATATGATCAGTTATAAAATTTTATGATAGAATGGTATAATACTAACAACAGTGAAAATTCGCCATACATGATGTATATGAGCCATGCTCTGTTAAAAGGCCCTGAGTCGATACTTTTTACAGATGCATTAAACACCTTTTTCACGGAGCATGACTCATTTGGTTTAGTCAGTTAGACATTGTGTTACTTTCAAATTTAGGAAATTCTTGAGAGTAAGACTAACAGTTTTCGGTCTGTGAATACGAGCCCAGACCAGCTACCGCCTTCTGATTTTTGTACTCTCTATGAAATAGTTTTTTTTTTCAAATTCTTTCGTTTCCTGCTCCATTAGTTGCGTTTCCACATCGAAGAAACAATAATCAGCGATGAGAGAGGAGTGCATACTATCACTTATTAACAATTACTTCCAAACTCAGAAAGAAATTCGCAGACCTGGGTATCGACTCCGCCTGGCCTAATGTCCTGTGTGTTACCAGCTAAGCTATTGCGAATT
This sequence comes from Hippopus hippopus, assembly GCA_946811185.2. Classification (NCBI taxonomy): domain Eukaryota; kingdom Metazoa; phylum Mollusca; class Bivalvia; order Cardiida; family Cardiidae; genus Hippopus; species Hippopus hippopus. The sequence continues at coordinate 20,744,617 of OX328109.1, read as the reverse complement.
GGATATGCAATACTATTTAATGCTTTTCGGTAGTTTAACGAGAAACAACGGTGGAATATTGTTCGATATGTCATGGTTACGACCAGTGAAAAATACCGATTTTCTAACTCTTCAAATGAGAACGGAAACAGTAGTTTCCGCGCACTAGTTACAGGGTGTCCGGAAAGTAAGGTAACACTTTTGTACATTTATAAAATAGCTTTCAATTTCAGATGAAGAGATAAAAATAAATATGCATGTAGATAAAATCTGAAAGTTTTTTGTGTGATAATTTCATTCAATTTTCATCACAGTAAACACTTTCATACAGATTTCAAATCAGAAGTACCTTTTTGTCATTGGCGTTATTTAAGTTATATATGACGTTTTCGATGTGACGGCCTTTTATGCTCTTTCCATGTCGAACACACACATAGAAAATGTGAGTCGCTTTGGCACACATTCCAATGTCAGTCTTCTTGATTTCACATTTAATTACCTTCAACAATATGTCTGTGCTGTCTAGCTTTGAATTGTATACCTCTGACTTTAAATAACCCCAATGTGAAGAAGTCCACAGATTTAAATCGGGACTGTGTGTAGACCACTTTATTCCGCAATATTTTACCTCAAGATATAATTTTTAATGTTATCCTATCACTGAACTTATCATATAAAAGTCTATCACAGTATTAGAAGTGTGTAACGTAGCACCATCCTGCATAAACCACATGTTTTGCAAGGTAGGACTTTCTTTTCAAGCGCGAAAACAAACTTGTTTTTCAAAAGCGATTGATAGCTTTTGGAATTAATCAATTAGATAAAGACAAATGTGTCAATAACACCGTGACTTTTCTCACCATAAAGTTAACTTTTTATTGTACAGCTGTCTTTTTGTGAAACAGTTTGGTTGTTCATGTGCCAAAAAGCGCATATTTCGTTTACAAACATGTCCAGACAACAAGAACTAGGAGAACGTCATTAATTACAAAAATGACGCTAATATAGGGTTAATTCACGTTTTTGAGGTCGTTAACATTCGCAGAGGCCTGAAAAATGGTTTAACGCCCGAGTGCGAAGCACGAGGATGTTAAAGTATTTTGAGGGCCTCTGCGAATGTTAACGACCGAAAAAAACGCGAATTAATGCTATTATTGCATAAAGGAAAAGTCTTTTAGCAATAATTTGCAACAATAGCAAAAATATTTCCATAGAAAAGCAAATAAGCGAATTTCAAATGTACTGGACATACATGGGTAAAAACCGGAAGTCGGCGAAAAAGTTTTTGTTACGAAAAGTGAAGGGCCGTTAGTCCTACATGTCAGTTTTGATTCTCTCGGTGTAAATTCACTTCGAATGATTTTTAATACAAAGTGGACTTTTGTGGGATAAACTTGCACAGGTCTGGACCGATTTTAACTAGGATAAATGAGTGGATATGAATTTCTGTAACCGAAAGACGTCCAATGGATAGATCTATACCAAGCGAAAGAATTGCTGATCACGCTAAAAAGTGGGTGGGATGTAGCTGGTGTAGAGTTTATTTCACGAGTGATTTTTTGTTCAGATCTCGATACGACTGAGATTCTGTGCAAAACTTTGTTTATGATGTACTAATATCATCAAAGACAAGCCATAAAGAGGATCTAATATGGTACAAGTCCCTACAGTTTGTTGGTCGGAGTCTAGGGGAGTTCTGACAAGGACAAACGTTGTTTACAAGGTAGGCCCGGATCGAGGATATTGATAGTACAAAGCCGGGCGTTAACGGCGCGTGAATTTACTGATTAATACACGTTTTCTCTCGTTAACGCTCGGTTTTTACCCCTTAATACATGCTTATAACGGCCTGGAAAGGCACATTTATGCAATAATGACGGAAAGATACTTTTGATATGAAATCTGTTTAAAAGACAGAATTGGAATGAAAATCGAATGAAATTACAACAGAAAAAAGTTACATATTTTATGTACATGTACGTATATTTTTTATCTCTTCATCTAAAACTTAGAGCCATGTTGTAAATTTACAAAAGTGTTACCTTACTTTCCGGACACCCTGTACCTAGGTAAAGAGCGCGTGCCACTCAACCAGATGGAAATATGACGTAATTTACCCTACATATCTCGCTCTTTACGTAATATTGTCATACGTTTTTATGCGGAGGGGGTACGCCACGGGGAATAACCGAAAAGAACTGTACTAGATTTTGATGTAAACCCCCCCCCTCCCAAAAAAAAAAGGTTAGAAGCATGTAGAAGCATGAAATAAATATAATATTTCTTTGGGTTTGTTTGTTTGTTTTTTTTTTTCGATGAAAGATCGCAATTTATTTCATCGAGTGAACATCATCGTAACATTTTCACGAGTGGTGCGATTTTTCTCATCGAGTGAACATCATCGGTAATATCAGGGATCGTATTTACACAGGGATAGGCAACGCAACTGGAGTTAAGACCAATTATCGATTTTTCACTGACTTACCTGTACGGCGTCCAATAATCCGTTGTCGTTCCTTGCGAGTTATTATCTTCCTTTCAGATAATATAATTCCTTGCCGATTCCGACAATTTTTATATCCGCCAAAGAAGCGTTTAGTATGAAATGAGTTTCAATGTTTATGTCAATGTTTTTCTACTATTGTTTTTTTTTTCAGTTAAAGTGTTATTTTTTTTATCTGGAAAATTTAAAGTGTCGACTAATTGGGCGTTTCAGATATACAGGTCATGTTGTCAGTCTTTATTTCACACGAAGTGTAAATTGTGAATGGAGATCAAAACGGCCCGGTGCCAAAACGACCCATTACCGAAACAACCCTCTTTTTCGTAGTAACTTAAAAATATTTTATTATTTCTGCAGTGGATATCTATTGCAAACAATTCGGGAAAAGCACACGTCGCCTGTTCAAGGATTAAGTCCGTCTAACGTTTCGGAAGTGGGCTGCTTTTGTCCACTCCCTGTATTTGACATGATCACAAGTGGGATATATCAAGTTGTGTATCTGTCATGACACATCTACTGTCAGTAGTGTCCTCTTCTGTTTATAGACAATACGCATCACTGAAATTAAATATTTATTTTCTGATTTTCTTCTCCAAATGTTTCAATTTGGTCAGGTCAAAAGCTTCTCATGTTTTCAGGAGTGACAAACATTTCACTTGTATGTAGTACAATGTAATAGGCCGGTAAACACAGAGATCTGTTAATAGTTATATACCCATTTTTCAATAGCAAGCTACACAAAGGGCATACAGAACCAGAAAATTGCCTTCACTGCCCATTAAATGGACCTTCCAGTACATTTTCAGTTCAGCTTGCAGCTACTCTTAAATCACTGTCTTTGACAGAAAAAAAGGAGAATTTCCTGCAAAATGGAAAGAATTCGTGAACTTTCTGAAAAAGTAGGCTGGTGAAGTGTGAGGACCTGTCTGCAACTCTGTTCCTACTTTTATACATTGGAATCGATTACATACACCAGTGGCCTTCATAATTGCATGATTTCGAATTAACCTGTGTACCTTACAACCTTGTGTGTTTGATGACTTCGGAATATTTAAAGCTTTTTGAAAATATTGTGGGAAAAGAACAAAATGCTAGCCTAGCACATGTACCTGTTTTCAGCATTTTTATCCGCAATGTTCAATACTATGCAAAAAAAAAAAATCCAATCGTTTGAATCTACTTTCAGTTGTCATTTGCTAATACTTTCAATTGGGGATTCCAAAGGCCCCCAAAAAATTGTTCTTTGGTAAAAAAAATAGTCAGTAGCATAATTATTAGAAAAAAAAAGACAAATCTGTAATTATCCCTTTCCCACACAACCGCGAGTTCTGATGACCAAGAGAAAAAAGCCTTTTGGAAACATTGCAGGAAAAGGAGAAAATGCTGGTTACATTCTCTCCTTTTCCCCAAATGCTTTCAATTGTATCATTGACAAATTCCATAATTTGAGTCGCATTTCAATTGTTGTCTGTAAATGCTCTCACTTCGTACAAGTCTACTTCTGTGTTGTTTCAAAAAGAGTTAACAGTGTGGCAAAGTAAAAGTTGCTTTTGACAAGCAATTTTTCCTTCTTTAATAACGGTTTTTTATTCTGTGTCAGAGAACTTAAGGTTATCTAATAACTTTGAAAGCTTTGATTTTGGACCAATTTGAAAACAGTATAAGTTGTGTAGGACTTTGTACAAATTTGACTTTTCGCTCCTCATACAGACCAGTTGCAGCCAGTGATCAATTCTTTTCAAAATGATTTCTGTGCTATAAAAAATATTATGTTTTTGCCTTTCCTACAAATGTTTTTCATTTTCTAAATTTTCAAAAAAATTCACACTGTACACAGAAAGTTTATGTTGAAATTGATATTTTAAAATTTCTCACTAAAAACATCAAGGCAGCCATGAATATTGAGCTACATGTGTGTTACAAAATTAAATGGTGCTGAAAAATGTGTTCCTTTAGCAAGTTTTAACTTAATGCCTAATAAATTTGATTTTACATAAATCCACTGTAGAAATCTTTGGAAAACAGCATGACACAAGGACCAATCTTTTTGCGATAAAATGTAACATGTAAATGGTTGGTTGCTTCCGCAAATGCTTTTTTCATTGAATGTAGACTTTTATCTCCTAAAACTTTTTCACTGTGGCAAGTGCAGTTAATGATGATGGTAAAAGTATTGTGTATATGAGATATTATTGGTATATTAAACTATCATTATAATCCTGGTGTATGTCATACAAACGCCCAAAATATACTTCTCTCTCTCAACAGAGATTTTCAAGTAGAAAAATTCCCAACTCTAGTAATACATGGAATATGGATAGCTGCATTGTTTGCTGTGATACAATTGCAAAATGTTGAAAGCAACCAACCTTCAGGAACACTTTGCCAGACAACAAAATTTGAGACTTGTCTGATTTGGAATTATTTGCAGACAAGAAATGAAATGTGTCACTTGTGTCTTTGCTGAGAAAATGAGAACATGCTTGCCAACATTTTCTTCTTTTCCCACAATGTTTTCAGATGTGTAAATATTTCCCATAGTAGTGAAAACTTAGGATTCAGGAATACTGGCATCTGTCACAGATTATTAGATAACTCCTTACCACAAGTGGCTTATAAGACTGTAGATACTGAATGTACTGTGTTGTTTGAAGAAACCAAAAGTATGTCAAATTTAATACATGTACTTTTAGTGTTTTATGACAATAGTGTGAGTAGTGGGAAACCAACATCATGATTCTCAGAGAATTTTGCACAACACAGATACATACTTCTCTCCCTCAAAAAATATGTTGATGAGGAAAAGCAACACGCAGCTTGTGCAGACAGTTGTGCAAATTCAAAAAACAAATAGATAAGTATAATGGCTGCTATGATACAACTAAAATGTTGTGAAACATTGCAAATTGAGCAAGGTTCCATCCTTAACTTTTTGCCAGATTACAAAATTTTGGACATGTCTAATTTGAAAGCATTTGCAGACGACAAATGAAATGCAACTGAAATAAGGAGACTTGTTTTTCCTGGGGAAATGAGAAAATGTGACATGTACTTACCGGTAGTTTCTTCTTTGTTCACAATTTTTTCAGAAGTATGGATATTCCCCAGGTTAGTGAAAACTTAGGATTCAGGAATACTAGCATTTGTCACAGATAATTAAATAACTCCATACTTCTAGTGGCTTATTGAGCTATACATACTAAATATACTTTGGTGGTAGAAGAAGCTCACAGCTTTCATATTCAAATACATTAATTTCACAGCTGATTTGGTCTTTAATATTCCAAGTTTTCAAGCCCAGCTTCAGTTTTATACTAGCACACTTTATGCAGAATTACAAAACCATCTTCAATGTCATTCTTCTGTTCACAGGATGCATCACAACAGTATGTTGACAGTTCTTGAAACCATGTTTTGAAGTGTTTGTGCTCTCACAATACATATCTGGAAAAAAAAAATAGAACCAACTGAATTTCAAATTTCTCCTTTTTACAAAACGTAACATTTTAATTCTTCAGTTACGTTGCAAAATATGGTGTTATTTTCACATGGTTAGACTATAATGGAATTTGTTCAGGATATGGCCAACTATCAGAGATCCAATCATTTTTGACTAATGTGCGGTACTGCGCTTCCACCTTTACTGAAATAACCCCTTTTTAGGCTGCCATCTTGCAATTAAGACCGAAAATAGCCAAATTTTTGAGGCCACACTTATCCAACCTTGGCATCGAAAATCACTAGATTTGATTTAAAAACAAAAAGAAATACTTACTGCTTATAAATATGTCAAAATCTGAACAAATTTATTTCTAAAAATAAATTGAGAATGCTACAACTATCACTAGGGTCCCGCCAAATTCACCACATTGGTCCGCCATTTTGTGATGAAATACCGAAAATAGCCCAGTTTTGAGCCAATAATTATCTAACTTAGGAATCGAAAATCAGCACAAAATTAGCTTTAATACAAAGAGATGTACTCTATCTCGTGATTTTTACCAACATGTTGCTATTTGGACGCTACTTTATGTACTTAAAAAGTACTTTTGCACGTCACTAAATCCTCCTGCCGAACATCCCCTACGGGGCAAACATGATTAGGTCATGATTTTTTAACGCCAAAATAAGCATATAAAACAAAATCTCCGAAAAAATTGATGTTACATATATTCTAAGCATGTAAATATTCGGAAACTTACCTGTTGAGAAGGACGTATGGGATAACCAAGCAAAACTTGATTAAAACAGTGACCGTCGTATGCCGAAATTTAAGATGGCCGCCGTTTTTTCCTTTGCGGTCAATTCGAAAGAAGACAGTGAATAACCGGAAGTTATACCGCGTTTCCTATCCCTGTATATAAGATCCCTGGTAATATTTTCACGAGTGGCGCAGCCACTCATGAAAATATTAGCGCCACTCGTGAAAATATTACTGATGATGCTCACTCGATGAAATAAATTGCAATCTTTTACCGAAAAAGAAAATTATCCTCTATTTATTATCGTCATCACAATATATCAAAAAACTTATCATTGCAGCCCGAATTTAGCAGTTTTTCATACATATCCTATAAAATGTGCTGCCCATGTGGAATGTCATTTTCGAAGAAAATGCTTAGCTGTGTTGAATATTACAGTCCCTATTCGGATTGCTTTGACACAAGCCTAGGAACAAGTATGTTTACACTTTTATCGTTTGAGAAGGCTGTAAAAACTAAAAAGTCAAGGTATTGTCATGACCATGTCGCCGTGTGTTTCTGCGTCGTCGTGCGGACACTTTCACATCTGCGTTCGTTACTGAAAATTGCGTCAAACTTATGCTAGATCTAGTTGCTTAAAATCGTCAGGGGAATCTAAGGCAGAAGAAAGATAGCCCTAAAAATATTTTGGACACAGTTATGGCCTTTTTTAAACATACCCTTTTCACTGAAAAAGCGACTGTGGCCGGGCGTCGGCACCCGCATGCGGTGCTCTTGTTATGCATACTTTCGGCATCAACAGTGATCGAGGTGTATAACGTGTAAATTCCGTTAAACCTCTCACTATTTTCCTTTGGAAAAGTTTTCATTATTCAACTCATGTTTTATATTTATATTCATAAAAGGAATGCCTTAACCCTATTTAAACTGCCCACTGTTTACAGTACCCCAGGGTCTTCACATTGGATAGTTTGGTTGGGGTTAAAGATTTTGTATGAAAAAAGGTAGAAAGATGGCGGTTTATATTCACCAACCATTCTTAAGAGCGTTCTCAGTCTTATTCTCCAGAATATTCTAAATCTAAAAGTAACACGACGTCTGACTGGCTAAACCAAATGGTTTAGCCAATCAGAAGTTGTGTACTTCCAGCTTCCAAGATCTTGGAGAATAAGACAAAGAATGTTCTTTTAGAATGGTTGGTGAATGCGGACCCAGATTACACTTCGAAAATGATACCAGATTTCGTCATCACTAACAGTTCTCAATCGCACTCTTTGTCATATTCTAAATTTTGTGAGAAGGCAATTTCTGATAGAATGAACCAAATGGTTACGCCAATTAGAAATTCCGTCTACTTTAAATTTTAGGGTTTTTTTTTAGAGTTAGCCTGAAATGCTATGCAAAGTTGTTGATGGAAATAGCCCAGAGGTTGTACGCTATATATGGGTCAGAATGTTAATAATATCTCGTATTTTAGATCCTTGTAGTTCATTGGCTGACGGGGCCAAAATTACACGGACCAATCCCGAAGACGCTAGCCCTGGCTCTATCCTGTGTGGTGGTTTTACCGAATGCGACCAGGTAAAAACACTAGTTTGATTTTTCCTTCAATTCGTCTGACTTTTTATTTAACATTATTTTCAACAATGATTCAGCAATGATTTGCAGATCAGGAGTGAAAATTAATGGGAAAAAAAAAAGAAAAATTCCCTTTTTGCCATTTGTGTTAAAGCATGAAACCTTGGTAAGAAGTTGATCTAAAAATCAAATTTGTTTGTTTGTTCGTTTGTTTGGTGCTTAACGCCGTTGTCAACATCATTTTTGTTATGGCGGCAAGTGCATCTATCCATGCTTTCGTAAAGTTTCTTTTGCCATTATTTCGAACAATATTCTTCCTAAGTTACAGTCTCCTGTCCCACATAAATCATCGCGGGAACAATAGTTAGCTGTGAGAGAGGAATGAATCCTGTAGCAATATCTATTATCAGTCCTTTGAAGTAAGCTCGGGATTTGAACCAGTGATCTCCGTTTTCAGAGTTTTCTTAATGAGTTGTCGGATTTCGAAAACAGTCGTCTGTGGCTGACAATGTGGTTATAAATTGATTTTATCTGTCCAGACAGTTACAGTGAATCATGCCCATTTCCATTTTGTGGACCATACCACGTTTTCTGCCGTTCTGAGCTATTCTAGTTCAATAATTGGGCCATTCTCTGACAATAGGGGTTTATGCACCTCTGTGATACATTATATCGAGCAAGTCATAACATAATTATAGATCCATAAATTCCATTATAGTGTAACAATCGACTGAACTACAAGGTAGGCTGGTCCTTTTGGTCTTTTGACGTGAAAAAAATTGACTAATTGCAAAAGGTTTCGGCCCAGGTCAGCCAGCTGCGGACTGCGCAGGCTGACCTAAGCCGATATTGTTAGCAGATGCATTAAACCCCTATTCACAGAGCATGGTCCAATTATATTTCACACTCAGGTTACCGGGGAATGCTTCTGATTGCTTACTAAATCTTTGTTTTAACTCACTGAAGATAGGCAGCGTGGTCGTCCCAGATACAGAATGCTGTCCTGAAAACACATGCTATGATCAAAGCAGTTTTGCCTGTACCGCGGCCGCCTGTGATGTAGATTACTGCGCTACCCTGAACGAAACCATGCAGTATGACTGTAATTGCACCGGTACCGAGGCACCGGAAAAAAGTGTGTTATTATTATTTGTTAATTTTGTTTAACGTGACAAGTTCCTCAAGTGGGTATCCAAATAGGATTTCCTGATTACACATCTCACGTCCAAATAATGGAGCTTCTGTGGAATTGAAAAAATAGTTCCCATTTTTCAAATACATTTCTCATTTGTTACAAAAGCACTTATGATAGGAGTAGCTGAGATGCATAGGGAGAAAAAGCACGGAACTAAACTTAACTTGGTGATGCAATTATGCAATTTCCACGGAAATTCTCATAGCATGCCCCTGATTTGAAAATGATCTAGGGCCATCTGAAAATCATCTATTCTCGAGATTGCCACCAAGTTTCAAAATGGCCGCCAAAAATTTTTTTTTCCTCAAACTCAAATTGAAATGTAATACTTATATGACTGTAACTACTGTACACAAAAAACCTCGCTTGACACAATTTATTCCAAAACAAATCCAGTAACTGGAAGAAATAAGATGATGTTTTTATTTCAGCATGCCTGTTTCAAGAGGATCCAACTAACAATACAGTGTTCATCCTTGGAAGTACTGTGTTCAATTGCCCGAAATTCACCGTCTGGTCACAGATAAACTGTTCCTGCATTCTCAGCAATCCAGCACGTACTATACTTTTTTTTTTTAATTTAACATTTCCTTTTAAAAAGTTCCAATGTTTTTACGACCCATGCGGAGGGGGATACACTCTTTACCAACTAACAAATTAAGACCGGTCCAAATTAGGAGAATTTGCAAATTACAAATCAAACATGACTCAAAAACTGAAATTTACCTTTAGAATAGTTGAAAATGTTCTGGGTAAATCATTTTTCCTATTCCCATAAAGTTTTCAAAACCCGTGTTCCTTACGGTCGATGAAATCCGGGATTGTGTAATACTAAAGGGTTGAGGAAAAGGAGATGATGATGTAAGACTTTTCAGTCTAGAATAGAAAAGAAAAGTACAGTTGAAATTGCATGTATAACTAACTCAATAAACGAGCTTATGCTAAATAGAAAACATTGGAACATTTGTGACAATATCACTACATGTAGGTCACGAAAAAACAAAAGCAAGAAACAGTCATCGAGAGTGATAAATATACCTTGTCTTGACCAGTTTCACAATCGATGTAAAATAGATAAGTTTGAACATAACTTAATAATAGCAAATGAGCCATGCTCTGGAAAAAAGGGGCTTATTGCATCTTCGTGATCAATGGTACCAATCAAGCAATGAAATACTTATGGATTCATAGTAGCGACTTCTGTTAACAACAGACTTAAGCATGAGGTAGACTGGTCCTTGTACATACAGAAAATAGACCAATAGCGAAAGGTTTCGGCCCAGGTCAGCCTGCGCGGACTGCGCAGGCTGACCTGGGTCGATACTTTTCGCAGATGCATTAAGCCCCCTTTTCACAGAGCATAGCTCAAATAAATTTTTGATAAACACAAATGTTTCAGAAAGAGTGATTACATTTGAGCCATGCTCTGTGAAAAGAGACTTCAATACAGCTGCAAAAAGTATCGACCACTTTCAGCCTGCGCGGACATAAGTCTAAAGTTTTTGCTCTTCGCAAACTTTCTGGTTCTCAACACACTATCCTACATGAGGATTTAGCTGGTTGTTAGACAAAATGGATTTTATGCATCTATAATAATATGAGGACATGCCTGGTAAAATGCATCGCGGAGATGCAATATACCCCATTTATCAGACCATGACTCATGTAAAGCATCATTTACTCCTTTGCCTTCAATGTTTTCTACTTTTTCAAAGACGAATCCGATTATTTGATGCTCATTTAGTTTGTTTTCTGTAAGGGCTTTTCTTTGGACAATTCTTTTTCTTTTTATTTATCTAATAAAGAGTGAAGATGATGTTTGAAACAGTTTTAACTAGGATCAAGCTGCACAAAAAACATTTTCTTATCTTTGCTTTGCCCAATATCAGGAGAGATATTGTGTATAATTCATTCAACATTTAAGTTTTATTCTTAACACTATGCCAAAATTATATCGCAACAAATGATCGTGTCTACGAGGGAATTTAGGCAAACACTTTAATTAAGAACTTTGTTAATACCTAATGCATGCGTCTTATGGCCGGGAAAGATTATAGGAATATAATGTCTGACCAATTATTTTATCATCTAATGTAATATAAAAAAGATATATCACATTCGATTCATTGTCTGCAAATGTTTTCAAAATGGAGGAGTCTAAAGAAAGAAATAGGGCACCGCTTAACGGAATTAATTGAAAGACCATACACAGTACAAGTGATCTTTTATACTATTTTAACAGACCCATGCTCAGGTCTAGCGTTTCTTAACTTTGAAACGGATGCCAATGCAACTGACGGACTTGGCAATGTGATCTGGACTGAGACCTCCGGAAGTGTCACTGTCTCTGGTCAAGCTGCGATCTTTTCAGACCCTGGTGGACAGATAAACGTTGGCGGACTAGCACACACATATCGTAGTAAGTTGGCTTTTGAAATATATTTAAGCCGTGTTCTGCGAAAAGGGGTTTAATGCAGCTGCAAAAAGTATCTACTCAGGTCAGCCAGCGCATTCCGCGCGGGCTTCCTGGGTCGAAATTTTTTGTTTTTTGTAAATTTTTGCATATCAAAGGACCGGTCTACCCCATGATTCACTTGGTTGTCAGACAAAATGGATTTTTATGGATCCAAAATTATATGATGACTTGCGTGATACAATGCACCATGAAGATGAATTAAACCCCTTTTTGCCAGAGCGTGGCTTTTTTTCCATTTCGTTTTTGATCTTTATCAGATGACAAAACTTAAGTCAAGATTCATTTCGATTACATTTGCAGATTGCAAGTAAATGTAGCGCAGATGCTATAACTTATCTTTGAAAGGCTAGAAAACATCTACTGTTTTCAGCATCATTGTTACTCAGGGTCGTTAGGGTTGTTTGGTGAAGAATTAAGCGTTAACTTAGACTGGTTGTCTATATTCTAAATAGATCTAGTCGTCAGCTGTATTTTGTTTCTTCTTGTTCAAGCTCGCGCAGCATTTGTGTTCATAGAAACTTTGAAATTTCCCCACCATGAAAGATATTAAAATAACCAGTTTATACATTGTTTTCATTTTCTTTCATATTTTACAGGCAACGACTTTGTATTGCACTTTGAGTTCGTCCTGACTGACGATGACACATCTTCTGTTGGTAGGTCAAGCTCATCTATCTGTCTGTCTGTCTACTGCCTGTCTTTCCGACGGTCCGTCCGTCCATCCTTTCATCCACCCACCTACCGATCAAACCTCTCATCCGTCATCCATTTATCCATCCATCCATCCATCCACCCCCTCATTCACTTACCCATCAACTGGGTTTACTACATAATGAAGATGCAGTAAACCTCCTTTTCCGAGAATGCCAATACTTATGTAGCTGGATACTGTCATCGCATTTGATCACTCGCTATCGACATGTCGTGGCCATACATTGTAATATTACGGTTCTTGAAGGAGCCTCCGAATTGAAATATTTACAGGGTGATTCATGATATCTGATACAGTTTTAATTTTGTGGCTTCATGAAAATTTTGGGAAACTCCTTCAGGACTGACAATGTTTGGCCCCCCTCATTCCTCGGACTTTAGTCCTTTGGACTTTTTCTAGTGGGGACACTTGAAAGAAAATGTATATTCACCTAAACCAAATACTTTTGGAGAGTTGAAACAAGATAATCGTCGAGAGGTGAGAAAAATAACGCCAGAAATGTGTGCATTGGTGATAGCAAAGTTTCAAAAGAGGCTTGACGTCGTAATAGCCCAGAATAGACGTTATACAAACCATAGGCTATTATGTAAATTTTGTGAAAAAGTTTGACCTATTTCATTTAATATGTAAGTATTTAAAATACTTAACATTGTGTATGAAACAAAACTGTAATTATTGTAGAGTATTATGATATAAAGTATATTAAGGTATTTGCGGACAGAAAAAAATATTAAGGGTTGAAACCGTATCAGATATTATCAGTCACCCTGTATATACAAATGTAGACTTCACTTTCAAATGTTGATGTCCGAAAGTAAAGTTTATTCTCAAATAATCATGCCAAAACAATGTCCATAACTAGATTTCATATTCGAACATTCACGAGGCATGTCTTAACCTACGCTTCAAAAATTTAAAGATCTAAATAAGTTTCTTCTAGGTCTGTCAAAGTGACGAGAGACAGGGAAAATTTTCTTGTCAAACTACTTTTCTTCTTTTACATACAGCTTTTGAATTCCTTTCAACTCTTTACCAAACGACAAAATTTTGGACACGTCCAAATTCAAAGCAAGTGCAGACCATAAATCAAAAGTGGCTCCAATGGTTGAATTGGAGTTTTAAAGGGTGGAAAACCTTGTGAGAAAAGAAGAAAATGCTGGTTATCTCCTTTTCCACAATGTTTTCAAAAGCCTACTTCCTCAAGGTCGTTAAAACTTGGGACTGTGCGGTAAACGGTTAACCCTATAGAACATAAGGGTGACTCACTGACCTTTTGCAGACAGTGTTGTTCCAAGATCAGACTGCACAGAATGTGCAGTCTGATCTTGAATCTACACTGTCCGATAAGGAGAGACTTTCCTCCAAGATAAGTTTGAAATATCATTATTCGGGTTTTTACAACAGGCTTGAAGTTCTATTTCACTTATATAGCAAGATAAGGGTTAATACCAATTCTCATGTCATGGTCATCAGTAATTTATCGAGAAATAACGGTGAAATATTGTTCGATATTTTATGGTTACGACCAATGAAAAATACCAATTTTATTTTCCATCTCTTTCATTGTGGCGGAAAAAGCAGTTCCTGCGCACTAGTTACTTAGGTAAATAGCGTGTGCCATTCAACACAGATAGAAATATGACGTAATTTACCTCATTTTTCTCGCGCTTTACGTAATATTGTAATGCGTTCTTATGCGGAGGGGGTACGCCACGGGAAATTACCGAAAACAACTGTACTGGATTTTGATATGAGTCCCCACCAAAAAAAAGGGGGGTAGGACGCATGAAATAAATAAAATATTTGGTTTTTTTTTTCGGTGAAAGATCGAAATTTATTTCATCTCGCCACGAGTGAAAATATTACAGATGATGTTCACGATATCAAATAAATTTCGATCTTTCACCGAAAAAAAAAACAAATATCCTCTCTATATATATCAATATGTTTGTGTCAGGTACAAGTCAGTGTATGGTTGGTGACTGTTTCCTCGCCGGTACCGGGTCGACAACTGATGACGACATGCTTGCCGTGACTGTGGACAGAACAACTGGCTCATCAGGCACGGCGTTAAATCTTAAACTGACTTATCAAGACGACAGTTCTGCCGACGATAATACTGAAACGATTGAGGTCGCAATCCCTGAAAGTTATGCGGTGAGTAGTGCAGTTGTTAAAAGCTTGTAAGAAGTTAGGCGGTGAGTAGTGCAGTTGTGAAAAGCTTGTAAAAAGTTATAAATGCGGTGAATAGTGCAGTTGTTAAAAGCTTGTAAAAAGTTATGCGGTGAGTAGTGCAGTTGTTAAAAGCTTGTAAAAAGTTATGCGGTGAGTAGTGCAGTTGTTAAAAGCTTGTAAAAAGTGATTTCTACTTATCTTTTTTCTAATACCAGTAGAGTACATTATTATCATTGTCTTCATATCATTTACCCTTGTGTTCTGGATAAATAAATCAAAAAATGAAATCTTGTCTCATTTAGGTAGATACTGTATATGATTTTTGGTTGATATACAATGGAGAAGATGAGGAATTCGGAGCCGGAGTGTTAGACGATGCCAACAATGTTGTCAGCTCGGTGAGGGTGGAAGTTCCAGGTAAAGCTTCTAACTTATATATCTCTGCAACTACACTGTTGGGCTTTCAAAAAATAGATTTTGTCGAGTTCATTATCATTCAATTTATGCACTCTTTTTCTCGTAAATCCCGTGTTCAATCTGAATGAATAGTTCCAGTAGTCATCAGTATGACGTGTAGTTGTCAGCATACACCTTTGCCATAAATATCTGAAGAGCTGTGGCCTTCTTATTTTGTAAAAAATTCTATTTATTTTATTTATACCCTCTGCTCTCCTTGAACCCTAGTCTAATATGGATAAAAATCATATAAGTGTTGTTGCAGTTGCTGTTGTTTCATACAGTCTTCGAAAGGTGTATCGTAAGATAGCGTCACTCGTTTTAGGCTTAATTTTTCACGAAAAAGGATATTTCTGTCACATAACTAGGCTCGAATTCTTACGGTATTCTTATGCGATCAAGAAAAATCTGACATTCGTTGGCACTTAAGGTAAAATTTAATCAAACTCATCTTGAAAACTGTTACTTAAGCTTGCCGGAGGCTCTCCTGGTAACACTTTTTAGACTTGTTTAACAAAACTCATCTCAAATAAATCATTTCAGTTTCTGTATATCCCTCGCAGGGCGATTTAGATTTCGTCCGTCCGTCTGTCTGTCTGTCTGCCTGTCTGTCTGCCTGTCTGTCTGTATTGAGTAATATCTCCGATATCAAAAAGCGGGTTTTAGTGAAACTCGGCAATATATAGCATAACATGCCAACATGGCGCTGTTGTCTTTTATGGGCGACTTGCATTCATTTTCTCCATAAGAGTTGGTTAAAATTTATATAAATAATCTGTTCGGAGATTTTTTTCCATCACTTTTATTTGAAAAAAAAAAGAATAGAATTTCTTTGTAAAATCCTGTTATTTTCTAGTTTTTTTTTTTCGACTTTTTCTTGGGTGACAGATGACCGATCATCACGTTTCAGGTTTTTTTTATAACTGATTTGGTGATGCATCCGCATCAAAATTGGCCGAAAAAAAAGAGTATAGATGCATTTTAGATTTGCTTCAAAATAACCGACTTGCCACCATTTTGAAGTTTTTATTTTGAAGTTCTTTCTCCAAATGCAGAACAGGGATCCTTTTTTTTTTTCAATTTCGATAACAAACACGTCTGTCAACGAATCGGTTTTCTTTGAATAGTCATATTGTATACGAGAAGTGGAATATGACATAAGTTATCCAGCAGCTGTTATGCACACCAGTCCCTCCTTGAAACGGTATAAATTACTGTAAATCTGCTCTATGTTTCAGGGTCAGTTCAGCTACAGCCCAGCTTTTCGGGTTTCCTATTTGGAGATTGTCCAAGTGGTAGCCATTTCGAGGGTCAATTACGTGATGTAAGTTATGTAAAACTTTATGCATTTTATTTTTCTGCCAAGATAAATGATACAAAAACCAAAGATATGATCCAAAGGGAGTATTCACAAACCACTCTTAACATTTTAACTAGTTTTAAATTTCAAGACTGGTACACATGGTCTATGATAAATAGCCTGCAACACGCGAAAAGGCGCATTCGGACATTTGAGTAAAATGTCGTCTCTGATTAGCCTGCGCAATCCCCGCAGGCTAATCCGAGACGGCACTTTACGACTACAATAGATTTTGTCCTACAGTGAACAGAAAATTACATAAATACAGAGAGTGTCGTTTCGGACTAGTCCGCGCGGTCTGCACAGGCTTACGCAAATGTCCGAATGCCCCTTTTCACGTGTTGCAGGTCATAAATACAAGTGAAAAAATATCGTCGTTGTATATACTCAGCTATAATCTAAGCCATGTTCTGTGAAAAAGGGGTTGAATGCATTTGCAAAAATAATCGACCCAGCTCAGGTTTTGCAGTCCGCACAGGCTGATCTGGGTCGAAACTTTTTCGCTTTTGGTAAATTTTCTGCATATCCAAGGACCACTTTACCGCAAGATTTGGCCGGTTATTAGACAAAATGGATTTTATAAGACTACAAGTATGTTATGACTTCCTTGAAAGGCCCTGTAATGCATCACAGAGATGCATTTACCCCCTTCTGCTAGAGTATGGCTCATATAATAGAATGCAACGTGCGAAAAGGGGTATTCAGACAGTTGCGTAAAGTGAAGCCTCAGATCAGCCTGCGCATTCCGCGCAGGCTGATCCGAGACTACACTTTCCGTTCTGTTATAATATTCTGTTTCGAGCAAGTCTACTGTAGGAAAAAATCGAATGTAGTCGGAAAATGTCGTCTTGGATCAGCCTGTGCGGACTGCGCAGGCTGATCCGAGACGACACTTTACGCAAATGTCCGAATGCCCCTTTCCGCGTGTTGCAGACCAATTATCTGTGATCTATGTGTACTTTACAGATTACATTCTACAGACTCTGCAGGCCGAGTGATCCGGAGCTTCTACTTGCCGAGTCTCTTCTACTCCCTTCTGGTTCAAATCCGAACCCACCGGTTAATACACCCCCGATAGCTTCTTCAGGATAATTAACCTATTTCCTCCGGCAGACGATTTGTTTTGTCTTTTGCCACAATGTTTATACTTGTTTTGATGTGTTAACGAAGGATCCATCCACTCTCTGTTTCTTACACACGATCTTCATTCTGCACCATTGGACAAAACTGTAGTTCAACTATTGGGATTTGTCTTCATATGTGTAGAGAGAATTAAGGGGAAAAGAAGGATATACATGTGTAAACAGAATGCCATCTAATGGTGGTAGGCCTACATTCACAAAACATATCATCATCAATAAAAAGTTCTTTGTTTTATCAATATGCAAGCAGAATTACATCTGATTGTAGTAGGTCTACATGTTCTTGTCGATAACTAAACATTAGTTTGTTCTTCTGTTCTGAATACCGTTCTGGTTAGACAACATCGCGGGAAAAAGAGCAAACGTCATTACGAATCAATTGCTTCTTCTTTAGAGGGAAGTGCAACTTGTATAAGATAACCTGAAAAAGTGTTTTGTAACACCTAAAGTTTGTATAAAACAAAAAGTACATTGTTATAAAATGAATTATTTTTATCCGTTTTCTTCTTTTTTATTTGTGTTGATAGATAGCACATTTTTTTGAAATATATATATATATATTAAACAGGAATTAAAATAATACAAAATTTTATTTTTTGTTATCTTTTCCCACCTCCATATTTACGAACTTTCGGAAACTTGATATTACTAATTGACATATAACGTCATTTTTAATCGTGCATACGTATTGACTGATAGACCTATTAAACACATGGGTATACTTATTGACTGATAGACGTCTATTAAACCATGCGTATAGTTATGGACTGATAGGCGTCTATTAAAAATAGACGTATGCTTATTGACTGATAGACGTCTTTTAAAAACAGGCGTGAAGTTATGGGCTGATTGATGTCTTTTTAAAACAGACGTATACTTATTGACAGATAGACACTTTTTAAACTAAGACGTTTACTTATGACCGACAGACGTTTTTTAGTGGATTTGTATAGCAAATCCGCTTAATGTGATCATTTTGACCAGAACCAAATACACCATGAGTAACGACGCATGCGCTCTCACTTTCACTTTTGCATGCCTGATGTATGGGACGAACAACGCAGATCTACAAATGATATTCAGCTCCGACTCTGAACAAATCATACAAATTAGGTATGATTTCTTTCTCGCAATTTCATTAAAACTGAAAATTTGTCAGTTCAAAATACTATAGATAATTAAATTTTGTTCTTTATGTTTTTTTAATATTACCATATACGTATGAACATTGTTTGCACAGACTGCCCCCGTTTTCATTCAAGAAATATCCATTCACAACTTGTGTCGTCCACTGTCAAAATAAACAAGGAGATTACGCACTAATTTCTTGAAATTACATTTCAACTATGTATTACATCATATGCATCTAATTGTTTAGGTAGCTAGCTAGAATTTGGCCATAAATAATTTAAAACCATTTCGATATCCCATAAAGTCGATTCGGTACCTAGTTACCGCCCTTCGATGAATTTCCGAATTGTTTGAAACATTTCTCTGAAACGTTTAAAGAAATGGAGATCATGCAGTCTTTAAAAGAAATTTATTTGAAGATTGCTTTATGCAAGATTGCTTTAGAAAAGCTTTCAATCTTTCTCTCGAATTATCGAAAGGACATAAAGAAATCCTTCGTTTACAAACGGCCCCGATCAAGCACGAACCCGTGACATGAATTTATACTAAGGATTTTTTTTAATGGGAAATCGTGTCCTTCTCAGTGAACTAGACATACACTAACTTAGCCTAACATCCTGGACTTTAAGCCTCAAAGACTCAAAGAGACTTACAATTGACGTGCAGACACTTTGACATCTGCGTTCGTTACTGAAGATTGCGTCAAACTTATGCTAGATCTAGTTGCTTAAAATCGTCAGGGGAATCTAAGGCAGGAGAAAGATAGCCCTAAAAATATTTTGGACTCAGTTATGGCCTTTTTTAAACATACCCTTTTCACTGAAAAAGCGACTGTGGCCGGGCGTCGGCACCAGCATGCGGTGCTCTTGTTATGCATACTTTCGGCATCAACAGTGATCGAGGTGTATAACGTGTAAATTCCATTAAACCTCTCACTATTTTCCTTTGGAAAATTTTTCATTATTCAACTCATGTTTTATATTTATATTCATAAGAGGAATGCCCTAACCCTTTTTAAACTGGCCACTGTTTACAGCACCCCAGGGTCTTCACATTGGATAGTTTGGTTGGGGTTAAAGAGTTTTGTATGAAAAAGGGTAGAAAGATGGCGGTTTATATTCACCAACCATTCTTAAGAGCGTTCTCAGTCTTATTCTCCAGAATATTCTAAATCTAAAAGTAACACGACGTCTGACTGGCTAAACCAAATGGTTTAGCCAATCAGAAGTTGTGTACTTCCAGCTTCCAAGATCTTGGAGAATAAGACAAAGAATGTTCTTTTAGAATGGTTGGTGAATGCGGACCCAGATTACACTTCGAAAATGATACCAAATTTCGTCATCACTAACAGTTCTCAATCGCACTCTTTGTCATATTCTAAATTTTGTGAGAAGGCAATTTCTGATAGAATGAACCAAATGGTTACGCCAATTAGAAATTCCGTCTACTTTAAATTTTAGGGGGTTTTTTTTAGAGTTAGCCTGAAATGCTATGCATAGTTGTTGATGGAAATAGCCCAGAGGTTGTACGCTATATATGGGTCAGAATGTAAATAATATCTCGTATTTTAGATCCTTGTAGTTCATTGGCTGACGGGGCCAAAATTACACGGACCAATCCCGAAGACGCTAGCCCTGGCTCTATCCTGTGTGGTGGTTTTACCGAATGCGACCAGGTAAAAACACTAGTTTGATTTTTCCTTCAATTCGTCTGACTTTTTATTTAACATTATTTTCAACAATGATTCAGCAATGATTTGCAGATCAGGAGTGAAAATTAATGGGAAAAAAAAAAGAAAAATTCCCTTTTTGCCACTTGTGTTAAAGCATGAAACCTTGGTAAGAAGTTGATCTAAAAATCAAATTTGTTTGTTTGTTCGTTTGTTTGGTGCTTAACGCCGTTGTCAACATCATTTCTGTTATGGCGGCAAGTGCATCTATCCATGCTTTCGTAAAGTTTCTTTTGCCATTATTTCGAACAATATTCTTCCTAAGTTACAGTCTCCTGTCCCACATAAATCATCGCGGGAACAATAGTTAGCTGTGAGAGAGGAATGAATCCTGTAGCAATATCTATTATCAGTCCTTTGAAGTAAGCTCGGGATTTGAACCAGTGATCTCCGTTTTCAGAGTTTTCTTAATGAGTTGTCGGATTTCGAAAACAGCCGTCTGTGGCTGACAATGTGGTTATAAATTGATTTTATCTGTCCAGACAGTTACAGTGAATCATGCCCATTTCCATTTTGTGGACCATACCACGTTTTCTGCCGTTCTGAGCCATTCTAGTTCAATAATTGGGCCATTCTCTGACAATAGGGGGTTTATGCACCTCTGTGATACATTATATCGAGCAAGTCATCACATTATATAGATCCATAAAATCCATTATAGTGTAGCAATCGACTGAACTACAAGGTAGGCTGGTCCTTTTGGTCTTTTGACGTGAAAACATTGACCAATTGCAAAAGGTTTCGGCCCAGGTCAGCCAGCTGCGGACTGCGCAGGCTGACTTGAGCCGATATTGTTAGCAGATGCATTAAACCCCTATTCACAGAGCATGGTCCAATTATATTTCACACTCAGGTTCCGGGGAATGTTTCTGATTGCTTACTAAATCTTTGTTTTAACTCACTGAAGAAAGGCAGCGTGGTCGTCCCAGATACAGAATGCTGTCCTGAAAACACGTGCTATGATCAAAGCAGTTTTGCCTGTACCGCGGCCGCCTGTGATGTGGGTTACTGCGCTACCCTGAACGAAACCATGCAGTATGACTGTAATTGCACCGGTACCGAGGCACCGTAAAAAAGTGTGTTATTATTATTTGTTAATTTTGTTTAACGTGACAAGTTCCTCAAGTGGGTATCCAAATAGGATTTCCTGATTACACATCTCACGTCAAAATAATTGAGCTTCTGTTGAATTGAAAAAAAAGTTCCCATTTTTCAAATACATTTCTCATTTGTTACAAAAGCACTTATGATAGGAGTAGCTGAGATGCATAGGGAGAAAAAGCACGGAACTAAACTTAACTTGGTGATGCATTTATGCAATTTCCACGGAAATTCTCATAGCATGCCCCTGATTTGAAAATGATCTAGGGCCATCTGAAAATTATCTATTCTCGAGATTGCCACCAAGTTTCAAAATGGCCGCCAAAATGTTTTTTTTTCCTCAAACTCAAATTGAAATGTAATACTTATATGACTGTAACTACTCTACACAAAAAACCTCGCTTGACACAATTTATTCCAAAACAAATCCAGTAACTGGAAGAAATAAGATGATGTTTTTATTTCAGTTGCCTGTTTCAAGAGGATCAACTAACAATACAGTGTTCATCCTTGGAAGTACTGTGTTCAATTGCCCGAAATTCACCGTCTGGTCACAGATAAACTGTTCCTGCATTTTCAGCAATCCAGCACGTACTATACCTTTTTTTTTAAAATTTAACATTTCCTTTTAAAAAGTTCCAATGTTTTTACGACCCATGCGGAGGGGGGTACACTCTTTACCAACTAACAAATTAAGACCGGTCCAAATTAGGAGAATTTGCAAATTACGAATCAAACATGACTCAAAAACTGAAATTTACCTTTTGAATGGTTGAAAATGTTCTGGGTAAATCATTTTTCCTACTCCCATAAAGTTTTCAAAACCCGTGTTCCTTACGGTCGATGAAATCCGGGATTGTATAATACTAAAGGGTTGAGGAAAAGGAGATGATGATGTAAGACTTTTCAGTCTAGAATAGAAAAGAAAAGTACAATTGAAATTGCATGTATAACTGACTCAATAAATGAGCTTATGCTAAATAGAAAACATTGGAACATTTGTGACAATATCACTACATGTAGGTCACGAAAAAACAAAACAAGCAAGAAACAGTCATCGAGAGTGATAAATATACCTTGTCTTGACCAGTTTCACAATCGATGTAAAATAGATAAGTTTGAACATAACTTAATAATAGCAAATGAGCCATGCTCTGGCAAAAAGGGGCTTATTGCATCTTCGTGATCAATGGTACCAATCAAACAATCAAATACTTATGGATTCATAGTAGCGACTTCTGTTAACAACAGACTTAAGCATGAGGTAGACTGGTCCTTGTACATACAGAAAATAGACCAATAGCGAAAGGTTTCGGCCCAGGTCAGCCTGCGCGGACTGCGCAGGCTGACCTGGGTCGATACTTTTCGCAGATGCATTAAGCCCCCTTTTCACAGAGCATAGCTCAAATAAATTTTTGATAAACACAAATGTTTCAGAAAGAGTGATTACATTTGAGCCATGCTCTGTGAAAAGAGACTTCAATACAGCTGCAAAAAGTATCGACCACTTTCAGCCTGCGCGGACATAAGTCTAAAGTTTTTGCTCTTCGCAAACTTTCTGGTTCTCAACACACTATCCTACATGAGGATTTAGCTGGTTGTTAGACAAAATGGATTTTATGCATCTATAATAATATGAGGACATGCTTGGTAAAATGCATCGCGGAGATGCAATATACCCCATTTATCAGACCATGACTCATGTAAAGCATCATTTACTCCTTTGCCTTCAATGTTTTCTACTTTTTCAAAGACGAATCCGATTATTTGATGCTCATTTAGTTTGTTTTCTGTAAGGGCTTTTCTTTGGACAATTCTTTTTCTTTTTATTTATCTAATAAAGAGTGAAGATGATGTTTGAAACAGTTTTAACTAGGATCAAGCTGCACAAAAAACATTTTCTTATCTTTGCTTTGCCCAATATCAGGAGAGATATTGTGTATAATTCATTCAACATTTAAGTTTTATTCTTAACACTATGCCAAAATTATACCGCAACAAATGACCGTGTCTACGAAGGAATTTAGGCAAACACTTAAATTAAGAACTTTGTAAATACCTAATGCATGCGTCTTATGGCCGAGAAAGATTATAGGAATATAATGTCTGACCAATCATTTTATCATCTAATGTAATATAACAAAGATATATCACATTCGATTCATTGTCTGCAAATGTTTTCAAAATGGAGGAGTCTAAAGAAAGAAATAGGGCACCGCTTAACGGAATTAATTGAAAGACCATACACAGTACAAGTGATCTTTTATACTATTTTAACAGACCCATGCTCAGGTCTAGCGTTTCTTAACTTTGAAACGGATGCCAATGCAACTGACGGACTTGGCAATGTGATCTGGACTGAGACCTCCGGAAGTGTCACTGTCTCTGGTCAAGCTGCAATCTTTTCAGACCCTGGTGGACAGATAAACGTTGGCGGACTAGCACACACATATCGTAGTAAGTTGGCTTTTGAAATATATTTAAGCCGTGTTCTGCGAAAAGGGATTTAATGCAGCTGCAAAAAGTATCTACTCAGGTCAGCCAGCGCATTCCGCGCGGGCTTCTTGGGTCGAAATTTTTTGTTTTTTGTAAATTTTTGCATATCAAAGGACCGGTCTACCTCATGATTCACTTGGTTGTCAGACAAAATGGATTTTTATGGATCCAAAATTATATGATGACTTGCGTGATACAATGCACCATGAAGATGAATTAAACCCCTTTTTGCCAGAGCGTGGCTTTTTTTCCATTTCGTTTTTGATCTTTATCAGATGACAAAACTTAAGTCAAGATTCATTTCGATTACATTTGCAGATTGCAAGTAGATGTAGCGCAGATGCTATAACTTATCTTTGAAAGGCTAGAAAACATCTACTGTTTTCAGCATCATTGTTACTCAGGGTCGTTAGGGTTGTTTGGTGAAGAATTAAGCGTTAACTTAGACTGGTTGTCTATACATGTATTTTAAATAGATCTAGTCGTCAGCTGTATTTTGTTTCTTCTTGTTCAAGCTCGCGCAGCATTTGTGTTCATAGAAACTTTGAAATTTCCCCACCATGAAAGATATTAAAATAAACAGTTTATACATTGTTTTCATTTTCTTTCATATTTTACAGGCAACGACTTTGTATTGCACTTTGAGTTCGTCCTGACTGACGATGACACATCTTCTGTTGGTAGGTCAAGCTCATCTATCTGTCTGTCTGTCTACTGCCTGTCTTTCCGACCGACGGTCCGTCCGTCCATCCTTTCATCCACCCACCTACCGATCAAACCTCTCATCCGTCATCCATTTATCCATCCATCCATCCATCCACCCCCTCATTCACTTACCCATCAACTGGGTTTACTACATAATGAAGATGCAGTAAACCTCCTTTTCCGAGAATGCCAATACTTATGTAGCTGGATACTGTCATCGCATTTAATCACTCGTTATCGACATGTCGTGGCCATACATTGTAATATTACGGTTCTTGAAGGAGCCTCCGAATTGAAATATTTACAGTGTGATTCATGATATCTGATACAGTTTTAATTTTGTGGCTTCATGAAAATTTTGGGAAACTCCTTCAGGACTGACAATGTTTGGCCCCCCTCATTCCTCGGACTTTGGTCCTTTGGACTTTTTCTAGTGGGGACACTTGAAAGAAAATGTATATTCACCTAAACCAAATACTTTTGGAGAGTTGAAACAAGATAATCGTCGAGAGGTGAGAAAAATAACGCCAGAAATGTGTGCATTGGTGATAGCAAAGTTTCAAAAGAGGCTTGACGTCGTAATAGCCCAGAATAGACGTTATACAAACCATAGGCTATTATGTAAATTTTGTGAAAAAGTTTGACCTATTTCATTTAATATGTAAGTATTTAAAGTACTTAACATTGTGTATGAAACAAAACTGTAATTATTGTAGAGTATTATGATATAAAGTATATTAAGGTATTTGCCGACAGAAAAAAATATTAAGGGTTGAAACCGTATCAGATATTATCAGTCACCCTGTATATACAAATGTAGACTTCACTTTCAAATATTGATGTCCGAAAGTAAAGTTTATTCTCAAATAATCATGCCAAAACAATGTCCATAACTAGATTTCATATTCGAACATTCACGAGGCATTTCTTAACCTACGCTTCAAAAATTTAAAGATCTAAATAAGTTTCTTCTAGGTCTGGCAAACTGACGAGAGACAGGGAAAATTTTCTTGTTAAACTACTTTTCTTCTTTTACATACAGCTTTTGAATTCCTTTCAACTCTTTACCAAACGACAAAATTTTGGACACGTCCAAATTCAAAGCAAGTGCAGACCATAAATCAAAAGTGGCTCCAATGGTTGAATTGGAGTTTTAAAGGATGGAAAACCTTGTGAGAAAAGAAGAAAATGCTGGTTATCTCCTTTTCCACAATGTTTTCAAAAGCATACTTCCTCAAGGTCGTTAAAACTTGGGACTGTGCGGTAAACGGTTAACCCTATAGAACATAAGGGTGACTCACTGACCTTTTGCAGACAGTGTTGTTCCAAGATCAGACTGCACAGAATGTGCAGTCTGATCTTGAATCTACACTGTCCGATAAGGAGAGACTTTCCTCCAAGATAAGTTTGAAATATCATTATTCGGGTTTTTACAACAGGCTTGAAATTCTATTTCACTTATATAGCAAGATAAGGGTTAATACCAATTCTCATGTCATGGTCATCAGTAATTTATCGAGAAATAACGGTGAAATATTGTTCGATATTTTATGGTTACGACCAATGAAAAATACCAATTTTATTTTCCATCTCTTTCATTGTGGCGGAAAAAGCAGTTCCTGCGCACTAGTTACTTAGGTAAATAGCGTGTGCCATTCAACACAGATAGAAATATGACGTAATTTACCTCATTTTTCTCGCGCTTTACGTAATATTGTAATGCGTTCTTATGCGGAGGGGGTACGCCACGGGAAATTACCGAAAACAACTGTACTGGATTTTGATATGAGTCCCCACCAAAAAAAAGGGGGATAGGACGCATGAAATAAATAAAATATTTGGTTTTTTTTCGGTGAAAGATCGAAATTTATTTCATCTCGCCACGAGTGAAAATATTACAGATGATGTTCACGATATCAAATAAATTTCGATCTTTCACCGAAAAAAAAACAAATATCCTCTCTATATATATCAATATGTTTGTGTCAGGTACAAGTCAGTGTATGGTTGGTGACTGTTTCCTCGCCGGTACCGGGTCGACAACTGATGACGACATGCTTGCCGTGACTGTGGACAGAACAACTGGCTCATCAGGCACGGCGTTAAATCTTAAACTGACTTATCAAGACGACAGTTCTGCCGACGATAATACTGAAACGATTGAGGTCGCAATCCCTGGAAGTTATGCGGTGAGTAGTGCAGTTGTTAAAAGCTTGTAAGAAGTTAGGCGGTGAGTAGTGCAGTTGTGAAAAGCTTGTAAAAAGTTATAAATGCGGTGAATAGTGCAGTTGTTAAAAGCTTGTAAAAAGTTATGCGGTGAGTAGTGCAGTTGTTAAAAGCTTGTAAAAAGTTATGCGGTGAGTAGTGCAGTTGTTAAAAGCTTGTAAAAAGTGATTTCTACTTATCTTTTTTCTAATACCAGTAGAGTACATTATTATCATTGTCTTCATATCATTTACCCTTGTGTTCTGGATAAATAAATCAAAAAATGAAATCTTGTCTCATTTAGGTAGATACTGTATATGATTTTTGGTTGATATACAATGGAGAAGATGAGGAATTCGGAGCCGGAGTGTTAGACGATGCAAACAATGTTGTCAGCTCGGTGAGGGTGGAAGTTCCAGGTAAAGCTTCTAACTTATATATCTCTGCACCTACACTGTTGGGCTTTCAAAAAATAGATTTTGTCGAGTTCATTATCATTCAATTTATGCACTCTTTTTCTCGTAAATCCCGTGTTCAATCTGAATGAATAGTTCCAGTAGTCATCAGTATGACGTGTAGTTGTCAGCATACACCTTTGCCATAAATATCTGAAGAGCTGTGGCCTTCTTATTTTGTAAAAAATTCTATTTATTTTATTTATACCCTCTGCTCTCCTTGAACCCTAGTCTAATATGGATAAAAATCATATAAGTGTTGTTGCAGTTGCTGTTGTTTCATACAGTCTTCGAAAGGTGTATCGTAAGATAGCGTCACTCGTTTTAGGCTTAATTTTTCACGAAAAAGGATATTTCTGTCACATAACTAGGCTCGAATTCTTCCGGTATTCTTATGCGATCAAGAAAAATCTGACATTCGTTGGCACTTAAGGTAAAATTTAATCAAACTCATCTTGAAAACTGTTACTTAAGCTTGCCGGAGGCTCTCCTGGTAACACTTTTTAGACTTGTTTAACAAAACTCATCTCAAATAAATCATTTCAGTTTCTGTATATCCCTCGCAGGGCGATTTAGATTTCGTCCGTCCGTCTGTCTGTCTGTCTGCCTGTCTGTCTGCCTGTCTGTCTGTATTGAGTAATATCTCCGATATCAAAAAGCGGGTTTTAGTGAAACTCGGCAATATATAGCATAACATGCCAACATGGCGCTGTTGTCTTTTATGGGCGACTTGCATTCATTTTCTCCATAAGAGTTGGTTAAAATTTATATAAATAATCTGTTCGGAGATTTTTTTCCATCACTTTTATTTGAAAAAAAAAAAAGAATAGAATTTCTTTGTAAAATCCTGTTATTTTCTAGTTTTTTTTTTTTTCGACTTTTTCTTGGGTGACAGATGACCGATCATCACGTTTCAGGTTTTTTTTATAACTGATTTGGTGATGCATCCGCATCAAAATTGGCCGAAAAAAAAGAGTATAGATGCATTTTAGATTTGCTTCAAAATAACCGACTTGCCACCATTTTGAAGTTTTTATTTTGAAGTTCTTTCTCCAAATGCAGAACAGGGATCCTTTTTTTTTTTCAATTTCGATAACAAACACGTCTGTCAACGAATCGGTTTTCTTTGAATAGTCATATTGTATACGAGAAGTGGAATATGACATAAGTTATCCAGCAGCTGTTATGCACACCAGTCCCTCCTTGAAACGGTATAAATTACTGTAAATCTGCTCTATGTTTCAGGGTCAGTTCAGCTACAGCCCAGCTTTTCGGGTTTCCTATTTGGAGATTGTCCAAGTGGTAGCCATTTCGAGGGTCAATTACGTGATGTAAGTTATGTAAAACTTTATGCATTTTATTTTTCTGCCAAGATAAATGATACAAAAACCAAAGATACGATCCAAAGGGAGTATTCACAAACCACTCTTAACATTTTAACTAGTTTTAAATTTCAAGACTGGTACACATGGTCTATGATAAATAGCCTGCAACACGCGAAAAGGCGCATTCGGACATTTGAGTAAAATGTCGTCTCTGATTAGCCTGCGCAATCCCCGCAGGCTAATCCGAGACGGCACTTTACGACTACAATAGATTTTGTCCTACAGTGAACAGAAAATTACATAAATACAGAGAGTGTCGTTTCGGACTAGTCCGCGCGGTCTGCACAGGCTTACGCAAATGTCCGAATGCCCCTTTTCACGTGTTGCAGGTCATAAATACAAGTGAAAAAATATCGTCGTTGTATATACTCAGCTATAATCTAAGCCATGTTCTGTGAAAAAGGGGTTGAATGCATTTGCAAAAATAATCGACCCAGCTCAGGTTTTGCAGTCCGCACAGGCTGATCTGGGTCGAAACTTTTTCGCTTTTGGTAAATTTTCTGCATATCCAAGGACCACTTTACCGCAAGATTTGGCCGGTTATTAGACAAAATGGATTTTATGAGACTACAAGTATGTTATGACTTCCTTGAAAGGCCCTGTAATGCATCACAGAGATGCATTTACCCCCTTCTGCTAGAGTATGGCTCATATAATAGAATGCAACGTGCGAAAAGGGGTATTCAGACAGTTGCGTAAAGTGAAGCCTCAGATCAGCCTGCGCATTCCGCGCAGGCTGATCCGAGACTACACTTTCCGTTCTGTTATAATATTCTGTTTCGAGCAAGTCTACTGTAGGAAAAAATCGAATGTAGTCGGAAAATGTCGTCTTGGATCAGCCTGTGCGGACTGCGCAGGCTGATCCGAGACGACACTTTACGCAAATGTCCGAATGCCCCTTTTCGCGTGTTGCAGACCAATTATCTGTGATCTATCTGTACTTTACAGATTACATTCTACAGACTCTGCAGGCCGAGTGATCCGGAGCTTCTACTTGCCGAGTCTCTTCTACTCCCTTCTGGTTCAAATCCGAACCCACCAGTTAATACACCCCCGATAGCTTCTTCAGGATAATTAACCTATTTCCTCCGGCAGACGATTTGTTTTGTCTTTTGCCACAATGTTTATACTTGTTTTGATGTGTTAACGAAGGATCCATCCACTCTCTGTTTCTTACACACGATCTTCATTCTGCACCATTGGACAAAACTGTAGTTCAACTATTGGGATTTGTCTTCATATGTGTAGAGAGAATTAAGGGGAAAAGAAGGATATACATGTGTGAACAGAATGCCATCTAATGGTGGTAGGCCTACATTCACAAAACATATCATCATCAATAAAAAGTTCTTTGTTTTATCAATATGCAAGCAGAATTCCGTCTGATTGTAGTAGGTCTACATGTTCTTGTCGATAACTAAACATTAGTTTGTTCTTCTGTTCTGAATACCGTTCTGGTTAGACAACATCGCGGGAAAAAGAGCAAACGTCATTACGAATCAATTGCTTCTTCTTTAGAGGGAAGTGCAACTTGTATAAGATAACCTGAAAAAGTGTTTTGTAACACCTAAAGTTTGTATAAAACAAAAAGTACATTGTATATAAAATGAATTATTTTTATCCGTTTTCTTCTTTTTTATTTGTGTTGATAGATAGCACATTTTTTTGAAATATATATATATATATATTAAACAGGAATTAAAATAATACAAAATTTTATTTTTTGTTATCTTTTCCCACCTCCATATTTACGAACTTTCGGAAACTTGATATTACTAATTGACATATAACGTCATTTTTAATCGTGCATACGTATTGACTGATAGACCTATTAAACACATGGGTATACTTATTGACTGATAGACGTCTATTAAACCATGCGTATAGTTATGGACTGATAGGCGTCTATTAAAAGTAGACGTATGCTTATTGACTGATAGACGTCTTTTAAAAACAGGCGTGAAGTTATGGGCTGATTGATGTCTTTTTAAAACAGACGTATACTTATTGACAGATAGACACTTTTTAAACTAAGACGTTTACTTATGACCGACAGACGTTTTTTAGTGGATTTGTATAGCAAATCCGCTTAATGTGATCATTTTGACCAGAACCAAATACACCATGAGTAACGACGCATGCGCTCTCACTTTCACTTTTGCATGCCTGATGTATGGGACGAACAACGCAGATCTACAAATGATATTCAGCTCCGACTCTGAACAAATCATACAAATTAGGTATGATTTCTTTCTCGCAATTTCATTAAAACTGAAAATTTGTCAGTTCAAAATACTATAGATAATTAAAGTTTGTTCTTTATGTTTTTTTTAATATTACCATATGCGTATGAACATTGTTTGCACAGACTGCCCCCGTTTTCATTCAAGAAATATCCATTCACAACTTGTGTCGTCCACTGTCAAAATAAACAAGGAGATTACGCACTAATTTCTTGAAATTACATTTCAACTATGTATTACATCATATGCATCTAATTGTTTAGGTAGCTAGCTAGAATTTGGCCATAAATAATTTAAAACCATTTCGATATCCCATAAAGTCGATTCGGTACCTAGTTACCGCCCTTCGATGAATTTCCGAATTGTTTGAAACATTTCTCTGAAACGTTTAAAGAAATGGAGATCATGCAGTCTTTAAAAGAAATTTATTTGAAGATTGCTTTATGCAAGATTGCTTTAGAAAAGCTTTCAATCTTTCTCTCGAATTATCGAAAGGACATAAAGAAATCCTTCGTTTACAAACGGCCCCGATCAAGCACGAACCCGTGACATGAATTTATACTAAGGATTTTTTTTAATGGGAAATCGTGTCCTCAGTGAACTAGACATACACTAACTTAGCCTAACATCCTGGACTTTAAGCCTCAAAGACTCAAAGAGACTTACAATTGACGTGCAGACACTTTGACATCTGCGTTCGTTACTGAAGATTGCGTCAAACTTATGCTAGATCTAGTTGCTTAAAATCGTCAGGGGAATCTAAGGCAGGAGAAAGATAGCCCTAAAAATATTTTGGACTCAGTTATGGCCTTTTTTAAACATACCCTTTTCACTGAAAAAGCGACTGTGGCCGGGCGTCGGCACCACCATGCGGTGCTCTTGTTATGCATACTTTCGGCATCAACAGTGATCGAGGTGTATAACGTGTAAATTCCATTAAACCTCTCACTATTTTCCTTTGGAAAATTTTTCATTATTCAACTCATGTTTTATATTTATATTCATAAGAGGAATGCCCTAACCCTTTTTAAACTGGCCACTGTTTACAGCACCCCAGGGTCTTCACATTGGATAGTTTGGTTGGGGTTAAAGAGTTTTGTATGAAAAAGGGTAGAAAGATGGCGGTTTATATTCACCAACCATTCTTAAGAGCGTTCTCAGTCTTATTCTCCAGAATATTCTAAATCTAAAAGTAACACGACGTCTGACTGGCTAAACCAAATGGTTTAACCAATCAGAAGTTGTGTACTTCCAGCTTCCAAGATCTTGGAGAATAAGACAAAGAATGTTCTTTTAGAATGGTTGGTGAATGCGGACCCAGATTACACTTCGAAAATGATACCAAATTTCGTCATCACTAACAGTTCTCAATCGCACTCTTTGTCATATTCTAAATTTTGTGAGAAGGCAATTTCTGATAGAATGAACCAAATGGTTACGCCAATTAGAAATTCCGTCTACTTTAAATTTTAGGGTTTTTTTTTTAGAGTTAGCCTGAAATGCTATGCATAGTTGTTGATGGAAATAGCCCAGAGGTTGTACGCTATATATGGGTCAGAATGTAAATAATATCTCGTATTTTAGATCCTTGTAGTTCATTGGCTGACGGGGCCAAAATTACACGGACCAATCCCGAAGACGCTAGCCCTGGCTCTATCCTGTGTGGTGGTTTTACCGAATGCGACCAGGTAAAAACACTAGTTTGATTTTTCCTTCAATTCGTCTGACTTTTTATTTAACATTATTTTCAACAATGATTCAGCAATGATTTGCAGATCAGGAGTGAAAATTAATGGGAAAAAAAAAAGAAAAATTCCCTTTTTGCCACTTGTGTTAAAGCATGAAACTTTGGTAAGAAGTTGATCTAAAAATCAAATTTGTTTGTTTGTTCGTTTGTTTGGTGCTTAACGCCGTTGTCAACATCATTTCTGTTATGGCGGCAAGTGCATCTATCCATGCTTTCGTAAAGTTTCTTTTGCCATTATTTCGAACAATATTCTTCCTAAGTTACAGTCTCCTGTCCCACATAAATCATCGCGGGAACAATAGTTAGCTGTGAGAGAGGAATGAATCCTGTAGCAATATCTATTATCAGTCCTTTGAAGTAAGCTCGGGATTTGAACCAGTGATCTCCGTTTTCAGAGTTTTCTTAATGAGTTGTCGGATTTCGAAAACAGCCGTCTGTGGCTGACAATGTGGTTATAAATTGATTTTATCTGTCCAGACAGTTACAGTGAATCATGCCCATTTCCATTTTGTGGACCATACCACGTTTTCTGCCGTTCTGAGCCATTCTAGTTCAATAATTGGGCCATTCTCTGACAATAGGGGGTTTATGCACCTCTGTGATACATTATATCGAGCAAGTCATCACATAATTATAGATCCATAAAATCCATTATAGTGTAGCAATCGACTGAACTACAAGGTAGGCTGGTCCTTTTGGTCTTTTGACGTGAAAACATTGACCAATTGCAAAAGGTTTCGGCCCAGGTCAGCCAGCTGCGGACTGCGCAGGCTGACTTGAGCCGATATTGTTAGCAGATGCATTAAACCCCTATTCACAGAGCATGGTCCAATTATATTTCACACTCAGGTTACCGGGGAATGCTTCTGATTGCTTACTAAATCTTTGTTTTAACTCACTGAAGATAGGCAGCGTGGTCGTCCCAGATACAGAATGCTGTCCTGAAAACACGTGCTATGATCAAAGCAGTTTTGCCTGTACCGCGGCCGCCTGTGATGTGGGTTACTGCGCTACCCTGAACGAAACCATGCAGTATGACTGTAATTGCACCGGTACCGAGGCACCGTAAAAAAGTGTGTTATTATTATTTGTTAATTTTGTTTAACGTGACAAGTTCCTCAAATTGGTATCCAAATAGGATTTCCTGATTACACATCTCACGTCAAAATAATTGAGCTTCTGTGGAAATGAAAAAAAAGTTCCCATTTTTCAAATACATTTCTCATTTGTTACAAAAGCACTTATGATAGGAGTAGCTGCGATGCATAGGGAGAAAAAGCACGGAACTAAACTTAACTTGGTGATGCATTTATGCAATTTCCACGGAAATTCTCATAGCATGCCCCTGATTTGAAAATGATCTAGGGCCATCTGAAAATTATCTATTCTCGAGATTGCCACCAAGTTTCAAAATGGCCGCCAAAATGTTTTTTTTTCCTCAAACTCAAATTGAAATGTAATACTTATATGACTGTAACTACTCTACACAAAAAACCTCGCTTGACACAATTTATTCCAAAACAAATCCAGTAACTGGAAGAAATAAGATGATGTTTTTATTTCAGCATGCCTGTTTCAAGAGGATCCAGCTAACAATACAGTGTTCATCCTTGGAAGTACTGTGTTCAATTGCCCGAAATTCACCGTCTGGTCACAGATAAACTGTTCCTGCATTCTCAGCAATCCAGCACGTACTATACCTTTTTTTTTTAAATTTAACATTTCCTTTTAAAAAGTTCCAATGTTTTTACGACCCATGCGGAGGGGGGTACACTCTTTACCAACTAACAAATTAAGACCGGTCCAAATTAGGAGAATTTGCAAATTACAAATCAAACATGACTCAAAAACTGAAATTTACCTTTTGAATGGTTGAAAATGTTCTGGGTAAATCATTTTTCCTATTCCCATAAAGTTTTCAAAACCCGTCTTCCTTACGGTCGATGAAATCCGGGATTGTGTAATATTAAAGGGTTGAGGAAAAGGAGATGATGATGTAAGACTTTTCAGTCTAGAATAGAAAAGAAAAGTACAATTGAAATTGCATGTATAACTGACTCAATAAATGAGCTTATGCTAAATAGAAAACATTGGAACATTTGTGACAATATCACTACATGTAGGTCACGAAAAAACAAAACAAGCAAGAAACAGTCATCGAGAGTGATAAATATACTTTCTCTTGACCAGTTTCACAATCGATGTAAAATAGATAAGTTTGAACATAACTTAATAATAGCAAATGAGCCATGCTCTGGCAAAAAGGGGCTTATTGCATCTTCGTGATCAATGGTACCAATCAAACAATCAAATACTTATGGATTCATAGTAGCGACTTCTATTAACAACAGACTTAAGCATGAGGTAGACTGGTCCTTGTACATACAGAAAATAGACCAATAGCGAAAGGTTTCGGCCCAGGTCAGCCTGCGCGGACTGCGCAGGCTGACCTGGGTCGATACTTTTCGCAGATGCATTAAGCCCCCATTTCACAGAGCATAGCTCAAATAAATTTTTGATAAACACAAATGTTTCAAAAAGAGCGATTATATTTTAGCCATGCCCTGTGAAAAGCGATTTTAATACAGCTGCAAAAAGTATCGACCAATTTCAGCCTGCGCGGACGTAAGTCTAAAGTTTTTGCTCTTCGCAAACTTTCTGGTTCTCAACACACTATCCCACCTGAGGATTTAACTGGTTGTTAGACACAAAATGCATTTTATCCATCTATAATAATATGAGGACATGCTTGGTAAAATGCATCGCGGAGATGCAATATACCCCATTTGTCAGACCATGACTCATGTAAAGCATCATTTACTCCTTTGCCTTTAATGTTTTCTACTTTTTCAAAGACGAATCCGATTATTTGATGCTCATTTAGTTTGTTTTCTGTAAGGGCTTTTCTTTGGACAATTCTTTTTCTTTTTTTTTATCTAATAAAGAGTGAAGATGATGTTTGAAACATTTTTAACTAGGATCAAGCTGCACAAAAAACATTTTCTTATCTTTGCTTTGCCCAATATCAGGAGAGATATTGTGTATAATTCATTCAACATTTAAGTTTTATTCTTAACACTATGCCAAAATTATATCGCAACAAATGATCGTGTCTACGAGGGAATTTAGGCAAACACTTTAATTAAGAACTTTGTTAATACCTAATGCATGCGTCTTATGGCCGAGAAAGATTATAGGAGTATAATGTCTGACCAATTATTTTACCATCTAATGTAATATAAAAAAAGATATATCACATTCGATTCATTGTCTGCAAATGTTTTCAAAATGGAGGAGTCTAAAGAAAGAAATAGGGCACCGCTTAACGGAATTAATTGAAAGACCATACACAGTACAAGTGATCTTTTATACTATTTTAACAGACCCATGCTCAGGTCTAGCGTTTCTTAACTTTGAAACGGATGCCAATGCAACTGACGGACTTGGCAATGTGATCTGGACTGAGACCTCCGGAAGTGTCACTGTCTCTGGTCAAGCTGCGATCTTTTCAGACCCTGGTGGACAGATAAACGTTGGCGGACTAGCACACACATATCGTAGTAAGTTGGCTTTTGAAATACATTTAAGCCGTGTTCTGCGAAAAGGGGTTTAATGCAGCTGCAAAAAGTATCTACTCAGGTCAGCCAGCGCATTCCGCGCGGGCTTCCTGGGTCGAAATTTTTTGTTTTTTGTAAATTTTTGCATATCAAAGGACCAGTCTACCTCATGATTCACTTGGTTGTCAGACAAAATGGATTTTTATGGATCCAAAATTATATGATGACTTGCGTGATACAATGCACCATGAAGATGAATTAAACCCCTTTTTGCCAGAGCGTGGCTTTTTTTCCATTTCGTTTTTGATCTTTATCAGATGACAAAACTTAAGTCAAGATTCATTTCGATTACATTTGCAGATTGCAAGTAAATGTAGCGCAGATGCTATAACTTATCTTTGAAAGGCTAGAAAACATCTACTGTTTTCAGCATCATTGTTACTCAGGGTCGTTAGGGTTGTTTGGTGAAGAATTAAGCGTTAACTTAGACTGGTTGTCTATATTTTAAATAGATCTAGTCGTCAGCTGTATTTTGTTTCTTCTTGTTCAAGCTCGCGCAGCATTTGTGTTCATAGAAACTTTGAAATTTCCCCACCATGAAAGATATTAAAATAAACAGTTTATACATTGTTTTCATTTTCTTTCATATTTTACAGGCAACGACTTTGTATTGCACTTTGAGTTCGTCCTGACTGACGATGACACATTTTCTGTTGGTAGGTCAAGCTCATCTATCTGTCTGTCTGTCTACTGCCTGTCTTTCCGACCGACGGTCCGTCCGTCCATCC
Organism: Hippopus hippopus; assembly: GCA_946811185.2. Lineage (NCBI taxonomy): Eukaryota > Metazoa > Mollusca > Bivalvia > Cardiida > Cardiidae > Hippopus > Hippopus hippopus. The sequence goes on along the minus strand of OX328109.1, from coordinate 20,707,297 downwards.
TTTCATCCACCCACCTACCGATCAAACCTCTCATCCGTCATCCATTTATCCATCCATCCATCCATCCACCCCCTCATTCACTTACCCATCAACTGGGTTTACTACATAATGAAGATGCAGTAAACCTCCTTTTCCGAGAATGCCAATACTTATGTAGCTGGATACTGTCATCGCATTTGATCACTCGCTATCGACATGTCGTGGCCATACATTGTAATATTACGGTTCTTGAAGGAGCCTCCGAATTGAAATATTTACAGGGTGATTCATGATATCTGATACAGTTTTAATTTTGTGGCTTCATGAAAATTTTGGGAAACTCCTTCAGGACTGACAATGTTTGGCCCCCCTCATTCCTCGGACTTTAGTCCTTTGGACTTTTTCTAGTGGGGACACTTGAAAGAAAATGTATATTCACCTAAACCAAATACTTTTGGAGAGTTGAAACAAGATAATCGTCGAGAGGTGAGAAAAATAACGCCAGAAATGTGTGCATTGGTGATAGCAAAGTTTCAAAAGAGGCTTGACGTCGTAATAGCCCAGAATAGACGTTATACAAACCATAGGCTATTATGTAAATTTTGTGAAAAAGTTTGACCTATTTCATTTAATATGTAAGTATTTAAAGTACTTAACATTGTGTATGAAACAAAACTGTAATTATTGTAGAGTATTATGATATAAAGTATATTAAGGTATTTGCCGACAGAAAAAAATATTAAGGGTTGAAACCGTATCAGATATTATCAGTCACCCTGTATATACAAATGTAGACTTCACTTTCAAATGTTGATGTCCGAAAGTAAAGTTTATTCTCAAATAATCATGCCAAAACAATGTCCATAACTAGATTTCATATTCGAACATTCACGAGGCATGTCTTAACCTACGCTTCAAAAATTTAAAGATCTAAATAAGTTTCTTCTAGGTCTGTCAAAGTGACGAGAGACAGGGAAAATTTTCTTATCAAACTACTTTTCTTCTTTTACATACAGCTTTTGAATTCCTTTCAACTCTTTACCAAACGACAAAATTTTGGACACGTCCAAATTCAAAGCAAGTACAGACCATAAATCAAAAGTGGCTCCAATGGTTGAATTGGAGTTTTAAAGGGTGGAAAACCTTGTGAGAAAAGAAGAAAATGCTGGTTATCTCCTTTTCCACAATGTTTTCAAAAGCCTACTTCCTCAAGGTCGTTAAAACTTGGGACTGTGCGGTAAACGGTTAACCCTATAGAACATAAGGGTGACTCACTGACCTTTTGCTGACAGTGTTGTTCCAAGATCAGACTGCACAGAATGTGCAGTCTGATCTTGAATCTACACTGTCCGATAAGGAGAGACTTTCCTCCAAGATAAGTTTGAAATATCATTATTCGGGTTTTTACAACAGGCTTGAAATTCTATTTCACTTATATAGCAAGATAAGGGTTAATACCAATTCTCATGTCATGGTCATCAGTAGTTTATCGAGAAATAACGGTGAAATATTGTTCGATATTTTATGGTTACGACCAATGAAAAATATCAATTTTATTTTCCATCTCTTTCATTGTGGCGGAAAAAGCAGTTCCTGCGCACTAGTTACTTAGGTAAATAGCGTGTGCCATTCAACACAGATAGAAATATGACGTAATTTACCTCATTTTTCTCGCGCTTTACGTAATATTGTAATGCGTTCTTATGCGGAGGGGGTACGCCACGGGAAATTACCGAAAACAACTGTACTGGATTTTGATATGAGTCCCCACCAAAAAAAAGGGGGGTAGGACGCATGAAATAAATAAAATATTTGGGTTTTTTTTCGGTGAAAGATCGAAATTTATTTCATCTCGCCACGAGTGAAAATATTACAGATGATGTTCACGATATCAAATAAATTTCGATCTTTCACCGAAAAAAAAAACAAATATCCTCTCTATATATATCAATATGTTTGTGTCAGGTACAAGTCAGTGTATGGTTGGTGACTGTTTCCTCGCCGGTACCGGGTCGACAACTGATGATGACATGCTTGCCGTGACTGTGGACAGAACAACTGGCTCATCAGGCACGGCGTTAAATCTTAAACTGACTTATCAAGACGACAGTTCTGCCGACGATAATACTGAAACGATTGAGGTCGCAATCCCTGGAAGTTATGCGGCGAGTAGTGCAGTTGTTAAAAGCTTGTAAAAAGTTATGCGGTGAGTAGTGCAGTTGTGAAAAGCTTGTAAAAAGTTATAAATGCGGTGAATAGTGCAGTTGTTAAAAGCTTGTAAAAAGTTATGCGGTGAGTAGTGCAGTTGTCAAAAGCTTGTAAAAAGTTATGCGGTGAGTAGTGCAGTTGTTAAAAGCTTGTAAAAAGTGATTTCTACTTATCTTGCTTCTAATACCAGTAGAGTACATTATTATCATTGTCTTCATATCATTTACCCTTGTGTTCTGGATAAATAAATCAAAAAATGAAATCTTGTCTCATTTAGGTAGATACTGTATATGATTTTTGGTTGATATACAATGGAGAAGATAAGGAATTCGGAGCCGGAGTGTTAGATGATGCAAACAATGTTGTCAGCTCTGTGAGGGTGGAAGTTCCAGGTAAAGCTTCTAACTTATATATCTCTGCACCTACACTGTTGGGCTTTCAAAAAATAGATTTTGTCGAGTTCATTATCATTCAATTTATGCACTCTTTTTCTCGTAAATCCCGTGTTCAATCTGAATGAATAGTTCCAGTAGTCATCAGTATGACGTGTAGTTGTCAGCATACACCTTTGCCATAAATATCTGAAGAGCTGTGGCCTTCTTATTTTGTAAAAAATTCTATTTATTTTATTTATACCCTCTGCTCTCCTTGAACCCTAGTCTAATATGGATAAAAATCATATAAGTGTTGTTGCAGTTGCTGTTGTTTCATACAGTCTTCGAAAGGTGTATCGTAAGATAGCATCACTCGTTTTAGGCTTAATTTTTCACGAAAAAGGATATTTCTGTCACATAACTAGGCTCGAATTCTTCCGGTATTCTTATGCGATCAAGAAAAATCTGACATTCGTTGGCACTTAAGGTAAAATTTAATCAAACTCATCTTGAAAATTGTTACTTAAGCTTGCCGGAGGCTCTCCTGGTAACACTTTTTAGACTTGTTTAACAAAACTCATCTCAAATAAATCATTTCAGTTTCTGTATATCCCTCGCAGGGCGATTTAGATTTCGTCCGTCTGTCTGTCTGCCTGTCTGTTTGCCTGTCTGTCTGTATTGAGTAATATCTCCGATATCAAAAAGCGGGTTTTAGTGAAACTCGGCAATATATAGCATAACATGCCAACATGGCGCTGTTGTCTTATATGGGCGACTTGCATTCATTTTCTCCATAAGAGTTAGTTAAAATTTATATAAATAATCTGTTCGGAGATTTTTTTCCATCACTTTTATTTGAAAAAAAAAAAGAATAGAATTTCTTTGTAAAATCCTGTTATTTTCTAACTTTTTTTTCTTTCGACTTTTTCTTGGGTGACAGATGACCTATCATCACGTTTCAGGTTTTTTTTATAACTGATTTGGTGATGCATCCGCATCAAAATTGGCCGAAAAAAAGGAGTATCGATGCATTTTAGATTTGCTTCAAAATAACCGACTTGCCACCATTTTGAAGTTTTTATTTTGAAGTTCTTTCTCCAAATGCAGAACAGGGATCCTTTTTTTTTTTCAATTTCGATAACAAACATGTCTGTCAACGAATCGGTTTTCTTGAATAGTCATATTGTATACGAGAAGTGGAATATGAAATAAGTTATCAAGCAGCTGTTATGCACACCAGTCCCTCCTTGAAACGGTATAAATTACTGTAAATCTGCTCTATGTTTCAGGGTCAGTTCAGCTACAGCCCAGCTTTTCGGGTTTCCTATTTGGAGATTGTCCAAGTGGTAGCCATTTCGAGGGTCAATTACGTGATGTAAGTTATGTAAAACTTTATGCATTTTATTTTTCTGCCAAGATAAATGATACAAAAACCAAAGATATGATCCAAAGGGAGTATTCACAAACCACTCTTAACATTTTAACTAGTTTTAAATTTCAAGACTGGTACACATGGTCTATGATAAATAGCCTACAACTCGCGGAAAGGCGCATTCGGACATTTGCGTAAAATGTCGTCTCTGATTAGCCTGCGCAATCCCCGCAGGCTAATCCGAGACGGCACTTTACGACTACAATAGATTTTGTCCTACAGTGAACAGAAAATTACATAAATACAGAGAGTGTCATTTCGGACTAGTCCGCACGGTCTGCACAGGCTTACGCAAATGTCCGAATGCCCCTTTTCACGTGTTGCAGGTCATAAATACAAGTGAAAAAATATCGTCGTTGTATATACTCAGCTATAATCTAAGCCATGTTCTGTGAAAAGGGGGTTGAATGCATTTGCAAAAAGAATCGACCCAGCTCAGGTTGTGCAGTCCGCACAGGCTGATCTGGGTCGAAACTTTTTCGCTTTTGGTAAATTTTCTGCATATCCAAGGACCACTTTACCGCAAGATTTGGCCGGTTATTAGACAAAATGGATTTTATGAGACTACAAGTATGTTATGACTTGTAATGCATCACAGAGATGCATTTACCCCCTTCTGCTAGAGTATGGCTCATATAATAGAATGCAACGTGCGAAAAGGGGTATTCAGACAGTTGCGTAAAGTGAAGCCTCAGATCAGCCTGCCCATTCCGCGCAGGCTGATCTGAGACTACACTTTCCGTTCTGTTATAATATTCTGTTTCGAGCAAGTCTACTGTAGGAAAAAATGGAATGTAGTCGGAAAATGTCGTCTTGGATCAGCCTGTGCGGACTGCGCAGGCTGATCTGAGACGAAACTTTACGCAAATGTCCGAATGCCCCTTTTCGCGTGTTGCAGACCAATTATCTGTGATCTATCTGTACTTTACAGATTACATTCTACAGACTCTGCAGGCCGAGTGATCCGGAGCTTCTACTTGCCGAGTCTCTTCTACTCCCTTCTGGTTCAAATCCGAACCCACCAGTTAATACACCCCCGATAGCTTCTTCAGGATAATTAACCTATTTCCTCGGGAAGACGATTTGTTTTGTCTTTTGCCACAATGTTTATACTTGTTTTGATGTGTTAACGAAGGACCCATCCACTCTCTGTTTCTTACACACGATCTTCATTCTGCACCATTGGACAAAACTGTAGTTCAACTATTGGGATTTGTCTTCATATGTGTAGAGAGAATTAAGGGGAAAAGAAGGATATACATGTGTAAACAGAATGCCATCTAATGGTGGTAGGCCTACATTCACAAAACATATCATCATCAATAAAAAGTTCTTTGTTTTATCAATATGCAAGCAGAATTACATCTGATTGTAGTAGGTCTACATGTTCTTGTCGATAACTAAACATTAGTTTGTTCTTCTGTTCTGAATACCGTTCTGGTTAGACAACATCGCGGGAAAAAGAGCAAACGTCATTACGAATCAATTGCTTCTTCTTTAGAGGGAAGAGCAACTTGTATAAGATAACCTGAAAAAGTGTTTTGTAACACCTAAAGTTTCTATAAAACAAAAAGTACATTGTATATAAAATGAATTATTTTTATCCGTTTTCTTCTTTTTTATTTGTGTTGATAGATAGCACATTTTTTTTAAATATATATATATATTAAACAGGAATTAAAATAAAACAAAATTTTATTTTTTGTTATCTTTTCCCACCTCCATATTTACGAACTTTCGGAAACTTGATATTACTAATTGACATATAACGTCATTTTTAATCGTGCATACGTATTGACTGATAGACCTATTAAACACATGGGTATACTTATTGACTGATAGACGTCTATTAAACCATGCGTATAGTTATGGACTGATAGGCGTCTATTAAAAAAAGAAGTATGCTTATTGACTGATAGACGTCTTTTAAAAACAGGCGTGCAGTTATGGGCTGATTGATGTCTTTTTAAAACAGACGTATACTTATTGACAGATAGACACTTTTTAAACTAAGACGTTTACTTATGACCGACAGACGTTTTTTAGTGGATTTGTATAGCAAATCCGCTTAATGTGATCATTTTGACCAGAACCAAATACACCATGAGTAACGACGCATGCGCTCTCACTTTCACTTTTGCATGCCTGATGTATGGGACGAACAACGCAGATCTACAAATGATATTCAGCTCCGACTCTGAACAAATCATAAAATTAGGTATGATTTCTTTCTCGCAATTTCATTAAAACTAAAAGTTTGTCAGTTCAAAATACTATAGATAATTAAAGTTTGTTCTTTATGTTTTTTTTTTTAATATTGCCATATGCGTATGAACATTGTTTGCACATACTGCCCCCGTTTTCATTCAAGAAATATCCATTCACAACTTGTGTCGTCCACTGTCAAAATAAACAAGGAGATTACGCACTAATTTCTTGAAATTACATTTCAACTATGTATTACATCATATGTATCTAATTGTTTAGGTAGCTAGCCAGAATTTGGCCATAAATAATTCAAAAACATTTCGATATCCCATAAAGTCGATTCGGTACCTTGTTACCGCCCTTCGATGAATTTTCGAATTGTTTGAAACATTTCTCTGAAACGTTTAAAGAAATGGAGATCATGCAGTCTTTAAAAGAAATTTATTTGAAGATTGCTTTATGCAAGATTGCATTGGAAAAGCTTTCAATCTTTCTCTCGAATTATCGAAAGGACATAAAGAAATCCTTCGTTTACAAACGGCCCCGATCAAGCACGAACCCGTGACATGAATTTATACTAAGGATTTTTACTAAGGATTTTTTTTTAATGGGAAATCATGTCCTTCTCAGTGAACTAGACATACACTAACTTAGCCTAACATCCTGGACTTTAAGCCTCAAAGACTCAAAGAGACTTACAATTGACGTGCAGACACTTTGACATCTGCGTTCGTTACTGAAGATTGCGTCAAACTTATGCTAGATCTAGTTGCTTAAAATCGTCAGGGGAATCTAAGGCAGGAGAAAGATAGCCCTAAAAATATTTTGGACTCAGTTATGGCCTTTTTTTAGACATACCCTTCTCACTGAAAAAGCGACTGCGGCCGGGCGTCGCCACCCGTATGCGGTGCTCTTGTTATGCGTACTTTCGGCATCAACAGTAATCGAGGTGTATAACGTGTAAATTCCATTAAACCTCTCACTATTTTCCTTTGGAAAATTTTTCATTATTCAACTCATGTTTTATATTTATATTCATAAGAGGAATGCCTTAACCCTTTTTAAACTGCCCACTGTTTACAGTACCCCAGGGTCTTCACATTGGATAGTTTGGTTGGGGTTAAAGAGTTTTGTATGAAAAAGGGTAGAAAGATCGGGGTTTTATATTCACCAACCATTCTTAAGAGCGTTCTCAGTCTTATTCTCCAGAATATTCTAAATCTAAAAGTAACACGACTTCTGACTGGCTAAACCAAATGGTTTAGCCAATCAGAAGTTGTGTACTTCCAACTTCCAACATCTTGGAGAATAAGACAAAGAATGTTCTTTTAGAATGGTTGGTGAATGCGGACCCAGATTACACTTCGAAAATGATACCAAATTTCGTCATCACTAACAGTTCTCAATCGCACTCTTTGTCATATTCTAAATTTTGTGAGAAGGCAATTTCTGATAGAATGAACCAAATGGTTACGCCAATTAGAAATTCCGTCTACTTTAAATTTTAGGGTTTTTTTTTTTAGAGTTAGCATGAAATGCTATGCATAGTTGTTGATGGAAATAGCCCAGAGGTTATACGCTATATATGGGTCAGAATGTAAATAATATCTCGTATTTTAGATCCTTGTAGTTCATTGGCTGACGGGGCCAAAATTACACGGACCAATCCCGAAGACGCTAGCCCTGGTTCTATCCTGTGTAGTGGTTTTACCGAATGCGACCAGGTAAAAACACTAGTTTGATTTTTCCTCCAATTCGTCTGACTTTTTATTTAACGTTATTTTCAACAATGATTCAGCAATGATTTGCAGATCAGGAGTGAAAATTAATGGGAAAAAAAAATGAAAAATTCCCTTTTTGCCACTTGTGTTAAAGCATGAAACTTTGGTAAGAAGTTGATCTAAAAATCAAATTTGTTTGTTTGTTCGTTTGTTTGGTGCTTAACGCCGTTGTCAACATCATTTCTGTTATGGCGGCAAGTGCATCTATCCATGCTTTCGTAAAGTTTCTTTTGCCATTATTTCGAACAATATTCTTCCTAAGTTACAGTCTCCTGTCCCACATAAATCATCGCGGGAACAATAGTTAGCTGTGAGAGAGGAATGAATCCTGTAGCAATATCTATTATCAGTCCTTTGAAGTAAGCTCGGGATTTGAACCAGTGATCTCCGTTTTCAGAGTTTTCTTAATGAGTTGTCGGATTTCGAAAACAGTCGTCTGTGGGTGACAATGTTGTTATAAACTGGTTATTTTTGTCCAGACAGTTACAGTGAATCATGCCCATTTCCATTTTGTGGACCATACCACGTTTTCTGCCGTTCTGAGCCATTCTAGTTCAATAATTGGGCCATTCTCTGACAATAGGGGGTTTATACACCTGCGTGATACATTATACCGAGCAAGTCATCACATAATTATAGATCCATAAAATCCATTATAGTGTAACAATCGACTGAACTACAAGGTAGGCTGGTCCTTTTGGTCTTTTGACGTGAAAACATTGACCAATTGCAAAAGGTTTCGGCCCAGGTCAGCCAGCTGCGGACTGCGCAGGCTGACTTGAGCCGATATTGTTAGCAGATGCATTAAACCCCTATTCACAGAGCATGGTCCAATTATATTTCACACTCAGGTTCCGGGGAATGCTTCTGATTGCTTACTAAATCTTTGTTTTAACTCACTGAAGATAGGCAGCGTGGTCGTCCCAGATACAGAATGCTGTCCTGAAAACACGTGCTATGATCAAAGCAGTTTTGCCTGTACCGCGGCCGCCTGTGATGTGGGTTACTGCGCTACCCTGAACGAAACCATGCAGTATGACTGTAATTGCACCGGTACCGAGGCACCGGAAAAAAGTGCGTTATTATTATTTGTTAATTTTGTTTAACGTGACAAGTTCCTCAAGTGGGTATCCAAATAGGATTTCCTGATTACACATCTCACGTCAAAATATTTGAGCTTCTGCGGAATTGAAAAAAAAGTTCCCATTTTTCAAATACATTTCTCATTTGTTACAAAAACACTTATGATAGGAGTAGCTGAGCTGCATAGGGAGAAAAAGCACGGAACTAAACTTAACTTGGTGATGCATTTATGCAATTTCCATGGAAATTCTCATAGCATGCCCCTGATTTGAAAATGATCTAGGGCCATCTGAAAATCATCTATTCTCGAGATTGCCACCAAGTTTCAAAATGGCCGCCAAAATGTTTTTTTTTTTTCCTCAAACTCAAATTGAAATGTAATACTTATATGACTGTAACTACTCTACACAAAAAACCTCGCTTGACACAATTTATTCCAAAACAAATCCAGTAACTGGAAGAAATAAGATGATGTTTTTATTTCAGCATGCCTGTTTCAAGAGGATCCAACTAACAATACAGTGTTCATCCTTGGAAGTACTGTGTTCAATTGCCCGAAATTCACCGTCTGGTCACAGATAAACTGTTCCTGCATTCTCAGCAATCCAGCACGTACTATACCTTTTTTTTTTAAATTTAACATTTCCTTTTAAAAAGTTCCCATGTTTTTACGACCCATGCGGAGGGGGGTACACTCTTTACCAACTAACAAATTAAGACCGGTCCAAATTAAAAGAATTTGCAAATTACAAATCAAACATGACTCAAAAACTGAAATTTACCTTTTGAATGGTTGAAAATGTTCTGGGTAAATCATTTTTCCTATTCCCATAAAGTTTTCAAAACCCGTCTTCCTTACGGTCGATGAAATCCGGGATTGTGTAATACTAAAGGGTTGAGGAAAAGGAGATGATGATGTAAGACTTTTCAGTCTAGAATAGAAAAGAAAAGTACAATTGAAATTGCATGTATAACTGACTCAATAAATGAGCTTATGCTAAATAGAAAACATTGGAACATTTGTGACAATAACACTACATGTAGGTCACGGAAAAACAAAACAAGCAAGAAACAGTCATCGAGAGTGATAAATATACCTTGTCTTGACCAGTTTCACAATCGATGTAAAATAGATAAGTTTGAACATAACTTAATAATAGCAAATGAGCCATGCTCTGGCAAAAAGGGGCTTATTGCATCTTCGTGATCAATGGTACCAATCAAGCAATCAAATACTTATGGATTCATAGTAGCGACTTCTATTAACAACAGACTTAAGCATGAGGTAGACTGGTCCTTGTACATACAGAAAATAGACCAATAGCGAAAAGTTTCGGCCCAGGTCAGCCTGCGCGGACTGCGCAGGCTGACCTGGGTCGATATTTTTCGCAGATGCATTAAGGCCACTTTTCACAGAACATAGCTCAAATAAATTTTTGATAAACACAAATGTTTCAGAAAGAGCGATTATATTTGAGCCATGCCCTGTGAAAAGCGATTTTAATACAGCTGCAAAAAGTATCGACCAATTTCAGCCTGCGCGGACATAAGTCTAAAGCTTTTGCTCTTCGCAAACTTTCTAGTTCTCAGTACACTATCCCACCTGAGGATTTAGCTGGTTGTTAGACACAAAATGGATTTTATGCATCTATAATAATATGAGGACATGCTTGGTAAAATGCATCGCGGAGATGCAATATACCCCATTTGTCAGACCATGACTCATGTAAAGCATCATTTACTCCTTTGCCTTCAATGTTTTCTACTTTTTCAAAGACGAATCCGATTATTTGATGCTCATTTAGTTTGTTTTCTGTAATGGCTTTTCTTTGGACAATTCTTTTTCTTTTTTTATTTACCTAATAAAGAGTGAAGATGATGTTTGAAACAGTTTTAACTAGGATCAAGCTGCACAAAAAACATTTTCTTATCTTTGCTTTGCCCAATATCAGGAGAGATATTGTGTATAATTCATTCAACATTTAAGTTTTATTCTTAACACTATGCCAAAATTATATCACAACAAATGATCGTGTCTACGAGGGAATTTAGGCAAACACTTTAATTAAGAACTTTGTTAATACCTAATGCATGCGTCTTATGGCCGAGAAAGATTATAGGAATATAATGTCTGACCAATTATTTTATCATCTAATGTAATATAAAAAAGATATATCACATTCGATTCATTGTCTGCAAATGTTTTCAAAATGGAGGAGTCTAAAGAAAGAAATAGGGCACCGCTTAACGGAATGAATTGAAAGACCATACACAGTACAAGTGATCTTTTATACTATTTTAACAGACCCATGCTCAGGTCTAGCGTTTCTTAACTTTGAAACGGATGCCAATGCAACTGACGGACTTGGCAATATGATCTGGACTGAGACTTCCGGAAGTGTCACTGTCTCTGGTCAAGCTGCGATCTTTTCAGACCCTGGTGGACAGATAAACGTTGGCGGACTAGCACACACATATCGTAGTAAGTTGGCTTTTGAAATACATTTAAGCCGTGTTCTGCGAAAAGGGGTTTAATGCAGCTGCAAAAAGTATCTACTCAGGTCAGCCAGCGCATTCCGCGCGGGCTTCCTGGATCGAATTTTTTTCTTTTTTGTAAATTTTTGCATATCAAAGGACCAGTCTACCTCATGATTCACTTGGTTGTCAGACAAAATGGATTTTTATGGATCCAAAATTATATGATGACTTGCTTGATACAATGCACCATGAAGATGAATTAAATCCCTTTTTGCCAGAGCGTGGCTTTTTTTCCATTTCGTTTTTGATCTTTATCAGATTACAAAACTTAAGTCAAGATTCATTTCGATTACATTTGCAGATTGCAAGTAAATGTAGCGCAGATGCTATAACTTATCTTTGAAAGGCTAGAAAACATCTACTGTTTTCAGCATCATTGTTACTCAGGGTCGTTAGGGTTGTTTGGTGAAGAATTAAGCGTTAACATAGACTGGTTGTCTATATTTTAAATAGATCTAGTCATCAGCTGTATTTTGTTTCTTCTTGTTCAAGCTCGAGCAGCATTTGTGTTCATAGAAACTTTGAAATTTCCCCACCATGAAAGATATTAAAATAACCAGTTTATATATTGTTTTCATTTTCTTTCATATTTTACAGGCAACGACGTTGTATTGCACTTTGAGTTCGTCCTGACTGACGATGACACATCTTCTGTTGGTAGGTCAAGCTCATCTATCTGTCTGTCTGTCTACTGCCTGTCTTTCCGACCGACGGTCCGTCCGTCCATCCTTTCATCCACCCACCTACCGATCAAACCTCTCATCCGTCATCCATTTATCCATCCATCCATCCACCCCCTCATTCACTTACCCATCAACTGGGTTTACTACATAATGAAGATGCAGTAAACCTCCTTTTCCGAGAATGCCAATAGTTATGTAGCTGGATACTGTCATCGCATTTGATCACTCGCTATCGACATGTCGTGGCCATACATTGTAATATTACGGTTCTTGAAGGAGCCTCCGAATTGAAATATTTACAGGGTGATTCATAATATCTCATACAGTTTTAATTTTGTGGCTTCATGAAAATTTTGGGAAACTCCTTCAGGACTGACAATGTTTGGCCCCCCTCATTCCTCGGACTTTAGTCCTTTGGACTTTTTCTAGTGGGGACACTTGAAAGAAAATGTATATTCACCTAAACCAAATACTTTTGGAGAGTTGAAACAAGATAATCGTCGAGAGGTGAGAAAAAAAACGCCAGAAATGTGTGCATTGGTGATAGCAAAGTTTCAAAAGAGGCTTGACGTCGTAATAGCCCAGAATAGACGTTATACAAACCATAGGCTATTATGTAAATTTTGTGAAAAAGTTTGACCTATTTCATTTAATATGTAAGTATTTAAAGTACTTAACATTGTGTATGAAACAAAACTGTAATTATTGTAGAGTATTATGATATAAAGTATATTAAGGTATTTGCCGACAAAAAAAAATATTAAGGGTTGAAACCGTATCAGATATTATCAGTCACCCTGTATATACAAATGTAGACTTCACTTTCAAATGTTGATGTCCGAAAGTAGAGTTTATTCTCAAATAATCATGCCAAAACAATGTCCATAAGTAGATTTCATATTCGAACATTCATGTCTTAACCTACGCTTCAAAAATTTAAAGATCTAAATAAGTTTCTTCTAGGTCTGGCAAACTGACGAGAGACAGGGAAAATTTTCTTGTCAAACTACTTTTCTTCTTTTACATACAGCTTTTAAATTCCTTTCAACTCTTTACCAAATCACAAAATTTTGCACACGTCCAAATTCAAAGCAAGTGCAGACCATAAATCAAAAGTGGCTCCAATGGTTGAATTGGAGTTTTAAAGGATAGAAAACCTTGTGAGAAAAGAAGAAAATGCTGGTTATCTCCTTTTCCACAATGTTTTCGAAAGCCTACTTCCTCAAGGTCGTTAAAACTTGGGACTGTGCGGTAAACGGTTAACCCTATAAAACATAAGGGCGACTCACTGACCTTTTGCTGACAGTGTTGTTCCAAGATCAGACTGCACAGAATGTGCAGTCTGATCTTGAATCTACACTGTCCGATAAGGAGAGACTTTCCTCCAAGATAAGTTTGAAATATCATTATTCGGGTTTTTACAACAGGCTTGAAATTCTATTTTACTTACATAGCAAGATAAGGGTTAATACCAATTCTCATGTCATGGTCATCAGTAGTTTATCAAGAAATAACGGTGAAATATTGTTCGATATTTTATGGTTACGACCAATGAAAAATATCAATTTTATTTTCCATCTCTTTCATTGTGGCGGAAAAAGCAGTTCCTGCGCACTAGTTACTTAGGTAAATAGCGTGTGCCATTCAACACAGATAGAAATATGACGTAATTTACCTCATTTTTCTCGCGCTTTACGTAATATTGTAATGCGTTCTTATGCGGAGGGGGTACGCCACGGGAAATTACCGAAAACAACTGTACTGGATTTTGATATGAGTCCCCACCAAAAAAAAAGGGGGGGTAGGACGCATGAAATAAATAAAATATTTGGGTTTTTTTCGGTGAAAGATCGAAATTTATTTCATCTCGCCACGAGTGAAAATATTACAGATGATGTTCAAGATATCAAATAAATTTCGATTTTTCACCGAAAAAAAAAAAAAAAATATCCTCTCTATATATATCAATATGTTTGTGTTAGGTACAAGTCAGTGTATGGTTGGTGACTGTTTCCTCGCCGGTACCGGGTCGACAACTGATGACGACATGCTTGCCGTGACTGTGGACAGAACAACTGGCTCATCAGGCACGGCGTTAAATCTTAAACTGACTTATCAAGACGACAGTTATGCCGACGATAATACTGAAACGATTGAGGTCGCAATCCCTGGAAGTTATGCGGCGAGTAGTGCAGTTGTTAAAAGCTTGTAAGAAGTTATGCGGTGAGTAGTGCAGTTGTGAAAAGCTTGTAAAAATTTATAAATGCGGTGAATAGTGCAGTTGTTAAAAGCTTGTAAAAAGTTATGCGGTGAGTAGTGCAGTTGTTAAAAGCTTGTAAAAAGTTATGCGGTGAGTAGTGCAGTTGTTAAAAGCTTGTAAAAAGTGATTTCTACTTATCTTGCTTCTAATACCAGTAGAGTACATTATTATCATTGTCTTCATATCATTTACCCTTGTGTTCTGGATAAATAAATCAAAAAATGAAATCTTGTCTCATTTAGGTAGATACTGTATATGATTTTTGGTTGATATACAATGGAGAAGATGAGGAATTCGGAGCCGAAGTGTTAGACGATGCCAACAATGTTGTCAGCTCTGTGAGGGTGGAAGTTCCAGGTAAAGCTTCTAACTTATATATCTCTGCACCTACACTGTTGGGCTTTCAAAAAATAGATTTTGTCGAGTTCATTATCATTCAATTTATGCACTCTTTTTCTCGTAAATCCCGTGTTCAATCTGAATGAATAGTTCCAGTAGTCATCAGTATGACGTGTAGTTGTCAGCATACACCTTTGCCACAAATATCTGAAGAGCTGTGGCCTTCTTATTTTGTAAAAAATTCTATTTATTTTATTTATACCCTCTGCTCTCCTTGAACCCTAGTCTAATATGGATAAAAATCATATAAGTGTTGTTGCAGTTGCTGTTGTTTCATACAGTCTTCGAAAGGTGTATCGTAAGATAGCGTCACTCGTTTTAGGCTTAATTTTTCACGAAAAAGGATATTTCTGTCACATAACTAGGCTCGAATTCTTCCGGTATTCTTATGCGATCAAGAAAAATCTGACATTCGTTGGCACTTAAGGTAAAATTTAATCAAACTCATCTTGAAAATTGTTACTTAAGCTTGCCGGAGGCTCTCCTGGTAACACTTTTTAGACTTGTTTAACAAAACTCATCTCAAATAAATCATTTCAGTTTCTGTATATCCCTCGCAGGGCGATTTAGATTTCGTCCGTCCGTCTGTCTGTCTGTCTGCCTGTCTGTCTGTATTGAGTAATATCTCCGATATCAAAAAGCGGGCTTTAGTGAAACTCGGAAATATATAGCATAACATGCCAAAATGGCGCTGTTGTCTTATATGGGCGACTTGCATTCATTTTCTCCATAAGAGTTAGTTAAAATTTATATAAATAATCTGTTCGGAGATTTTTTTCCATCACTTTTATTTGAAAAAAAAAAAGAATAGAATTTCTTTGTAAAATCCTGTTATTTTCTAGTTTTTTTTTTTTTTTGGACTTTTTCTTGGGTGACAGATGACCCATCATCACGTTTCAGGTTTTTTTTATAACTGATTTGGTGATGCATCCGCATCAAAATTGGCCGAAAAAAAAGAGTATCGATGCATTTTAGATTTGCTTCAAAATAACCGACTTGCCACCATTTTGAAGTTTTTATTTTGAAGTTCTTTCTCCAAATGCAGAACAGGGATCCTTTTTTTTTTCAGTTTCGATAACAAACATGTCTGTCAACGAATCGGTTTTCTTTGAATAGTCATATTGTATACGAGAAGTGGAATATGACATAAGTTATCCAGCAGCTGTTATGCACACCAGTCCCTCCTTGAAACGGTATAAATTACTGTAAATCTGCTCTATGTTTCAGGGTCAGTTCAGCTACAGCCCAGCTTTTCGGGTTTCCTATTTGGAGATTGTCCAAGTGGTAGCCATTTCGAGGGTCAATTACGTGATGTAAGTTATGTAAAACTTTATGCATTTTATTTTTCTGCCAAGATAAATGATACAAAAACCAAAGATATGATCCAAAGGGAGTATTCACAAACCACTCTTAACATTTTAACTAGTTTTAAATTTCAAGACTGGTACACATGGTCTATGATAAATAGCCTGCAACACGCGGAAAGGCGCATTCGAACATTTACGTAAAATGTCGTCTCTGATTAGCCTGCGCAATCCCCGCAGGCTAATCCGAGACGGCACTTTACGACTACAATAGATTTTGTCCTACAGTGAACAGAAAATTACATAAATACAGAGAGTGTCGTTTCGGACTAGTCCGCACGGTCTGCACAGGCTTACGCAAATGTCCGAATGCCCTTTTTCACGTGTTGCAGGTCATAAATACAAGTGAAAAAATATCGTTGTTGTATATACTCAGCTATAATCTAAGCCATGTTCTGTGAAAAGGGGGTTGAATGCATTTGCAAAAAGAATCGACCCAGCTCAGGTTGTGCAGTCCGCACAGGCTGATCTGGGTCGAAACTTTTTCGCTTTTGGTAAATTTTCTGCATATCCAAGGACCACTTTACCGCAAGATTTGGCCGGTTATTAGACAAAATGGATTTTATGAGACTACAAGTATGTTATGACTTCCTTGAAAGGCCCTGTAATGCATCAGAGATGCATTTACCCCCTTCTGCTAGAGTATGGCTCATATAATAGAATGCAACGTGCGAAAAGGGGTATTCAGACAGTTGCGTAAAGTGAAGCCTCAGATCAGCCTGCGCATTCCGCGCAGGCTGATCTGAGACTACACTTTCCGTTCTGTTATAATATTCTGTTTCGAGCAAGTCTACTGCAGGAAAAAATCGAATGTAGTCGGAAAATGTCGTCTTGGATCAGCCTGTGCGGACTGCGCAGGCTGATCCGAGACGACACTTTACGCAAATGTCCGAATGCCCCTTTTCGCGTGTTGCAGACCAATTATCTGTGATCTATCTGTACTTTACAGATTACATTCTACAGACTCTGCAGGCCGAGTGATCCGGAGCTTCTACTTGCCGAGTCTCTTCTACTCCCTTCTGGTTCAAATCCGAACCCACCAGTTAATACACCCCCGATAGCTTCTTCAGGATAATTAACCTATTTCCTCCGGCAGACGATTTGTTTTGTCTTTTGCCACAATGTTTATACTTGTTTTGATGTGTTAACGAAGGATCCATCCACTCTCTGTTTCTTACACACGATCTTCATTCTGCACCATTGGACAAAACTGTAGTTCAACTATTGGGATTTCTCTTCATATGTGTAGAGAGAATTAAGGGGAAAAGAAGGATATACATGTGTAAACAGAATGCCATCTAATGGTGGTAGGCCTACATTCACAAAACATATCATCATCAATAAAAAGTTCTTTGTTTTATCAATATGCAAGCAGAATTACATCTGATTGTAGTAGGTCTACATGTTCTTGTCGATAACTAAACATTAGTTTGTTCTTCTGTTCTGAATACCGTTCTGGTTAGACAACATCGCGGGAAAAAGAGCAAACGTCATTACGAATCAATTGCTTCTTCTTTAGAGGGAATAGCAACTTGTATAAGATAACCTGAAAAAGTGTTTTGTAACACCTAAAGTTTGTATAAAACAAAAAGTACATTGTATATAAAATGAATTATTTTTTTCCGTTTTCTTCTTTTATTTACGAACTTTCGGAAACTTAATATTACTAATTGACTTATAACGTTATTTTAAATCGTGCATACGTATTGACTGATAGACCTATTAAACACATGCGTATACTTATTGACTGATAGACGTCTATTAAACCATGCGTATAGTTATGGACTGATAGGCGTCTATTAAAAATAGACGTATGCTTATTGACTGATAGACGTCTTTTAAAAACAGGCGTGCAGTTATGGGCTGATTGATGTCTTTTTAAAACAGACGTATACTTATTGACAGATAGACACTTTTTAACCTAAGACATTTACTTATGACCGATAGACGTTTTTTAGTGGATTTGTATAACAAATCCGCTTAATGTGATCATTTTGACCGGAACCAAATACATCATGCGTAACGACGCATGCGCTCTCACTTTCAGTTTTGCATGCCTGATGTATGGGACGAACAACGCAGATCTACAAATGATATTCAGCTCCGACTCTGAACAAATCATACAAATTAGGTATGATTTCTTTCTCGCAATTTCATTAAAACTAAAAATTTGTCAGTTCAAAATACTATAGATACTTAAAGTTTGTTCTTTTTTTTTTTTAATATTGCCATATGCGTGTGAACATTGTTTGCACAGACTGCCCCCGTTTTCATTCAAGAAATATCCATTCACAACTTGTGTCGTCCACTGTCAAAATAAACAAGGAGATTACGCACTAATTTCTTGAAATTACATTTCAACTATGTATTACATCATATGTATCTAATTGTTTAGATAGCTAGCTAGAATTTGGCCATAAATAATTCAAAACCATTTCGATATCCCATAAAGTCGATTCGGTACCTTGTTACCGCCCTTCGATGAATTTCCGAATTGTTTAAAACATTTTTCTGAAACGTTTAAAGAAATGGAGATCATGTAGTCTTTAAAAGAAATTTATTTGAAGATTGCTTTATGCAAGATTGCATTGGAAAAGCTTCCAATATTTCTCTCGAATTATTGAAAGGACATAAAGAAATCCTTCGTTTACAAACGGCCCCGATCAAGCACGAAACCTTGACATGAATTTATACTAAGGATTTTTTTTAATGGGTAATCCTGTCCTTCTCAGTGAACTAGACATATACTAACTTAGCTTAACATCCTGGACTTTAAGCCTCAAAGACTCAAAGAGACTTACAATTGTCTTCAAGGTGTAAAAGTCCTTCTAATACGCTTGAATTTTATTTTGTTACGTTTCGTGCAACAGAATGATTAAGATTAAACATGCAGAATTTGCAGATAGATTTATGATAATGAGTCCAGAGTCCACAGGAATGCATAGATACGTCTAAATACTGTTTGGATATGTAGATTTAAATTCTTTGATATATTTTTGATGCTTGGAATTTGAAGTACATGCACCTTTCAAGAGCAAATTTAAAATATTTACACTTTATTTAATAAATTAAATTTTGTGATGAACTGCTGCTCAACCCAAATTAGAGACTGTGCTTCATGTAAACAGCAAGTAATTCAAACCTTAGAACACAAGTATGCCTATAGTTTTTAAAGTTTTATAGAGGGGCCAAATTCCTTTAACCGTTAAGCTGCTAAGTGCTACACAAGAACATTTTGCAGACAGTGTAGATCAAGATCAGATTGCACAGAACATGCAGTCTGATCTTCGATCTATACTGCCTAGTAGGGAGTTATTTCTCCCCAAGAAATAACTTTGAAATAGCTATATTTGGATATTCACTATCGACTTGAAAGTTTCATTTTGGTTATGTAAAGGTCAGTTTTTACTTTGCTTGGCAACTTGTCACACTGAGTGTGATCTTGATCCATTCTGGCTGCTATAGTACCTTGAGCTGTACCCAGGGCGGGGATTTGCACATATAAAAAAAATTCTGGACTATGTTCTGCTAGGTGATGAGTGATGTTTTTAATTCTATTCTTTGGACAATGAAAATGGATGCCCTCAAAACTGCATTGGATTGTAATGAATAGCCTTTTTACCAGTGTTGATATTGAATTTCAAGTATTACATTATGTTTATTCACACCTGAATTTTTTTGAATGAATAGAAATAGACCCAAGAATGTGAAGTCTGAGTTTGCATATTACATGGCCTAGGTCTATTATGTTTAATGTGATACATATAAAATGAAATTGAAATTATTAAGTACTAGTCCATTTTTATACTTAAGTGTAATACCAGTGGTTTTTTCTTTTTCTTTTTTTTTCTTTTTGAAACTGTGTATTGTAATCTAAGTTCAGGCTGCGCAGAATATAAGGTCTGAGCTTGAATGTATTTTTTCTTTTATATTTGCACCAAAATAGCGGTGAACTTATATAACCTCGTCCATTTATTGAGTGAGGTACTGTGAGACTGTGGCTGATTGGTGAAGGTGTAGGTTTGATTATCCTGGGTTTCCTCCTTACCTAGGTGCCAGGATTTTGTAGAAGTTCCTATAGACAAGACACTGCAGAGAACCAGCCTAGCCCTAGTAAAACCCGAGAGGTACACATACAACTGAGTTTTTGTCACTGTAATACCGAAATAGTGTTGAAACTAATGTAACCACCAGAAATCAGTATCAAATTATTCTTGAAGGTAGTTACAATCAATTTCATTTTTTGTGGAACTGCGTCATTTGACCTTACTTTTCTTTTGTGAAATCACTGTTTTCTTGACTTGTGTCTCTATGATGATACAAGGTAAATTTTCATTTATGTAACAGATGGAAGGTGCATTCAATATTCATGGATAACACATGGACTAAATGTTAGAAAATACTGAACACATTTAGTTTTCACCTTTCAGACTATTACATAACATTTTTAAGTTCAGGAATAAAACCAAGAACATTCTTTTCAAAGGAAAGAAGAAATCATTGTATCTGAACAATCAAATATTGTTTTTAGTTTGATTTTGCATTTCATTTTGACATTAATAGTTTCAAGTTGTGAATGAATTAGGACGAACCCTTGAAGGGATTCCTGGGTGTTAGAGTCATGAAAAGGACAATGTACTTTCAGTAAGAAATTGCATACAAAATACCACTTTTTCTATTTTTCAAAGAGGACCCTTGTGTTTCTTTTAACTAACCCATACTAGTTTCTAAACAATACATGCTTTATACCTCAGAATGGGAACAGTTTGTTTGTTATGTAGCAAGAGTAGATAAAGATCAGACAGCCTAGCATAGTAAAATTCCATGTCTATAGGCACACTAGTTTAGATTTGAGCTGTTTGCAGTCTATATGATTATATCCACTATATAAAAGTATAGAAAGTGTTGTGTTTATTGTCTGACTAGATTTTTAAAATGCTGTTTTAACTCTTTACCACATAACAAAACTTTTGACGGAGCCAAATTGAAAGCATTTGCAGACGACATATTATATATTTCTTAAATGGCAGAATTTGTCTTTCATAGGATAGAAAACGTGGGAAATGGAGAAAATGCTGGCTACCAGCATTTTTTTCCTTTTCCCACGATGTTTTCGAAAGCCTTTTCTGTCAGGGTTGTCAAGGTTCGAGATTGTGTGGTATAGGGTTAAAAGCCAAAACCTTGATGTCTGAGTAAAGAAGTTTCAATATTTCAAAAGAGTCTTGCATAATGATGAATATTGATGATTTTAGAATTGCTTTAAATGCTATGGAAAAGAAAAATATAGTCATCATGTTGAGTGTATCTATTTAAGCTCACATGTTTACAAACCCAAGGGTGGTAAATATTTTCAATCTGATTTAATGCATAATATTAGACCAAAACAACCTTCACTAGTTCTTCTGAAAACTCTCGATTTTTAGTGTAGCTAGATAAAGCTCAGCCAATTGGATAAGTATCATAAGTTGTTTCAAAAGTTTTTCTGCACATCTTTCAAAATGGGATGATATAGCCACACTTACCTATGTTAAAACACATTGTATCCTTTATGGTGTTATGGAATGGGGAAAAATAATTTTAGTAAGAATGAAAAAAATGAAAGATGTGTTGGTCTACCAATGTTTTCAAAAACTTAAGAGCTACATTTTGTGAGGCTGACATAAATGTTAGATAAAGGTTACCCTTGCAGGCCAAATTTAGATCCACATTGATTAATTGACTGGTGTTTAATGTCACTTTCAACATTATTTTAGTCATATAACTGCTACAGCTAGCTTATTTATGTAAGTCTCAGTTTCAGCAGTACTAGGCTAGGGCTTTGAAGTGTCTTGGCTAAGGACACTCCCACAGAAAAACATGGTGCTTCCTGTGAGGCTGGCACCTAGACCATCAGGTAACAAGTCCTACACTTTACTGGTGAGCCATGCAGGATCCCAGATCCACGTTTAGAAGGGAGTTAATTTTTGTAAGATCGTTCAGATTAGTCTATGTCCACCATCTTTGCATAAGTTACTTTTTGTTTTTTTGTCAAAAATGGTAATCAAATGGATGCCATTTCATTATTCATTCCTTCCCCATATGACAAGTTTTAGGCACTTTAAGTGCATCTGCAGACAACAATTCAGAAACTGATACAAAATGAGCCGAATTTTACTCATATGATTGAAAACACTATTGGAACAGGAGAAAATACTGCTTACCAGAATTTTATCCTTGTCCCGTAATGCTTTCAATTGCCTATTTCCTTCAGGGATATTAACATGGGGTCTTCGGTAAAGTGTTCAAATAAACCCCAATCAAAATTTTCTCCAGATCCAGTTGTCAAATGCCAAGGAAACCTGACATGGATATGTTGTATACTGGTCTATCCCACAGATTGGTATAAATGTATAGCTTGTGTTTGTATAAGGGAACACTAACACTGTCTTGCTTTGGAGCTAGCTTTTGTAGCAATATGGTTGAGCATTTGCTTTAGCATCTGAAGCTTCTTGGTTCAATCCCAGTCTTGGGAGGCTATTTCACAGAACTGTTACAGGTACATGTAATCAGTATTCAAAATACATTATGGTTTGTCCATAAGGCCTATATTTCACGCTTGAATTTTGTGTCATACAAAGTTAAATTTGAAGGATTTTTTCTTTTTTAGCCCTCTAGTACCACACAATTAATCCTATGTTATATGAGTTCTGTGTAAAAGGGCTTATGAAAATATTGTTGGAAAACAAGACATCCGTATTTCTTTTCTTTTTTTCTTCCAGAATTTTTTTCTACCCTTTACCAATACAAACCACATAATCTGAGCCGTATTTATTGAATTGTTTGTTAATGCTCAAAAAAGGGAGCTATTTAGTTTTTTTGCCACAAATCAAAATTTTTTGTAAAAGGCCAATAAATACTACCAGATATATATTTCTTTTCATATAAAGTCTACTGTTAAACTAAGTAAAATGATGCAATTTTGGGCGTTTTATCATGGTATTGTACTTTAGCAATAGGTCACTCTGTTTATTTGTTATTAAACCAGGTATTAAACCAAGACTCTTTTGAAATATTGAAACTTCTGCACTCAGACATCAAGGTTTTGAATTTTAAAACAGCATTTTACAAATCTAGTCAGACTATAAACACTTTCTAAACTTTTATATAGTGGATATAATAAATAGACTGCAAACAGTTCAAATCGAAAATAGTGTGCTTATAGAAGTGGAATTTTACTATGCTAGGCTGTCTGATCTTAATTTACTCTTGCTACATAACAAACGAACTGTCCTCATTCTGAGGTATAATGTATGTATTGTTTTGAAACTAGTATGGGTTATTTAAAAAAAAACACAGGAGTCTTCCATGAAAAAAGAAACAGTAGTATTTTGTATACAATATCTTACTGAAAGTACATTGACCTTTCCATGACTCTAACACCCGGGAACCTCTTCAAGGGTTCCTCCTAATTACTACAAAACTTGAAACTATTAACTTCAAAATGAAATACAAAATCAAACTAGAAACAATATTTGATTGTTCAGATACAATGATTTCTTCTTTCCTTTGAAAAGAATGTTCTTGGTTTTATTCCTAAACTTAAAAATGTTATGTAATAGTCTGAAAGGTGAAAACTAAATCGTGTGTTTAGTATTTTCTAACATTTAGGCCATATGTAATTCATGAACATTGAATGTACTTTCAAGAATAATTTGATACTGATTTCTGGTGGTTACATTAGGTTCAACACTTTTTCAGTATTACAGTGACAACAGCTCATTTATTTGTGTACCTCTTGGGTTTAACTAGCTAGGGCTAGGCTGGTTCTCTGCAGTGTCTCGTCTGTAAGCACTCCTAAAAAAAATCCTGGCTCCTAGGTGAGGATAAAACCCAGGATAATCCATCCTACACCTTCACCTATAAGCCAGAGTCTCACAGTACCTCACTAAATAAATGAACCAGATTATGAAATTTTTACCGCTATTTTGGTGCAAATATAAAGAAAAAAAAACATAGGTCCTGCCGTGCAGATTCAAGTTCAAACCTCATATTCTACGCAGTCAGAACTTAGATTATAATACACAGATTCACTTAACTATAAAAATGGACTAATACTTAATAATTTCAAGTTCATCTTAATGAGTATCACATAAAACATAAGAGACTCTGACTATTTAGTCAAAAAAAAAAAAAAAACGCAGAGGTGAATAAGCACATTGTAAAAAGTGGACTTTAGTCTCACAAATATTGAAAGATACAGTTAAAGTATGATGGGATTTTGAAATTTCGTCTAATAATGTAAGTTTTATTCATTTACATATAGATCTAGATTCCTTTTTGAAGTTTAGAGCCATGTCTTTGTCACTTTGACAGTCATACATGTACTACATAATTGGGCCATTGCAGGGACATGTGCAAAAAAAAAAACTGGTGTATCATTATCAGATACTTGAAATTCAGTATTAACACTGGTAAAAAGGCTATTCATTACAATCCAATGCAGTTTTGAGTGAATCCATTTTCATTGTCCAAAGAAAAGAATTAAAAACATCACTCATCACCTGGCAGAACATAATCCAGATTTTTATTTTTTTAAATTGACCTTTACATAACCAAAATGAAACTTTTAAGTCTATAGTAAAAATCCAAATATTGCTATTTCAAAGTTATTTGGGGGGTGGGGAATACCTCCTTCCCAGGCAGTATAGATCGAAGATCAGACTGCATGTTCTGTGCGATCTGATCTTGATATACACTGCCTGCAAAATGTCATTGAGTAGCACTTAGCAGCTTAAAGGAATTGGGCCCCTCTATAAAACTTTAAAAACTATAGGCATACTTTCATTCTAAGGTTTGAATTACTTGCTGTTTACATGATGCACAGTCTCTAATTTGGGTTAAGCGGCATTTCGTCATAAAAATTTACTTTATTAGATAAAGTGTGAATATTTTAAATTTGCTCTGTACATATACTTCAAATTCCATGCAGCAAAAATACATGTACTGTATATGAAAGAATTTAAATCTACATGTCTAAACAGTTCCTAAAGACGTATAGATGCATTCCTGTGGACTCTTTATCATAAATCTATCTGCAAATTCCGCATTCTTAATCTTAATTATTCTTTGCATGAAAGGTTTCACAAAATAAAATTCAAGCGTATTAGAAGGACTTCTACGACAATTGTAAGTCTCTCTGTGTCTCTGAGGCTTAAAGTCCAGATGTTAGGTTAAGTTAGTGGATGTCTAAGTCACTGACACGGACACGATCCCCCCCCGCAAAAAAAAAAAATCTTCAGTATAAATTCATGTTACGGGTTCGTACTTGATCGGGGCCGTTTGTAAACAAATATTTCTTCATGTTCATTTGATAATTGGACAGAAATCTTGGAAGCTTTTCCAATGCAATCTTGGATAAATCAAACGTCAAATAAATTTCTTTGAACAGACTACATGATCTCCATTTCTTTAAACGTTTCACAGAAATGTTTCAAACAATTCGGAAAATCATCAATAAACGAAGGGCGGTAATAAGGTGCCGAATCGACTTCATGGGCTATCGAAATGGTTTTAAATTATTTACGGTCAAATTCTAGGTAGCTATCTGAACAGTTGAAAATATTTGATATAATACATAGTTGAAAATGTAATTCTAAAAAATTAGTGTTTAATATCTTTGTTTATTTTGACAGGGGACGACACAAGTTGTGAATAAATATATATTATATTTCATGTGTCTATTTTTAGAAATGTTATGGGTAAAGAAATGTAATTTAAGCTGGGGGGAATTATTTCCCCGTCACAGTGAATATTTTCCTCCTGCCGAAAATCTGGAACTACTTTTTTAAGTTTTTTAAGTTTTTAAGTTTTAAAAGTGGCATTCGTTGACAAAATAATCAGAGGAAATATAATATATAATTTATTTCATCAGCTTGTGGTTAATATGGGGAAATATTTGCCTCAAAAGGGAAAGGTCCGCGAAAATAATTCGTGCCTTACGGCACTCGTTATTTCGCATACCTTTCCCTTTTTCGGCAAATATTTCCCCATATTAACCACAAGCTGATGAAATAAACTCTATTTCTTAAATGAAAACGGGGGGGGGGGGCAATATTTAACAAAAGAAATTAAGAACAAACTTTGTTTAAGTATCTATAGTATTTTAAACTGACAAATTTTTAGTTTTAACGAAATTTCGATAAAGAAATCATACCTAATTTGTATGATTTGTTCAGAGTCAGAGCTAAATATCTTCTGTAGATCTGCGTTGTTCGTCCCATACATCAGCCAAGCAAAACTAAAAGTGAGTGCGCATGCGTCGTTACGCATGATGTATTTGGTTCCGGTCAAAACGATCACAATAAGCGGATTTGCTATACAAATCCGATAAAAATGAAATAGAATATGAATAACAGTAAGATGGCTATTGTAAATTTCTGTGAAAAGTGGGTTTGATGCATTTGCAACTCATATCAGCCTGAGGATATGATGTCTTGCTTGATATAATGGATCACGGATCTATGCATTATCATATTTACCACACAATCCCTACATTTAACGACCCCCCAAAAAGAAGCCTTTTGAAAACACTGTGGGAATGGTAACCAGTATTTTCTCCTTTTCCCACAATGTTTTCTACCCTTCCCAAAACAATCTTCAAAACTGAATCACATTTATTTTATCATCTGCAAATGCTTTCAATTTGGACAAGTCTTAAATTTTGTCGTTTGGTAAAAGAGTTAAAGCCCGTTTTCTCAAAGCGCCGCTCAGCGTCCGTATTCACTAACATTCTGAATTTCACTGTAAGTCTAATTCTAAACTTAGAAAGTAACGAAACTTTTGATTGGCTTAACCATTAGGTTTAGCCAAATCGGAATTATATCACTTCAAAATTTGAAAATTCTTGAGAATAAGACTATGAATGTTCATCAGTGTGAAAGTAACAGAACTTCTGATTGGCTAAACCAGCTAGTTTAGCCAATCAGAAGTTCTGTTACTTTCATAGTTAGAAAATCTTGAAGAATAAGACAAAGAACGTTCTTAATAATGGTTAGTGAATACGGACCCGGAGAATATTCGGTGAATACAGACCCAGATTTCAGTCATATGATTAAATATTTTGTGGACATTTTAGGGCTGTTTTCGACCTGAACATCTCACTGTATACAAACCTACACCGGACAGTGTAGATCAATGATCAGACTGCACGTTCTGTGCAGTCTGATCTTGATCTTCACTGTCCACAAAAGCATTCTATGCTGTACTTAGCATGATTATAAGTTATTAATTTTATCCAAAATTTTATTCAAAGGGACAATCACATTTTGATTGACTGTTCAAATTATTTTTATATTGTGAATAAATAAGTCAAACGGGGATGAAGAAAATGCGGAAATGGAGGGGAAGGGCGAAGAAATGCAGCTTGTTGATATTACCGTCGGCAAATGTCAAAATTCAGCTCAGTTTTATAAATCGTTGACACCTTTTTTTTTTTCAAACAGTTATTATTTAAGTTAAACTGGACTGAATACATGACGAAGGGCATCTGAGTTCAGCAGTAATTTACGTTTTAATTAAGTCCTTGGGCAAAGAAATGCAGAAACTCAACCTCGTACTAGAAAAGATCCGAGAGAGTAGTGAATGAAAGGGCTGTCACCGTGGTCTGACCGAAAAACTATCAGAGCGTTAGTAAACACCGTCCATCTAAACGAATACAGCCCCGGTAGCTTAGTCGGTAGCGTACAAGACTTGAGAACAGGAGGTCGCTGGTTCGATCCCTGGCTCGGCCAATGTCTTTCTGAGGATTGATGACAGTCTCTGCGACAGGATTCATTCCTCTCTCACCGCTGACCATTGTTCCGACGATGGTTATGTGGGAAAGCAAATCAGGAGCTCGGGAAGATTATAGTGCGGAGTACCGGTAAAAGAAACTCCAGGAAAGCATGGATAGGTGCATTGGCCGCCGCGATATAACTGAAATAATGTTGAAAACGGCGTTAAACACCATACAATCAATCAGTCAACCATCTAAACGAACAAATAGCCTGCTTTTACACATTGATAATAAATGTAGTCCCTTGTATTTCAAATAAGAAGGGTTGAGGAGGCGTGGCTCAGTGGTAGAGTGTGGACACGTGACCTGACTGAAATAATATTGAAAGCGGCGTAAACAACAACAATAACAATTAATATTGATAATGAGAATAATAATAATAGAAATAATAATAAAAATAAAACATGTAATTGAACGGGAACATTTCTGGATAATGTACATGTATTTGGCAGCTACATGAAATCAGGCCGGGCAATTATTCCATACAGTGAGCGGTACTCTGAGAAAAGGGCGTTTAATGCATCTTCGCAATGCATTATGTACCAACCCTGTCGTCACATAATATGGATCCCGATGGCTGAATTATCATGAGGTAGAATGGTCTTTTAACATATAGAAAATCTATTAACAGCAAAAAAATTTGACTAAGGTAAGCCTGCGCAAGATGTGCAGGCTGACATAAGTCGATACTTTCTCCAGCTGCATTTAGGGGGACCATTCGAATTTTTGTTTTCTCAGCAAACTTCAAAAATGATTTATCGCTGAATAAAGAGATGAGATAGCTGGCAAATCAGTAAAGAAGAAAGACAAAATTAAGGACAAAATAGTTTTCAATGGTATTTCCCTTTATGGGCTACGTAGCATCTTGAGGTTTTCTTTTTAAATTTCGAGCCAGAGTTTCGCAAAGACTTGTGGGAATGTGACATGCTCAGTTTGTATTATATTTGTATTTAAATTAGTATGATGACGATAAAAATAGACGGAGTTACAATTTACAATGTGACCATCCCAGTGCTTAAACGCCTAAATTTACATCATTTTACTTAATGTAGAGTACAATTTCTTCACAGTTTCATAGAAAAAAACCATTGTAATGGACTTATTAGTGTTTTACAAGAAAATTTTGGTTTTAGGCATAAAAACTAAATAGCCCCATTTAAACCATCTTTTCGCAGATCAGGGCTAGTTACAAAAATGAAGTTTATCTAGAAAGATCACTAGGCAGCTGATAATCCGAATACCTCGACAAATCGAAGTATTTTAGCTTACTTTCATTCGAAAAAAAAATGTTTTGAGATATTATTTTTGTATCAGCCTGCGCCTCTCTCTCTCTCTCTCTCTCCCCCTCTCTCTCTCTCTCTCTCTCTCTCTCTCAGCTCGATATTTAACCCTTTACAACACAGTGCCAACCGTGACGAAGAAGCCTTTTGAAAACATTGTGAAAAACGGACGAAACGCTGGTAACCAGCATTTTCTCCTTTTTCCACAATGTTTCCTACCCTATGAAAGAATTACGTAATCGCTGTTTAAAAATCGCACCATTTGAGCCACATTGAAATTGTCGTCTGCAAATGCTTTCAATTTGAACGGGTCTAAAATAGTGTCGTCTGGTAAAGAGTTAAGGTCATTGTCTGACTCTTGTATTCTTATTATCCCTTTTCCCTCTTATTAACGATGTTAACAATTGGTCATGTAACCTCAAGCCGTTGCGAAAGTCTGGAGCAAAATCTCAAAAAAGGTACGCAAATTCTAACTTAGCGTTAATCATTTCAGATCTTTCTGTTTATCTCAGAAACAGTTACTTCCCTTTACGAATTCACACTGCTTTACGTGAACGTCGTAGTTAGAGTGTCAGCGAAACCATTATCTGTTTTCAGTATTGCTATGTATACCTCTTATGGTAAAAATAGTGTTCCTCAAACCTGCAAACCTGCCTTCTGTAGCATTTGTTTTTCGAAGTTACTTTTTTGTATCATTATTTTCATTCTCTCTCTCTCTCTCTCTCTCTCTCTCTCTCTCAACAAACATTATTGGAAATTAGACGTCACAGTAGTATTTCTATCCAGCCTAAGACCAAAAGTTAGTTGATCGCAGCGGCCAATGCACCTATCCATGCTTTCCTAGAGTTTCTTTTACCAGTACTCCGCACAATATTCTTTCCAAGCCACTGGGTGCTTCCATTGTATAGACTGTTGTTTGGCTTCTGTGAAATAATGGAAACACGTTTCACCCATAGTTACAAACCTCTGCAGAAAGTTAGCAGGATCTGCCTCTAAAAGGTTCAGATAAGCATGCGACAAAGTCCGCCTGGTGTGTTTCTGATCAACTGTTGGAAGTCTTGGTCCTCAACGAGCTGAGCGCTTTCCCATTGCAAGATCTTCCGATCTTCCGTAAGAATGGTATGTACTACTTTCTGTAAAATCCCAAACCACTAGCTATATATCTCTCTGTAACTCGCTTTTCAGCCATAACAATATCACGGACTTTATCGATCATTCCTTGGATTGCAACAGTGACAGGCTTTCCAGGACGGGTGTCATCT
The DNA here is from genome assembly GCA_946811185.2 of Hippopus hippopus. Lineage (NCBI taxonomy): Eukaryota > Metazoa > Mollusca > Bivalvia > Cardiida > Cardiidae > Hippopus > Hippopus hippopus. The sequence continues at coordinate 20,676,634 of OX328109.1, read as the reverse complement.
CAAGGCTCTGCCTGCCACGCTTAAATTCCGCCACCCACTTTTTCACTGTAGCATATACAGGGTCCCTAGAGTTGCTACCATATCAGTATGGATATGAGCCATGCTCTGTGAAAAGGGGGCTTAATGCATCTGCGAAAAGTTTCGACCCAGGTCAGCCTGCGCAATCCCCGCAGGCTGACCCGGGCCGAAACTTTTCGCCATTGGTCAATTTTGTGTATGTCCAAGGACCACTCTACCTCAGGATTAAGTCGGCTGTTAAAAAAAAGTGGCTGTTATGAATCGATATGTATGTGATGACTTGCTTGGTATAATGAATTACGGAGATGTATTAAGCTCCCTTTTGCCAGAGTATGACTCATACCCTTAGGTGCTAGACCTTTCTAATGCAAATATTGAATCATTGCTCTTTCAGCTATTTTGTCCATTTTTCCAAAGGTCTCCCGTCTTGTTTATTTTCAAGTGCTACCTCTTCCATATAAACTGACCAAATGACACCAGTCTTCATACACACGGCCTTAAATAGGCAGGAAATAGTAGAGCTGAAAAAGGACATCCCTGCCTAACTCCTTCAATACAAAGCTCACAACTTATCAATAAGCCCTTGTATAGAATTCAAATCTGATTTAACCCTTATCCTGCTATATAAGTAAAATGAAACTTTCAAGACGATAGTGAAAACCCAAATAACTGCTATTTCAAAGTTATTTTGGGGCGAAAAATATCTCCCTATCGGACATAGTAGATCTGAGATCAGACTGCACGTTCTGTGCAGTCTGATCTTGTTCTACACTGTCCGCAAAAGGTCATTGAATCGCGCTTAGCAGTCTAAGGGTTAAATATCAAAGTAAGGTACGCCGAACATTATTATTTCAAATTATCTATTCAACCACACGAACTTAGTTTCAATAAAATGAATTTTGAAATAATTTAAGAATACTTAAAATATTTTGTCCGACGGAGGGATTGTGTTGCAATGGGGACCAAGTATTCTTGCGGTATGTAGCTTTGTATCAACATTAGCCTGCCTCTCTCTCTCTCTGTCTGTCTGTCTGTCTGTCTCTCTCTCTCTCTCTCTCTCTCTCTCATCATCATCATAATCACAAATTCTTTGAAACAATTTTTGGCCGAATCAGGGTCTGAGCTGACAACCACTTGAATACTTGTCCTGTTTTTTAAAAGTTCGATATCCTTGGCTCAGCTCAAAATAAAAATCTGATTTTGTTGCTCGGTTGAGCATTTAAGCGATAGAATAATCTTACAGGCGCGAAAGCCAATTAGATTGTCTGGCTTACATCTAAGATGAAGGACTGATGAAGGGCTTTAGCCTGTATCCTTCGTACCGTAATGCCTGATATGTTTACCTTTTTCAAGATTGGAGAGCAAAGATCAACACAGACGGTTATGAAGACTGATTTCCATCTTATCTCTTCAATATGCTTTCAATTCTTACACTGGTAAAAGGTAAAAATATTTTTTAAAAAAACAGGATTTTATTAGGCAATCGTATTTAACAAAAATTTTTGGTAAGGTTGTAAGTCATAAATACACTATAAGAACTATGCTGTGTGAAAAGGACTTTTAAAGCATCTGAAAAAATCATCGCAGGCTGACACGGGTCGAAAGTTTTTGATATTTGAAAATTTTCTGCATGTCATTGGATCCTTCTTTCCCATGATTCTCTCAATCACAAGATAATTTGGATTTTATGTAACCATATTTATGTCATGACTTGCTTGGTATAATGCACCATGGAGATGTATTAACCCGCCTTTTCATAGAGCGTGACTCATATACATGTAATACAAATAATATCAAGCGGAATTTCCTTGTAATATGTAAAGCATGTATTGCTATTTCAAATTTCTCTTTTTCCGAAAAAAAATCTCACTGTGTCGAACAGCGTATTCCAAAATCATCCCTTAACTTTCTTTACAGTCCGATCTTGTCTACACTGTCGTCAAAAGCGCAGTGAGCAAGCTATGGCAAAAGTATCTCAAATTATCGTACCTTATTTGTTTGAAATAAATTGGCGTACCCTAAAAAATGATATGGTCCCATTGCTGCTTTTAACGTTGTAACAATGAAAAAAAATCCTGTTTTAATGATCCTGAAAAAATAGCTTCTCCGAAAAGGAGAAACTGTTGGTGACCACCATTTTTTTCTCTTTCTACAATGTTTTTAACCCTGTAAATCTCAATTTCAGTTTCTGTATTTGAGATGCTATTGGTTTGTCGTCTACAAATGCTTTCATGTTGGAGAGGTCTAAAATTTTGTCGTGTATTTGGTTAATGATTTATTCCTTAGAGAGACACATAAATAACGACAGTGTTTTATTTCCGATTAGTAAAATAAATATCGCCAAATCTCAATTATCGTGCATACCTCAATTATCGTGCAATGAAATGTGTTCCATACAGGTAATAAAACAGGTGATTTTTTGCCGAATGTTTTGGTTACAGTGTCTGAACAGGTCACGTGACTTACATGACAATGCAAAATTTACAGTTATGAGCAAAACAGCTGCAAAGAAAAGAGAATGTTTTCAAGCAGTAACTTTTGTCTTTTTTTTATATCTAAAATCTAAAATGTAATATAATATCTAAAATGTAATTAATGAATGAATAAGGGTATTCTGCAGAATCAAGGCTTTTATTCTTACAGTTAGAATAAGTGAACCTCATTAAATATTACGTTACAAATAATTGATTTTGCAGCTTTTTTGCTAACTAGTGTAACCTTTGATTGCATGCACAATAATGTAAGAAGTAGTCCAAAATTTTACTAAGGTCAACATGACAATATTTCTCGAAAAGTGCTGTTGATATGAACAACAGAATTGGAAAAAATTTCATTCAAAGATAAATCAAGGTCTGTCCAATTTATTAAATATATGACATCATATAAAAAGCTGGATTCTGAAATACACGGAACTGCAGTCTCCTTACATGCACGATAACTGAGGTGAAGAGGATACATGTACATAAAACCTTAATTGGGCGGCGCTCTGGGGAAAGGCGGTTTGATGCATCTCCGTGATGCATTAGATATTCAGAGCAAGTCATCATATAATTATTGATCCATAAAATCCATCAACCGACTGAGTCATGAGGTAGAATTGTCCTTGAACATGTAGGTAAATTTATAAATAGCAAAACGTTTCGACTCATGTCAGCCTGCGCGGAATACGCAGGCTGACATGAATCGATACTTTTTGCCCCAAAAATGCATCAAGCACCTTTTTCATAGAGCACGGATCGTAGAGAATAATCATATGCCGGCGAAACACCCTCCACTTGCCATGTTACAAGATCAGAAATAATGATCTGTAATAGTCAGATGCCTAATTTCTCATGGATGGAAGGCTTCTAATAAGATCTTAGCCACATTGACAGATATTTCTAAGAAGACGACACTAAATCCAGTCAATGAACAGACAGTCAAACGGACGTGCAGATAACCTAAGTACTGGGTCAGTATTCACCGACCATTTTTTAAGAACATTCTCTGTCTTATTCTGAAGATTTCTCTAATTCGATAGTTACACAACTTCTGATTGGGTAAGCCAAATGGTTTAGCCAATCAGAAGTTGTGTTACTTTCTAATGTTGAAAGAAACTAAGAATGGTTGATGAATTCATACCGGAATCGTGCTCATAAAACTTAAGTTCATGCTCAGCTAAGTTTGTCCTAAGCTTTAAATTTCATTAATGCTTCAGACATGGAGAAAAATTGAAAAATAGAAACTGCTATGATGAGAAGAAGGAAAGAGATGCTGTAAAATATTATAGAGGATATTTGTTTTTGTCGGTGAAAGATCGAAATTTATACCATCGAGCGAATATCATTGGTAATATTTTCACGAGTGGCGCAGCCACGAGCGAAAATCTTACCGGTGATATTCACAAGATGAAATAAATTTCGATCTTTCAACGAATTGAAACAAATATTCTATTTATTTCATGCTTCTAACCCCCTTCTCTCTCTCTCTTTTTTTTTGGGGGGGGGGGGGCTTACGTCAAAATCCCTGTTTTCGGTATTTCCCCGTGGCGTACCCCCTCCGCATAACAACACATTACAATATTACGTAAAGCGCGAGAAATATAGGGTAAATTACGTCATATTTCCATCTGGTTGAATGGCACGCGCTGTTTACCTAGATAACTAGTGCGCGGGAACTACTATCTCCACCTTCAATTGAAGAGTTAGAAAGTAAAATTGGTATTTTTCACCGGTCGTAACCATGAAATATCGAACAATATTCAACCGTTATTTCTTGATAAACTACCGAAAAGCACGAAATAAAAGAATTTACTAAACCAACTGTATCAAATTATATTGTTATAACGTTCAAAATCCGCACCTAACTGAGTTGGACTGGAAAAAAGTTTTATAAGCACTGAGCCAGGCCTAGTATACCCCTTACTTACTTTGTTGCGTGTGTGTGTGTGTGTGTGTGTGGGGGGGGGGGGGGGGCGGGGGGGGAGCGGTTATGAAAATGCAACTGGAAGGCTTGTCGGGTTCAGATTATTTAGCAAAATACCTGACAGCATAGATCCACTGTTAGAGTGCACTTGCTGTACAGTCTGATCTTCATCTACATCGATCGCAAAATTCAACAAAAATTGATTGAAGACTGATTAGACATGACGGTTGTGTTAGAGGTCATCTTGTACAGGTACTAGCCTTTCTTGAAGTCAATTAACTCTTTACCACACGACAAAATTATAAACGTGTCGTTGAAATTCAAGGTATTTGCAGACGACAAATTAAATATGGCTGAAATGATGAAAACCTGTTTTTGAATGAGTAGAAAACATTATGGGGAAAAGAAGAAAATGCTGCTTAACAGCATTTTCTCCTTTTTCCCACAATGTTTTCAAAAGACTTCTTCCTCGTGAGATGTTAAAACACAGGATTGTTTGGTAGAGGATTAAAAGAGAAAATCCCAGGTAGAGCCCAATAAAACGGATAAATATTTAATTAGTGAAGATGGTGAACTAATTTCTCCATACATAAGTTTTATACTGCTGTCATTCATCGGTTTTTACATAAAGGAATATCACATTTCTACCCATAATAAGAACATTTGGTGTAAAAAGACACAGTAAGCAGGAAATTGAATAAGCACTGTGGCAGATGGAGAATTGTTCATTCTGAGTAAATGCATCGAAAGTAATATTTTTCCCAAAGCTTTTCTGTTTCTGGGAGCTTTGCGTGAGAGAAAGGTTTCGGTTACGGTTCCTGTAGTTTTCACCATTCCGAGATCTGGAAGTGCTGAATTTAAGATTATATGCCATTAGAATCAGTGATATTTTGTGTGAAAACTATTTTGATATTTGAACAATTCTGTGTGGTCCTACTGTCATATTTTCGATATTGAACAAATTCTGTGTGGTTCAGTAGCGTAATTTTGATATTGTACAATTTTGTGCGATACCGTCGACATATTTTTGATATTGAACAAATTTTGTGTGGTAACAAAAGCATAAATTTGATACTGATGAAAGTTTTTGTCGTGTCAGTAGCATAGTTTTGATATTGAACAAAGTCGGTTTTTGGTGCGGGACTATTTCAGCTGGAAAAAAATCCATAGGGAATAAAATTAAAATATAACACAAAAATTAAAACACCATTTTTTAATTATATGTATTTCCTACAAATGGTGCTCTGTGATGCAGTTCTGCGTTCGTGGGCTCTTCTTTCTTCCTTGTGACCATTAAACTGCTAAACAAATCAAGGTTTCCAGCCCATTTTAAAATCCAAAGCCCCTCTGTTATCCTGGTTCAGCTTTAATTGTGAGAAAGATAGGAAAGCTTCGTTTAAAAAATGTACCGGAGAAAAGTTAAACGGAAGCTTGAGAAAGATAACGTGACAGAGAAGGATCTACACGTTCAGAAATATAGAAGGAACAAGACAGGTTTTAGGGGAAGGAATTGGTGCGAAGGAGGGATCCGGGTTCGAAACGTATGGTATAGAAATAAAGACTTTGGTGAGTAAATATATATTATTCAGCACTTCGTCTTTTTCCGTTCTTTTGTCTGAATACCCAGTTCAGCGGGTTAGTTGATCCCTTATTCTTAGGGTCTGTTTTCAACTACATTCTGAATACTAGTATTCTTTGAACCTAGAATTAGAATAACACTCAATCAATCAGTTTAGCTGGTTCGTCGATCGCTCAGTTCTTAAATAATCCGTTGAGTGACCATGAAATTATGAAGAAATACTTTTTTGTTAGTTTAGAACTCCATGAAACAAGCCATCTGATTGGCTAAAATGATACTTCTCAGCTGATCAAACGGATCGAGTTGAAATTTAGAATAAGAGTTGCCTTTGGAAGAGTTGATGAATATTTCCACTTATAGATCAGTCGAGCGACGAGGCCACTGTAAGTCTGAAAAATTAGATGCAAGATAGAGATTGAGGAAATTATCAGAGCGGCCATTAACCCTTTGAGGGCTATACATTATCTCTTTACCTGTTGACAAAATGTTAGACTTGTCCGAATCGAAAGCATTTGCAGACGACAAACTAGAAATTGGTCTGTTTATTGGCTTTGTATTTAAAACGGATAGAAAACATTGTAGGAAAAGGAGAAAATGCTGGTTACCATCAATTTCGTTAAGACACGGCATTGTTTGGTAAAGGTTTTATTAAAATACCTGCATGTAGGTTAATTTACCGTATTGAATAAAAAACCTTTACAAAAGAAAATATCATGTTTCAAAAGGACGGATATGCATACGGATATCAAATACAGATCCAGTTAATGCTGCGTCATGTTATGTGTTATTTCGGTGCTGTTGAATATCTGCCGTTTATCTAACAGATACGAACAGATTATTAAGTAATAATAATTAGAATTTTAAGTTAGTGGGAAATATATACTGTAATATCTGTCTGCACATAGGGGACATTCAAAATAATCTTAATTCTTTACAAAACGAAAAGCATTTAGACATATATCCCAATTGAAAGCGTTTGCAGTCAACAAAATAGATATAACCACAAATGTTGAAACTTGTTTTGTAAAGGGTAGAAAACATTTTGGGGGACAGAGCATAAATTACATGTATGCTGTTAACCAGCATTTTCTCACTTTCCCACAATGTTTTTGAATGTCGTCTTCTTCAGGATCGTTAAAACTCTAGATTATTTCGTTAAGGGTTTTGTGAAGACACATGCTTGCTTTATACAGGTACATTTCGAGTTTTTCTGTGGGAACACACTAAAAGCCCCGGCACTGAGTACTCATTGATTGATTTTTTGATTGATTGATTGATTGATTGATTGATTGTATGGTGTTTAACGCCGTTTTCAACATGATTTCAGTTATGTCGCGGAGGCCAGTGCATCTATCCTTGCTTTCCTGGAGTCTCTTTTACCAGTGCTCTGCACAATTTTCTTTCCAAGTCACTGGCTGCTTTCCCACATAACCATCGTCAAAACAATGGTCAGCGGTGGGAACTCATATAAAGTTATGTGATAAAAAGAATTTGATATTCGTTAGCGTTTGAGATGAATTTTATTAAACTCGTTGAGAAAAAATGTTATGAAGCTCGCCAAATGCTCGCTTAATAACATTTTCTCTAGACTCGTTTAATAAAATTTTATCTCAAACACCAACTCATGTCAGATCCTATATAGGTCATACTTCATGGCGCTTGTTTTGACCTTGCTTTAAATTTAGTAACGGGATCGTCGTAGGCGCGATGCGCTACAAAAGCGTATTAAAAGCGTAGCAAGAATTCGTGAACGCAGCAGTACAGTAGCCGCAGCGTGAGTAACGTAGCGCAAGTGCAGTGCATCCTTATGCATTTTCTTCGAAGACCGATGGTCAACTGCTGCTATATAGAAACGTTCCAAAAGCGCAACAGAAGAGCAGCTCCTGCGCATAGGTTGAAGCAAGGTCGCAGCAGCAACTTAGTAAGCCTAAAATCCCATGTCGTAGTGGGGGCGTAGTAGAAGCATCTTGGAAGCGCCGTAAAAGTGCAACAACGGCGTGACAGGATCGTGACCAGCGCAGCGAGATCGTGATTGAAGCGTACTATAAGCGTACTGTAAACGCTTAAGTCCCAAAATGTTGCACATGTCGGCGCTTCTTCGGGGATTCGGATGATTTGGAGAAGCGCCATGATCGCCGTGAAAGTAGTGGATTCGCCGCCCAGTGGAAGGGAGTATAATAAAACAGATTTGATGAAAGATGCAAGGGGGTCCTTGGCAGAATCCCCGGCGAAATATTGAACAGCGACACTTAAAGAGCATGACACCTTTTCATGGATTAGTTTTAACTCTTTACTGAACAACAAAATTGTAGACTTGTCCAAATTGAAAGCATTTGCAGGCAACAAATCAAATGATACTTAAACGATTTAATTTGTCTGAGCTAGGGTAGAAAAGATTGTGAAAAAAGAAGAAAATGCTGGTTACCAGCATTTTCTTCTTTTCCAACAATGTTTCTTTTCTTTTAATTTATTAATTCTTCATCTGGGTTGTAAAAAGTCGGAATTGTATGATGAAAGGTAAAACAATAGGTTACCAGACTTAAACCATGACACTAAATTGGACTAAAAACCGATGTACATCGAGACATTATTAGTTGTACGGTCAGTGGCAGAGGACTTGGAAACTTGTTCACGGCTGTGGTAAATCATGTCGCCCCGAGCCGAAGGCGAGGTGGCGACATTATTCACCACAGCCGTGAACAAGTTTCCAAGTCCCCGGCCACCTGACCGTACAACGAATTTATTAAACTGCAAAATTTCACCTTTCCAACGTGTGTTAAGCGAAATTTACCTGTTTTTTAGTTTCAAAAATTGAGTACGCTGACGAAGTAGAATTTCCCTTCTGAGTGCCCCAATTCAATGAAACCTGACGTCACTGGGAACTGACGTCACTGAAACCTTGGTAAAACGTGCAGTTTGGTGCATAATCTTGATGTTAATCTTGATTGACGCCGCCATTTTGGATGTTGTGTTGAAAGTTTAGTCATGTATACGGGGCTCCCGAAAGGGAAACTGCTTTTACGTTAGTTTTGCCAGTGTACATGATATATATGTTCGGGGCATATTATCCAATCAGATCACAAGAAATTTCTTTGCAGTATAATAATATTAGTTGTACGGTCAGATGGCAGGGGACTTGGAACCTTGTTCACGGCTGTGGTGAATCATGTCGCCCCGAGTCGAAGGCGAGGTGGCGACATTATTCGCCACAGCCATGAACAAGTTTCCAAGTCCCCGGCCACCTGACCGTACAACGAATTTATTATACTGCAAAGTTTTACCATTCCAACGTGTGTTAAGCGAAATTTCCCATTTTTATGGTCTAAAAAATTGAGTACGCTGACGAAATAGAATTTCCCGTCTGAGTGCCCCAATTCAATGAAACCTGACGTCACTGGGAACTGACGTCACTAAGACCATGGTAATACGTGTAGTTTGGTGCATAATGTTGATGATGTCACTGCGATAGACATTCGTCGTAATTTTTTTTAAACGTGGATTTAAACAACTTCAGGGTAAGTAACGATGAATTTTAATGATTTTTCGGCAAAAGTAAACGATCGACCATTAGTTGCCTCAAACAACCATTAGGTTATCCTGTTAACGTTATGCACAATGTATGAGTTTCGAAATTTCAGAATTTGCTTACCTGACGATGAGATGGCTCGTTTTAACCAGCCGAAAATTTTTTTAAAATTACATCAAACGATATTACATGTAAAGTTCTATATTCTTTTATTTTCAAAAATAATCCATTCTTTCCGTTTTAATGACAACCATCAAGGGAAACCGGTAATATATAATATGGTACAGGCTACTCAGTATGTTTGTCTTGTGAGCGGCTCGTATCGATCGATCGACGCCGCCATTTTGGATGTTGTGTTGAAAGTTTAGTCATGTATACGGAGCTCCCGAAAGGGAAACTGCTTTTACGTTGGTTGTGTACATGATATGTATGTTCGCGGCATATTATCCAATCAGATCACGAAAAATTTCTTTGCAGTATAATAATAATGTTTTGAGAAAAATGATACCTTGGCACACTCATCATTCGATTCGATTAAGACCGTTTTATTTGGTCTTATCTACGACGTATATCAGATTAGATATTGCAACAATAATTGAGCGGCGTTCTGGGAAAAGGGGGTTTAATGCCTCTCCTTGATACATCACATAATTTCGGATCCAGAAACTTTGCAAACAGCATATAGTTTCGATCCATGTCAGCCTGTGTGGACTGCGCAAGCAGACATAGGTCGATATTGTTTGCAGATGCATGAAACTCCCTTTTCACGGAGCATGACTCAAATAATTGTTATAGTAAACTAGTCATTTCAGCGGATGTTGGGCATTTCCGAAGTAGGTTCATGGAATATGCAGATGTTTTAGTGTGGGTTTGAGTCCCACGGCAGCAAACTGAAACCACTAAGTCTTTTGGACGAGACATTAAACCTAGGTTTTGTGCGCTTGTGCTATACACCAAGCGCATTGAAGAATCAGATGTAACTTTGGCTGGTTTTTCTTCATGTATCTTGCCCAATCCCCCATAACATAAGTGACAACCTTTATGCTGGGGGCGTCTCCCATGTGCGCAACCGATCGCGAACATAGATAGATAAAATTCATTCAAATGTCTCGGTTAAATCTTTCCAGCAAATAAAGATATACATTGTAATTTGCATCCATTGTTTTATGCTACTGCCAATAAAAAGTAAATGGTATCTAACTCTCTTCCTAATGTTAGCCTACAAGTAACATATTACGAATTCAGTTGTAAATTACTACATCGTCATGTTTTTCAATAAATGTATTGTAATCATTATTTTGTATGACTAAGAGCTGAACAAGCTTACATCAAATGAAATTTGTCTATGTCTATGTAAATATTGAAGCCATTTATATTCAGAGAAAACGAATGCAAGAATCAAACACACCATGCGCTATCTGGTGTCTTTACGCCTGTTTGATGGCCCTACTTTATACCCCGCTGAAAGAATATCCTTTTTTTTTAGCTGTTTTGCTGATACATGTTTTCTGTGTGAAAATATGTTGAAAATTTGTGAAAGCTAAGGATGTTTGATAAACCAAAAGTAGGAATAAGATATGGTACTGATAAACCTTTCTCCAACAAATACAAAGTAGTCCAAATATCTTTCATTTTAACCTTCAAGAAGCCATGTTTAAACATTTTAAACGAACACTTGAATGAATTTGGCGAACACGACATATTTGGAATTCTATCAGATGAAAACACAATCTAGCTACCTGAATGGATGTCTATTTATAGCCCTGTACAGGTGTGTGTAAATGTTTTCCCCCTGTCTATTGGATTTTTCAACGATTTTGTCAATAGGTGTTGGCTGTCTGACTATTTGAAAAAATATAATTATTATTCATATTTGCGTAAAATTACATATAGATCTTCGATAATATTTTTGCTGGGTGTTGACATACCTGTGTATGTATGACATAGCACTGGAGCTGTAGCATACAACAAAATAATTTATTAGGCATTTTATACAGTTGACTGAAAAAAAATATTCGTGTTACATAGAAATAAGACGGATGTGTTAACCGTGTGAATTAAAAATGGAAATTGTGTACGTGACTTATTAACTACACCCAAATTAAAACTGCTGTTTTAGACAGAAAATAAGCTGGTAAGTTCTTTTACAGAGTGTATGTATAGACTATAGTACTTTTCATTGGTGATATCAGAAATTTACGGTGCCCTCGTGGACAAAGTAGATCTAAATCAGACAGCACGTAACGTGCTGCTGGAGTTTGAATCTAGAATGCTTTTGTCTTTAAAAAAGAACCGAGAAAAAAATTTAATAACGAGCACTTTCTCCTCTTCTCACACTATGCTCTATCTCCCAGAGACCAAGCTCAGCATTCGAACCACGCTGATTGGAACCAGCGTATTCACCAACCATTCTTAAGAACGTTCTTTGTCTTATTCTTTAAGATTTTCTGATTGTGAAAGTAACAGAACTTCTGATTGGCTAAGCCAAATGGTTTAGCCAATCAGAAGTTCTGTTACTTTCACAATGACGAAAATGTTGTCGTTGGGTAAAAAATAAAACAAAATAAGCGGCGTTCTTCAAAAAGGGAGTTTAATGCATTTTCGTGATGCATCATGCCAAGCACTGTATCTCATAATTATGGGTTCTGAAATCCTGTTATCTTACAAAAAGCTGAATCATGAGGTTGAATGGTCATTGAACATGCTGAAAAGCTACAAATAGCAAAACGTTTCGACCCATGTCAGTTCGCGAAGGCTGACCTGGGTCGATATCTTTTGTAGATGCATAAAACCGCCTTTTTTACCGAGCTTGACTCATTTTAATCAAATGATTTAGACGGTGTTTGGAAAGAACTAACACTGTGATTCCTTTCCTTTTCTCCCAGTGTTTTGTTTGACGAGTGTGTAAACAGGTTGTTAGCTTGTAAAATGTTGCTTGCAGCATTAGTTCAGTCGTATCACGGCGACAGCTCACTTATTCATGTGTGCACAGGGTATCTATAGTGCTAGGCTAGGGCTATGAAGTCTCTGCCCATGGAGACTCCCTACAGAAGCTTGCAGTGACGATCGCATTCTGGGGCTCCACCCTCAGCACTGACCCTTGCACGACTCCCGATAGTCAAAATATTGTTTTGATAAATGAACCTTTGTACTTAGCTCTGTCATGATTCCTGGATTAACGCACCACAACACAATCCCGAATTTTAACGACCGTGAGAAAGAGCTTACAAAACATTATGGGAAAAGTAGAAACTGTTGGTACAGCATTTTCTCCTATACCCATATTTTTTCCCACTTATCAAAGACAAATTCCATTATACGAGCAACATTTAAATTGACGTCTGCAAATGCTTTCAATTTGGACAAGCCCTTTCATTCATTGTTTGGTAAAGAGTTAAAACTTTTGAGTGTCAGTTGTCGCACGCGTTTAAAGTATTTGAGCAGATCTCTGGAAAAAGGGGGTTTAATGCATCTACGTGATTCATTATACCAAACACATAGTTATGGATCCATAAGATCTATTTTGTCGAACAATTGACTGAATTATGAGGTAAAGTGGTTCTTGGACATGCAGAAAATTTACAAATAGCAAAACTTTTCGACCCATGTCCGCCTGCACGAACTGCGCAGGCGGACATAGGTCGATACGATTTGCAGGTGCATTCAAACCCTTTTATCTAAGCAAGACTGACTTAACTCTTTACCAAACGACAAAATTTTAGACTTGCCCAAATCGAAAGCATTTGCAGACAACAAAATAAATGTGACTCAAAAATTGAAACTTGACTTTAGAAGAGTAGAAAACATTGTGGGAAAAGGAGAAAATGCTGGTTACCAGCATTTTCTCCTTTTTCCACAATGTTTTCAGAAGGCTTCTTCCTCTGGGTCGTAAAAACCAGGGGTTGTTTGGTAAAGGGTTAAATTACGGAATTATATACTGTAGTAGTGTTTTTAGCTTCTTTTTGGCAAGGTTGTAAGTCAAGAACACCACGCATTTATTAAGCTAATTATTTTACTATAACATTACTATAACTGTACTTATATCGTTATCCTGTATCATAATATGTGTCGTTGGCTTTACTCTTAGGATCGTAAGCGCGACTCACGGACCTGTTGCGGACAATATAGATCAAGATCAGACTGCACAGAACGTGCAGTCTGATCTTAGATCTAAACTGTCCCATAAGTAGATATCTATCCGCAAAAAATACCTTTGAAATAGCAAAATTTGGGTACATATTATCTGTTTGAAAGTTTCACTTTAGTTATTTAGCAGGATAAGGTTTAAATCTTGTATAACAAAGGACAACATTTTATGACTTGTCCAAATTGAAAGCATTTGCAGACGACAAATTTAATGTTATCTAAATGATGAGAAATGTAGAAAAAAAAATGTGGGTAAAAAAGAAAACAATGGTTCCCATCATTTCCCCGTTTTTCCAAAAGGTTTACCACGCTTTCCCAGACAAGGCACCCAAATTTCACTTTGGACCAGTTAGAAATTTTGTCGAGTGGTAAAGACTGGCATTACATTACTCGTATGTCTTTTTTTACAGACCGATATTAACCTCTTCATTTTATTTCGCATTAAAAAAGGTCATACCATCTGAGCTCCTCCAGCTTTTAAAAACACTGTCGAAAAAGCAGAAATCGCTCTTTTCCCACAATGATTACAATTTTATCATTTCCGTCAAATGTTTGTTATCATGGAAAATGTTATGGTCGTGGCAAGTCTTAAATTTTTACCAGAAGACAAATCTTATACTTATCAAAATTGAAAACATTTGCAGACGACTAATTAAATGTGATCCAAATGTTGACAATGGTCTTGGAAAGGGTAGAAAACATTGTGGGAAAAGGAGAAAATGCCGGTTACCAGCATTTTCACCTTTGTCCACAATTTTTTCTAACGCCTTTTTGGCCAAGGTCGTTAAAACACGGGATCGTGTGATAAAGGGTTAGAGTAACATATAAACAGTGAAGGGTTAGACTGCCCGACCCATTGATCCGTCGTCTACCATTATCAAGTTGTTAACGATACCTTACCTGTTATCCTTTATTCAAATACAGTGATCCCAAAATACGAGGCATATTAGAAAAAAAATATAATACATGTGATCAGACGTGAGCAAGTAATTCAAGTAACAGATGCAAGTTAGAAAACTATTTGACACGTGAAGACATGGATCATCACGAGTCGTTTTGCCAGTTTTGTAAGCTTTTGGAAGTTCTTTTCATCGAAAATATGTTCTCCAATTGGAGAAAGGGTTTATCAGAATGAAACGCCACACCAAAACAACCGCCACAGGTATAAATTGCCATATAAAGTAGCAAATAGAATTCATCCGCCTCCTTTCCTTTGGAGGAAGATGTGAATTTCCTACTAAAAATGAGCGGCGCAGTGGGAAAATGGGGGTGTTAATGTATGTCCGTGATCTATTATGCCACAAGTCATCAAATGATTCTTGTCTAACAATCAACTGAATCATGATGTAGTCTGGTCCTTGAGAATGCAGAAAAATTTACAAATAGCCAAAGCTTTCGATTAAAGCCTGAGTAGACTGTGCAGGCTGAAATTGGTCGATACTTTTTGCAGATGCATTAAACCTTTTCATAAAGCATGACTAAACAATAAATATTCTTTTTTTATTCCTAAAGAAGTAACCTCAGTGCGCTTTTGCGTACACTGTAGGATCTATACTGTTCGATACGATGAGGTTTTTTTTTTTCTTTTTCTCTGAATTGGAAAGGACATTTTATTCCAGATATTTGGTTATTTACAGCTAGTATCGGCTGAAAATGTTGCTTTATATTTAGTTAATTACATGTAATATTTCTTATCAGTTAAATGACGACCCGTGCCTCGTTTTTTTTTCTTATTTGCCAGTGGTACACTAACTATACTGTCATCTCACTCACGTAAGAAAGGTGCGATTCGATCTTACAACCCTTGTAATTCGAGTCTTACAAATGCGTTACAGAATACCCTGTCTATCATATGAACTTCCTATCTGGCCAAGGCAAGGACTTACGAAAACACTTGCAAATGAACAAATCGCTTACCGTGACTTCTTCGTGTGCCTTATTGGTCTCTGAATCAAGTGTATAACCCTTAGAGCACCAGATAAACTCCCTGTATCCTTTTAGTCAGAAAAAGAAGTCCTAAATATCATATTTTCTAAGCTGTTGAGGCCAGAATATGTACACACATAAAAAAAGGACAGTGTAGATCAAAATCAGACTGCACGTTCTTTGCAGTCAGATCTTGATTTACAAAAGCAACTTTAGTACTGGAGTGCGCTTGAAGGATGAATCATTATACAGACTATTAGTTTTGCATAATTAGTTTCTGTGCTGTATATAGATATAATTAATGTATATGCTAAGCTTCAATCATGACATTTCACTAATGTGATACAGAGAAATTAATTGCTCACAGAATGATTAAATTATACGGGCTAAAAAATAGGAGAGATGTCTGTACAATTTGACAACTGTATGGCACTGCTTAGAGAGTTTCTTCTTTTCTTACAAAGGGATCATGCGTGGCTCAGTTGTAAAGTGTAGGACTCGTAACCTGGAGATTCCGGGTTCGAGCCTCGCTGAAAAACACTGGGTTTTCGACCATCCTTGGGCAAGACACTTCAGAGCCCTAGCCTAGTCCTGGTGAAACCCAGGGCATACATGAATGAGCGAGCTATCGCCGTGATATGGCTGAAATAATGTTGAAAGCAGTGTTAAATACCATTCAGTCAATCAATTCTTTTCTTGCAAGAAGTATGTTTGCCTCGTTAAGAGTGAATTATTAGATTTTCGTTGAATCTGACGAGCATGTTTGTCATTATCGAGGCGGAGGCGCATGAGGGGAGGGGGGGGGGGGGGGGGGAAGGGGGTTGCGGGGGATGTCGGTATAATGGTCCGTATTCACCAACCGTAACGAATTGATTTTTTGTTGTTGTTGTTGTTGTTTTATTCTCGAGAATTTTTTCAAATTGTAAAAGGTGAAAATGCTTGTAACTAGCATTTTCCCACAATTTTTAGACAACTGTACCCTTTCTTAAACAAAGTTCCATCATTTGAGCCACATTTAGTTTGTCATATACAAAAACCTTCAATTTAGACAAGTCTTAAATTGCGTCGTCTGGTAACGAGTTAACGCAAGATGCATTACAGATTTGACATTTCGGAGGATTATCATGTAAGTAACTCTTCGCCAGAAGAAAAAAATTTAGACTCGCCAAAATTGATAGCATTTGCAGACGACAAAAAATTGTGACTTATAATTGAATTTTTCTTTGTAAGGGTAGAAAACATTGCGGGAAAAGGAGACAATGCTGGTTACCAGCATTTTCTCCTTTTCCCACAATGTTTTCAAAACCCTTAAAAATTTTTAGGTTCGTGAAAACTTGGGATTGTTCAGCAAAGGGATGAAATATTACTTGCATTATTATCAAATTTAAGATCATCTTTTTACTCATAACTAAACATTCCAGTGGCTTAAGACCGCTAGGAAGAAGGGTCTTCAAAACACAGTGGGGGAAAAAGGAGAAAATGCTGGTAATCAGTATTTTCTCCTCCTTTTTCCCCACTGTGTTTTAATCCACCTATTATACACAAATTTCATCATTTGATTCACATTTGAATTGTCGTCTGCCATGCTTTCAATTTGGATTATGTCTAGAAATGTGTAGTCTAGTACAGACAGACTTACACAAGGCTGCACAACGTCATGGACGGAAATGGAAGTTTTGTTTCGTCCATCTGAGCCCCAGTAGCGCAGTCGGTATAGAGTACAGGACTAATAAGCGGGTCGCCGGTCCGAGTCCCTAGCACAGCCAGTTTCTTTCGGAGAACAGATGATTGTTAATGCGACAGGGTTCAGTCCTGTCCTACCACTGATAATTGTTTCGACGATGATTATGTGAGAAAGCAGCCAGTGGCTATGAAAGAATATTGTGCGACAAAAAGATTTCAGGAAAACTTGGATAGGTGCACTTGCCGCCGCGATATAACTGAAACAATATTGAAAACGGCATTAAAAACCGTAGAATCAAGCAAGCAATTAGTCAATCAATCAATCAGTCGATCGATAGTGGAAATTCCAGATCAAACTTAACATTCCTTGCAATCTTATCTTCATCAACACTGTCCGCACAAGTAACTAGTCTTGTGCTGAATAACGATAGAATTGGTGCTTATTTTCTTATTTTGTAAAATCTAATTTAAAACATATTTGGTTTGTCGTCTGCAAATGTTTTTATTTTGGACCAGTCTAAAAATTTTGTCGTCTCGTTGACAGTTAAATGCACACACACCAATTCAATAAGCATAACAATAATTGGCTTTGATTCTATAAGTAGTTTTGACTTAACATTTTACCACACTATACTTCGTTTAGAACGACCCAATGGAAAAGCCATTTTAAAACGTTGGGGGAAAAGGAGAAAATGCTGGCAACCAACATTTTCTCCTTTTTCTGCAATGTTTCCTACCCTTTTAAAGACAAATTTGATTATATAAGCCAGATTAGATTTGTCGTCTGCTAAAGCCTTCAATTTGGGCAATTCTAAAATTTTGTCGTCTGGTAAAGAGTTAAATATGTCAAGGACTGACTTTTTATGCGGAGGAATGTCAATGTTTATTGGTAATTCGGTAACTTGATATTGAAAAAACTAACCAATCATAAAGTCTGTATGAAAACATAAGTCATCGGTTAAAAACTTCGTGTACGGTGTCACATTTCTTCTCTCTTTCTCTGATTATGCCGCTTGTATAATGTAAGGCATGTTTTTTTTTAATTAATACGGGACCGATATAAGATAAAAGAATTAAAATGGGGATTGGGTTGGAGGTCCAACCTTCGGAGGGTTAGAATTGGTTTAAATAGTCAGCCAAAGAAGTCGATAAATGATTGCAGAACGTCGAAGGTATCAGGGAGGCATGTTTGCTTCACATTGGGGTTTCTTCTTCTTCTTCTTCTTCTTCTTCTTCTTCTCGACAAAGTACCTGTTCATTCTTTGCAAAATTATGCCATACTTTCAGACTGGGGTTTGGGGGATGGGGGGGGGGGGGGGTTGGAGAGCGCTTTGGAAATCGTAGAGAAGAAGCTGGAAATCAACATTTCCTCATTTTTCCACGACGTTTTCAAACATTTCAAAGGTAAACCAGATCGTTTCAGCTACATAGAAATGGTGGTCAACCAAAGTTTTCAATATTTTTTGACGGTTCGAAAGTTTTGAATGTCTGGTACAGAGATATAAAACAATTATGTCTTTCAGAGATCTACACGGTTGTTTTTTTTTTCAATATATGTTTTGATTTCTTATCTTAACCCTTAGGTTGCTTTAAGCGCAACTCGCTGACCGTTTGCGGAAAGTGTAGATCAAGATCAGATTGCACAGAACGTGCAGTCCGATCTTTGATCTACACTGTCCAATATGGAGATATTATTCCCCTAAACATAACATTGAAATAGCAATATTTGGGTTTTTACCATGGAATTAAAAATTTCATCTTAGTTATTTAGCAGGATAAGGGTTGAACTTCCTTCTAGATTCTCATCTACGGTAATTTGTTCAACGTGAAATATGTGTGTGTGAACAAAAAAATGTTCAGACTGAAGTTACCCAAAAAAAGTCTTAAATTTACGTTAAACGTCGTTTTCAACCTTTTCAGCCACCAAAACAGTGGCTTTCGCGGACAGAATCGATCGAGATCAGACTGAACAGCGGCCTGCAGGCTGATCTTAGATCTATACTGTCCGCTTGTGTAGTCAAGTCCCTAAGAGTAAGATCTTTATGAGCTTTACTGGATCGTATCTTCTGCGGTCAAAAGATTGATTATGGTGTTTAACGCTATTTTCAACATTATTTCAGTTATTTAGCGGCGGCCAGCGTACCTATCCATGCTTTCCGTGAGTTTCTGATACTTATACCATGAACAATATTCTTCCCAAGCCACAGGCTGCTTTTCTACCCATTCGAAAGAAGTCGAACATGTATCAGGCGCTAAAAGAACTAATTTTCTACTGGAAACGACGTTAATTTCCACAGAATCATTCTCCCGGATGAAAAAAATCGAATAACTTTTTTTTTAATGCTTTCTTCCTCAGAAGAAAATCATCAATCCTTGGAAAGAAATTGGTCGAGCTGGGGATTCGGACCGGCGACCCCCAATTTTCAAATCCTTTTCGCTGCGGACTGCGCTACCGGGGCTTGTCTGTATTGCATGTAGCTACACTTTATCCCTTTATCAAAAAGCTGCGTTTGAGGCATCCATAATACACTGAAAGACGCGGTGAAAACATTGCGATATATGGGGATATTTTGTTCAAAAACTAGCTTTCTCTATCCTTTTATTTTCGACTTGTTCTCAAGTTTTGGTGCGTTTGGACATTTTAGATAAATAGAAACCACTTAATTAAATCTTTGCCAACGGACAAAATTTTAGACTAGTCTAAGTTGAAGGAAAGTTTGCAAACGACAAACTAAATGTAACTCAAAAGTTGAGATATGCCTTTGAAAGGAAAGACAACATTTTGGAAAAGGGAGAAAATGCTGGTTACCGATATTTTCCCCTTTTTCAACAAAGTTTTTTAAAAGCCGTCCTCCTCAGGGTCGTTAAAACATGCGATTTTTTACCAAACAACCCTGACTTTTAACGACCCTAAAGGTTTTTGAAATCATTGTAGGAAAAAGGAGAAAATGCTATTAAGTTAGTAACGAGCATTTTCTCTTATGCATACAATGTTTTCTACCCTTCCAGAAACAAATTTTAAGCTTTTTAGTCCCATTCACTTTGTCGTCGGCAAATGCTTTCAATTTAGACAAGTTTAAATTTTTGTCGTCTTGTAAAGAGTTAAAGGGACAGCATATATATCATGTAAGCCGCCAACTGTCTTTTTACCCCCGGAGGGATATAGTTTTAGCGTTGTCTGTCCGTCCATCCGTCCGTCCATCCTTCAGTCCGTCCTTTCGTCCGTCCATCCGTGACAATATCTCCAATACCATTGGACGGAATTTCGTGAAACTTTATACGTGTGTACAATAACCTCTTCCGCCGATATACTTCTTTTTTTATATTTGATGCAAAATGGCCGACTGGGAGCGATTTTGAGTTACGCGGTCGCGTAAATTTTTGAAATGGTCTTTTTCGACGGGGGATATCATTTCAACGAAATTGCTTGTTTTTTTTTTACTTTAGACGAAGGTAACGTACCTCAGCTTGGGATGCCATGGACTTTTTTTCAAGATTATTTCAGTTATATCGCGACGGCCATTGTGCATGGTCATGCTTTCCTGGAGTTTCTTTTACCATTGCAACACTTGGCACAATATTCTTCCCAAGCCACTGGCTGTTTTATCCACATAGCCAATTTGTATTTGAAAGAGTAGAAAACTTTTTCTGGGGAAAAGGAAAGAATGACTGCAACCTGCATTTTCTCCTTTTCCCTTTATGCTTTCGATGGTGATCTTTGTCAGATTCATTGACTAACGGAATTGTTAGGGGAAGGGTTAAAGTGACGTGCCTTTAACGCATCTTTATGAAACCAGAGTAATAACCGTATATGCGTGGAAACCATACTTTATAAAGAAGATTATAGTTGGCTCGAATCATGTATACCTATTATGTGAATCATTTCAGGGTTTACACATGACTTTGCCTCAATATATGCGTCAGTATTTTTGTTTGAGCCATGCTCTGTGAAAAGGAAGCTTAATGAATCGGTGAAACGTATCGATTCATGTCAGGTTGTGCAGTAAATTCTCTGCTTGTCTAAGGTCCATTGTACCTCATGATTCAGTCTGTTGTTAGAATAAATTGATTTTATGGATCCATTAATGTGATTACTTTGGTGGTATAATACAACACGGAGATGCATTAAGCCCCCTTTTCACAGATCACGACTTATTTATTTTAGCGCTGGCATTAACTTCAAGAACTGCCTTGCCGCTTAATGACTATTTTTTCTATTGCTGCAAGTGAAAGAAACTGTCACTAAACAATCCCGTATTCTAACAATTCTGAGAAAGAAGGCTTTCTGAAAACATTGCAGGAAAGGAGAAAATGCTGGAAACAAAACCAGCATTTTCTCCCACGAAAACCAATCAGAACACCTGGATAATTATATACATTATATCACTTTTGTTTAGCCGGGTATCTGCATGGCTCAGTGGTAAAGTAACCTCTAACCTGGATATCCCGAGTTTGATCTTTACTTGAAGCACTGGGATTTTCTCGAAAGTGTCCTTTAGCAAGACACATCAGAGCCCTTGCCTAGTACTGTAAAACCCAAGATAAACGGGATTTGACTTCGAAAAAATTGTAGGGAAAAAAGTAAATGCTGGCATTTTCTCCTTTTTCCTGAATGTTTGAAAACATTCTCTGGACAGTCGTACAATTTCAGGATTTTTTTTTTTTTGGTAAAAGGTTATACACAGCTCCACTCAGACGAAGTTTAAAAATTGTACACTTTAGGCCAGACGACTTTAAATTCCGATTTATCTCCCCGTTATTAACATTATGTCCTGAAAGCTCCAGTGAATAATAAAAGGTAGAAGGTCAATGATAAGGCTTCAGGTTAACATGACGCGTCGCGAACTTAACGCGAAATATGACGAACATTGAATATATACATATCCATGGTTACCACAGAAGCAAAAACAGAATACCTGTGACTTTCCTTGCTGTCTGGTTTTTAACCCAAGCTGTTAAGCGCGACTCAATGACCTTTTGGGAACAGTGTAAATCAAGATCAGACTGCACAGAACGTGCAGTCTGATCTTGGATCTACACTTTTTTGTTATATAAGGAGATGTTTTCCTCCAAAAAACGAGTCTGAAATAGCACACATTGGGGGTTTTACAATCGGCTTGAAAGTTTCGTTTAACTTGTTTAGCAGTATAAGGATTGACAGCCGATGACGGCCATCCTTTTATCCGTATTCGCTGATCTAGGAAGGCGATGTCGCCGTGTTTTTCCCTGCTTGGGTTTTCTTTCCTATTTATTGTGGGCAGTCGTAGAGAAGACGCCTCTAATTGATGAATATTGTGGTGAATAGGTTTCTCATTTAAGATCCTATAAAAGGAGACATGCTGAGAAATAGATTGACTTGATATCGGGTATTGACCGCCGGCTTAGCTTTCGTCATTGTGAACGCCTGTTTCAAACGTCAACGGTAGAATTTAACTGAGTCACGCTCTGGCAAAAGGGGGCTTAATGCATCTCCGTGATGCCGTATATTAACACATATATATCTCATAATTATGGATACATAAAATCCTTTTCGTTATACAATAGATGAATTATGAGATACACTGGTCCTTTGACATGCAGAAAATTGATCAATAGCAAAAAGTTTCGTCCCAGGTCAGCCTGCACGGGCTGCGCAGGCTGAGCTTGGTCGATACTTTTTGCAGACGCATTAAGGCCCCTTTTCACAGAGCATGGCTCAATCATATGTACATCTATACGGATGTATATAATAGGAGAATTTTTTCTTTGAAGCGAAATGCTTCATTTTCTTGCAATGTTTTTAAAAGCATTTAACCACACGTGTTTTAAAGTTCGTAGTTGTATGGTAATTAGTAAACCACATCTACCATCTGCTTTTCTGTCTTGAAGCCGACCAGCTATGTAACGTTGCGACAAAGTGGACGCTTGGTACCATATGTCACAGAGCATTGAACCTTCTTTTTCGGTAAATCACTTAAATAGAGACTTTCTTTTTCCAACTGATACTATCGCTGCTGATTAAAAACTCAAGATGAAAAACAGCGCTGCTTTGCGCTTTTTCTGTGTTTTTTTTTTTAGAGTTATGATATAGAACGTTGAAATTTCAGTGAAGCTTAGCATCGTAGGAATGTGCGTTATGCAAACTGTTATGTTTTACAGAGCTCATAAAGTAATATCATACACGTTTAAACTGACAGACGACATGTTCGTGTTGCAGCAGACGTCTTTTGACAACAACGTGGGAGAAGGATAAACTGCTCGTTGCGATGTTCATAATTCAAAGGCAGTGTCGCACACGAACCAGAAGGGTCATCAGCAGAAATTGATGAGTTAACTTAAGTTTAACTCCTGCATTCTAACCCTTTGCCAAACAATCCTGTGTTTTAAAAACCCTAGCTGGAGAACTTTTGAAAAGAAAATTGTGGAAAAGGAGAAAATTGTTCTATTCCCTCAATGTTTTCAACCCTTTTAACTCTTTCACTACTGAATAAATAAATAACATTTTCTCAATGGCTACAAGTACAGTTCCTCTACTACCTCAAGAGACGGTTTATTCATAATCTAGAATAAAACTGTGGATAGTGTAGATCAGAGATCAGATTGCACGTTCTGTGCAGTCTGATCTTGATCTACACTGTCCACAAACGCTTCTGGTGCCGTCTATGGCTTGGAAAGAGTTAAAGACAATGATACTTATTTCTTAGGCCACATTGAGTTTATCGTTTGTAACGGCTTTCATTTGGAACGAGTCTAAAATATTGAATCGTCGTTTGGTTAAGTTTTCTATATTAGTGAGTCAATTCTTAATAATGCTTGGGGTTCATCGATATGCCCCCCCCCCCCCGCCCCCTTCCCCCCCCCCCCCCCCGGAAGCAGGTATACCGAAACCGTGGTCTGTATTCTTCAACTGTTCTTAGGAGTATTCTTAGTACTGTTCTCAAGAAGTTTCTTAATTTGAAAGTCATATAACGTTTATTGGTTAAACCAAATTCTTCAGCCAATCAGATGTTGCGTTAATTTTTTTAAATCTAGAATATGACTTAGAATGAAGTTAAAAGTTATTGGTGAATACGGACCAGGTGGTCTATCTCTTGGAGTATTCGTAGACGAAATCATCAGATTGTGACCTGTCCTCCTCCCACACTTTTAAAACAGTTTAGCTGAAATTTAAAGCGTAGCCTTCCTACCATAGGAACCTGTGCACTCTCAGTTTTTATTATGACTGGTGGACTGTTACAGGAGTTATAGTCCTTTGGTTTTTTCCCGATTCAGTGACAAAGCAACGGGTTGTGGGGATGGTCTGTTCGTAAGTCCGCGGCAACTGTTTTTCAGTTCTACAGGTTACAGCCGTAGTATCACAGGAATGCATCGGACTCTACATTGTTCTGTTGTTTTGATTGATTATTTTAATCCTTAACTCTTTCATGATCAGTGATAATTAGATAAACCCAACTTTTTCAACGATGGTAAACTCAACGCCACTTTCCTACGTCATTTTATTGGTTCTGGTGCAGGTTGCCTTTCATTTGGGCGCGGAAGGCATCTAAGTGGCATTGATTGCGGGGCGTCTAAGCACTCAAAATATACAGAGATAATTTATTGAATGGAGTAGGGGTAGAAAATATAGATCAAGATCAGTATGCTTTAAATGCTCTTTACAAATGCTAAGTCAAATAAAACGTTTCTTAACATCTCTGTAACAATTAGATAAAATGGAATTAAAAGAATTCAATATTGTTCAGATATTTATGACATTAACCGCAAAGGTAAAAGTAAATATTGTGTAATGCAAATTAGATCGCCGGTGCACGTAATAAAACCAGTCACGTAATTTATACAATCAGATGTTACACACTCACTTGATTTATGGGCTGTTTAGTGACACACACGTACAAAAATTACATAATAAACTACGTGACGGATAGATGGACACGTTTAATCCTGTCAATTTTAACCTAGAAGTCCGGAGTTCGATCTCTGTTGGAGCCGGACTGGCCGGAGGTGTCGTTGGACTATGTGTTTTTTGAAAGCATTATTTACTGTAGACTATTAAGGAAGAGTGAACAATTAAATAGAGCTTGATACTTTAACCCTTTGCTACACATACCGTCTTTTAACAGCGATGTGAAAGGGCTTTTGAAAACATTATGGACATTATCTCATCATTTTTACCAAATTTAATAATTCGTCTGCAAATGCTTTCAATTTTGACTGGTCCGAAATTTTGTCGTCTGGTAAAGGGTTAATACCAACTAACAATCAATCAACCGAAATCTTTTTTCGATTTATACTATGTCAGTTTGATAACAACCTCACTGTCTCATGGAATTACTGACAACCAATGCAATCGATTTATTCTTAGAGCGCTCGACACAACTCAGTCTGAGCGCCTCTCTGGCAAAAGGGTGTTTAATGCATCTCCGTGATCCATTATGCCAAGCAAGTCGTTACATATTTAGGGATTAATGAAAACCATTTTGTCTGAAATTGACTGAACTTGTAGGTAGAATGGGTCCTTGGACATGCATAAAATCTATAAAAAGCAAACACTTTCGACCTATGTCAGCCTGCGTGGACTGCGCAGGCTAACATGAGTGGATACTTTTTGCAGATGCATCAAACCTTTTCCGCACAACTCACTAGGAAAGATTGTTTACCTCTCTCTCTCAAAATAAAAAAAAATACGTTCTATTCTGTTGTATAGAAAGACACTCTAATACATAGATGATTATCACATTATACAACGATATAAGTCAGAAGAAGACAGTTATCGTTTCAAATGCTAATTGTTTTGTCCTTGTCATTTTGACACGTGACGGCTCACGACCCCCGCGGGCAGACCGTCACTCTTGTCCTCATTATCAGCAAAAATGTTAGAGGTCCTAGACGAAGTTTCGACAGTAACTTTAAAGAAGCCATGCCCAGAACCTGGTTCACAGACAAATTCTGAATGACACTCTAAATTCTAAATTGTTCTGCTAGTCATCCGATAAGCTGAGACGTTTTCTCAGCAAACCAGATGGCTGGTCAAATTACTTCAAGAAGTAGCCACTTTTTGTTTCACCGTCTTTAAAGAAACAACCTCCTTCTGTAGAGTTTTTAACCCTTTTACCAAGCGAACCCGCCTTTAAACGACGCTGAGAAAGAAGCCCTTTGAAAACATTGTTGAAAAAGGAGAAAATGCTGGTATCCAGCATTTTCTCCTTTTCCCACGATGTTTTCTACCCCTTCAAAGACAACCCAGTTATTTGATTCATGTCGTCTGCAAAAGCTTTTCATTTTGGACTTGTCTAAAACCCTGTCGTTTGGTAAACAGTTAATACCCAGTGAATCACAGCACTGTGGTGACCTAGGTATGTCTTTCTGAATTAGACCCAGATCATCTTCCACATCTGTACAGTGTAATCTTGCTCCGCACTTTTCGATGTCCAATTAATTCTTTCAAAAAATTATTTGTACAGTGTAAAACAAAAGCACACATTGTTGACGCAGATCAGATGCATACCACCATACGCAAAACTTGAAGTCTGCTCTGTCGTATCAACAGTATTATCCGTAGTAATAAAGCCGGATGTCTGTGGCATAAAGACATGGCCGTGCAAGAAACCTGATGCAAGAAACCACAACAATGTCATGATTTATAAACCGATCACATCTTATCTGTTCAGCACCAAATATCCGATGAACGCGTCCACTCCCGACGGCTGAAAATACAATCCACTGAACCACAGAAAGATATGGTCAATAGAATCAAGATCAGACTGCACGCTCTGTTTTCGCTTATGACGCTAACAGGGCACAAAATAGTTATTATATTTTCAATGGCTGGAATGGTTTAGTATCCATTTGTAATCAGCACTGCCTTCTTTGATTTACTTCTCATTAGGGGAATAAAGGTCTAACCCTTGACCGGCTTTTAACAACCGTTTAGGATAAAAGCTTTTGAAAACATAAGGGGAAAAGGAGAAAATGCTGATTTTCTGCAGCGTTTTCTTCTTTTTCCACAGAATGTTTTCTACCTTTCTATTTCAACTATTTGAATTAAATCTGATTTGTGGTCTGCAAATGCTTTCGATTTGGAAAGTTCCAAAATTGTGTCGTTTGGTAAAGAGTTAATCCATATTTGCCAGACAGGTTTCATTCAGATATGGTAGTATTCGATAGAACAGGCGATACAGTAGAGAAACGTTGATTATTCGGATTACAAAAGAAAAATAATGTTGCTTTTTAGAAAGAAAATGTTCTTTAGATGAGAATGATTTGAGCTATGATCTGTTAAAAGGGGGCTTAATGCATCTGCAAAAAGTATAGATTCAGGTCAGCCTGCGCATTCCGCGCAGGCTGACCTGTGTTGAAACTTTTTGCTTTTGGTAAATTTTCTGCTCATCAAAGGACCATTCTACTTCAGGATTCCGCCGGATATAACGGATCCATAATTATGTGATGAGTTGCACGGTATATGGCGTTTCGGAGATGTCTTTGCCAGAGTTTGGCTCATACCTGAATTTCCATTATTATCACTGAATGTTGTACATAATATACTATTATAGTGGCGTGAAAGTGACGTTCACGTTAGTAAAGAGCTAAGGGGAAATCTTTTACAAGTGAACAGAGTGATGGATGGCGGACTGTTTTTCGTTAATGTACACGAATTACACAATTTATGACAAGCGTGGACAGTGTTTCAACATTGGGTTTTTGTTCTTTTGTGCGGTTTTGCATTTTCAAGGTAAAAACTCAGAGAAAGAGCGCTTGTAATATTGACAGTGAATTGTTTAATGTTAGGCGTTTTTGTTTTCGTTGTTATTGTTTAATTTTGTCTTTGAATGAAAACCGGAAAACATCTGAAAAAAAATGTGAACTTTAAAAGCGTGCATGTGGGATCAGGAAAGAGGGAGGATTTTTGTTGTCATTTATAAAGTTCGGAGTTGGAAGTTTTAAACGAAATTTTGTTCAAAAGAACAGTCGCACGAAAAGCATAAAATGGGAAATAAACAGTGCATGGAAGAGAGCTTAGACTTCGGTATTTATGTTTTTTTTTTTTCAAGAATGCAAATTATTGCACTTTGCTGATTGATGCTTAAATAATATCTTTATGCGTCTGTTCTTATATAATTCTATTAGCTTGCCGATTGATGGATGGATGGATTCGCTGGGGATTGTGGTAGGAACGCTAGCTGAATGTGATAGATCGATGTCAGTACACCCTATCTTACATTGTTAACTATACGGCATGTTTCAATTCAAGGCTTATCGTGCAGTACTTTTATCAAACATTCGTAATTATGCAGTAGATACACATAGATAAACTGGTCCAAATGTTATCCCTGTCAACGCAAAAGACGAAAAAGGGGTCTTTTGCAGACGGCATAGATCAAAATCAGACTGCACAGAACGTGCAGTCTGATTTTGAATCTATACTGTCCGCTTGTTAAGTCACACCCACATGATACATCTTCCTAAATTTCAGTGTATTGTATTTTCAGCCGCCAAATGAGGTCTAAGGCGCTGACAGAGATGATGTAATGAGGAATAAAATGAGGACTGTAATGAAGTTAGGACACATGTAACCGAAAGGGTCCATATTTACCAACCATTTGAGCCATGCACTGGCAAATGGGGGCTTAATGCATCTCCGTAATCTCTGGTACCAAGCAGCCATCACATAATTATGAATCCATAATAGCTACTTTTTTAACAACCGACATTATCATGAGGTACACTAGTCCTTGGTCGTACAGAAAATTGACAAATAGCGAAAAGATTCTTCCAGGTCAGCCTGCGCGGAATGCGCAGGCTGACCTGGGTCGACACTTTGCGCAGATGCATTAAGCCCCCTTTTCACAGAGCATGGCTCATTTTTAACATCATTTTTAGTCTTTCGCTGAAGAATTTTCTAAATTTGAAAAAAAAGCAACTTCTCATTAGCCTAACCAAATGTTTTAGCCAATCAGAAGTTGTGTTGCGTTCTGAATCTACAATTAGACTTGAAATTGAGAACTGTTGGTGAATACGGATCCAGCAGGTGATGTCATTGGCTTTGCCTGAGTTCTATCCGTCGATTTAGGAAAGTCATTGCTTGTCTTAATGCAGACTTCTGCGAAATGTATACATGAAATATGTAGATATATTCTGTCCTTAATCATTGATGCAAATATATTTTCTTGGACAACAGTCTTGTTCTTAAGGACCACGAATTGTAGGTGTGCGCATCATTTATTCAACGTCGTCAACGATGGGAAAAGATAGAGAGAGAGAGAGAGAGAGAGAGAGAGAGAGAGAGAGGGAGGGGGGGAGATAATAATGCAAGGAGAGAAATTAGCTGTCAAGTAGCGAAAGACACAGAGAAACAGCGAGACACGTATTCACAATTAAATATCCATCAATGGTACACGAAGGGTTTGGCGGTAATAAAATCGTGACAACATTGTACCTGCTGTTTAAATAAAATCTACAACTGAGTAAATAAGTTTTATCACTTTAACAAGCTGTTTACGTGCTGTAAACTAAAGAATGTGGCCGTTACTTATTGTATTTCTTCTTCTCCTTCTTCTTCTTCTTCTTCTACTTTTTCTTCTTCTTCTTCTCCTCCTCTTCCTCCTTCTCCTACTTCTTCTTCTTCTTCTCACAGTCTGTCGACCTGTCTCTTTATGTGTCTGTATGTCACCTCGACAAATAGTTCGTCAAATGAAATCATTCTCTCATTTGAAACAATGTTTTCGACATTTATGGTGGCCCAGTGTTTATGGGAAAACAAACAGTGCTTTCCAAACTAAAAAAAAACAAAATCAAATCTGAACAAAAACCCATCTATGAAGTACAGTATTCAGCCATTTTCTCATTCATTCCTGTTTCTACACAAATACATGTAGGTATTGTACGTACCTGCTTAGCTCTGTACCAAACGACATAATTTTAGACCAGTCCAAACTGAAAACATTTGCAGACAAAATTTTATCTGCGGCTAAAATAAAGGAATTTCTCTTTGAAACGGAAGAAAACATTTTGGAAAAAGGAGAAAAAATGCTGGTTACCAGGATTTTCTTCTTTTTCCACAATGTTTTCAAAAGGCTTCTTCCTCAGGGTTGTTAAAACTCGGGATAGTGTGATAAGGGGTTAGGAAAATATTAAAGAATAGTTTTAAGAAAAGAATGCTCGCTAAATGATTTCCAAAAAATTTGGAAAAAGCGGTGTTACATTTTCTCAAATATTTCTGTTTTGTGTAACTTTTGTACTATTTTTTCTTCTGAGTTTTCGAGGGCGTTACTTTTTGGTGAACTGAACTGTAACCATAGAAATCAGTACATTTTCTCGAGGATAGTCCAAGGCATGATGTGCTTAAGTTTGTAGTTGTTGTCCTTGATGATGGATGCTCTCTCTCTCTGTCTGTCTGTCTGTCTCTCTCTCTCTCTCTCTCTGTCTCTCTCTCTCTCTCTCTCTCTCTGTCTCTCTCTCTCTGTCTCTCTCTGTCTCTCTCTCTCTCACTGTCTGTCTCTCTCTTCATTTCTCTTTCTCTCTCTATGTTTTTATATCTCTCTTTCCCTTATCTCTTTTATAAATTTTAATGAGGAAAGATGATATTGCGCATTCTCGTGATTTATGTCTGTCAAAACCAAAAATATACATTCAAACCGAAGCATAACGAACTGGGATCGACAAATACCGGGTTTTGTTAAAAACAGTGATATACACTCACGTACTGCCTAACCCTTTACCGTTAGGAATTTAAATAATCTATTGAACCAGTCAGTATTCAGGACAAACGTATTGATTACAAATGGGTAGAATCGAGCTTTAACGTTCAATTCGGTCTCGAAGAGTGTAGAGTTAGGATCAGCAGTTAGTGCAATTTGTGCAGTTTGATCTTGACTCAACACTCTTCTCAGATGACACTAGAGGACATTATTCACAGGGTTTTCATTAACCTTTAAAGCACCAAGTGAATGAAATGAAGTTTTATGAATAAGGAAAAACAGTCGAAATTTTGCCATTTCAATGTTGTTGTGGCCAGAATATGTGATATAGTGGCGGACAGCGTAGGTTCAAGATCAGACTGCACGTTCTTTGCAGTCTGATCTTGATCTACTATGTCCGCAAAGAGCACCTTAAACCGGTTCGACTGCTTTAAGGGTGTTATAAGAACGTCACGATAGTTAAAAATAGAGATAAATATGAAAGGGAACTCCTTCCGCGAATTTCGTAACTATTTAGGGAAATATATAATAATGTCGTGATTATCAAGGTTCAAAATTTATCTTCAAATCGGACGTTAAACTGTTGCAACTGAGAAACGATGAAATTTAGATTAAAACGGATCTTTCATAAAGGTAAAGGTTTTATCTTTAAATTTTTACTGGAAAAAGGAATGCGAATATAACGTTTGAAAATTTAAGCCCGTTTTAACTGAGATATCGCAGTCTTTTCTCCCTTCACGTTGACAACGTAAGTTGGTTTGATGATTGCTTGGGATAGATTTATCAAAAGATTTTTTTTTAAACTGAGTATCAACTCAGTTATTTATATGTTTGCTATTTTTTCATTAGTACAAGTCTGTGTGTCTGAATTGCCTTGCCCAAGATCACGCCCATTTCATCAGATCCTCGGGAAAGGGGGAGGGGGAGGTAGAAGGGAGGAGAGAAGCTGAAAATCGAGAATATCTTGTTTACAAACCGCCATCTTAAACACCGAGCCACGCAGGACCCCTGAAAAGCTCTTTTGGAAAACAATGTCCGTCTTTATCTTCAAAACTTTCATGTTTCATTCTACTTGAATCATCTTAAAATTTTCAGTGCCGTAGGCTAAAACAGGTTTTGGCAGACAGCATAGAAGAAGATCAGGCCGCACAGAATCTATATTCTGATCATGGATCTATACCGTCTGCTTGTTTGGTTAAACCTATAAGATAAAAAAAAACTGTCTTGGTTTCAGTGAATCGTATTTTTTTGTCGTAGAAAGAGGTTTAGTCAACAACATACGTCGTATAGGCCGCCGAAACAGTGTGGCAAAGAGTCTCGAAAGGTTCTTTTTGATATATTACAGCCTTTAGACACATTTACATCGGTAAGCAGACCAGTTTTGAAAATAGAACAGTGTGACAAGGGAAGAAAATTTTACTAGGTCTGTTCGTTACATTTTACAATATTTCAAAAGTTGCATTATTTGTACTCGTCATTCTCTATGGACAATAATAGACAGTAACTGTTGACAGTAGAGAGTTTTTAAAAGTGTTACAGAAACAGGCATCAACTGCCTGCTACAGTCATTCTTTTCTCCACAGTGTTTTATACAGTATTCAAAAATGGGATAGTTTACCTTTCTTTTCTTCGTGGGAGTGTCCTTGAGCAAGACACTTCAGAATCCTACCCTGGGAATAGTGACACTCAGAACGTACATGAATATGTAAACTGTCGTCGTGATGCGACTGAAATAATGTTGAGAGCGGCGTCAAACACCAGTTAATCAATCAATCAGTCAATCAACCTCAATTCTTTCAAACATCCCTTATTTTTGCCTCTTGTACTACTCACTGACATGTCTAAAAATAGCATTTTCGGTAACTGGAAAGAGGGACACACATTCCAACGTTATCTCCGTCATAGGGTGTTGATTTACTTCAGACGAAATGTTCACATACACGGTGCAATTTACTTGTGAATTCTAACCAATCAAACCCTTCTTTTCACGACCTCAAAGTAGAAAGCTTTTGAAAACATTGTGGAAAAAGGAGAAAATGCTGGTAACCAGCATTTTCTCCTTTTTCCGCAATATTTTCTATCCTTTCTTATACAAGTATAAACATTTAACATGTCTTCTGCAAATGCTTTTGATGAGGATAGGTAGAAAATTTTGTCGTTTGATAAGGAGTTAATTGAAACTAATTTTACTATCTTAAATACTTTATTTGTGTTTATCCAAGAGGCGATGAGGACGACTTTTTACTCTGTGAAGGAACAGACGACAACAATTTAGACCTGTCCAAACTGAAAGTGTTTGTCATTATCTTCCGCTAGATGGCATTCTACAAATACACATCTATCTAATTTGGGCATTCTAGGTTCAGAAGCGGACTAATTTTTCAAAACGACAACCGTTACTTTGAATTTCAAAATGAAATAAACGTTTACTCACTAAAACGCTACCTGGTGCGATTCATTCAGTTATGATCAGCTAGCAGGTAACCTATGCACCGGCCATTTATCAAAACAGGCCCTACAGGCTTGGGTATAGCTTCGGTATAAGCCCTACTTTTCCCAAGTATCCGGGGATGGGTGATGCGTCATAGCAGACAGGTCGAATCTTCGAAGAATATGACATGCGCAGACAACGTGTGTTTGTAGACGACAACTTGAACTTGATACAAATGGCACCATTTTTCTTGAATGGGGTAGAAATAAAAAATGTTTGAAAATGAGGAAATATTGTACTGGTTACTAACCAATTCGTCTTCCCAATTTTCTTTGTCAAAAACCTTTTTTCGTTTTGTTAGTATTGGAGTTTAAAGCAGTTTTAACAGCTTAGGTCATATCACGGTGGTCAGTGCATCTACTCATGTGTTTCCTGGCTTTCTCACACCAGTACTAATACAACTTCCTTTCCTTGCCACTGACTACTTTTCTCACATGTATCAGAGGTGGGAGGCGAAAAAGTGCCGGAAAGAAAGTTTGCCTCAACCTGGTATCG
Source organism: Hippopus hippopus (assembly GCA_946811185.2). Taxonomy (NCBI): domain Eukaryota; kingdom Metazoa; phylum Mollusca; class Bivalvia; order Cardiida; family Cardiidae; genus Hippopus; species Hippopus hippopus. Next base: position 20,642,693 of record OX328109.1, on the reverse strand, counting down.
AACTTGCATCTACCAGATCACGAGTCAGATACGCCAGACACTGAGCTACCAAGGCGGATTTTTCTGTAAGGAGTCAGGGCTTTACTCCTACTAACCAATCTCGTGTCTTAACGACGCTGAAGGAGAAGAGTTTTGAAAAGGGGAAAATGATGGTAACTAGCATTTCTCCTTCTCCATCAATGTTTTTTTTTTTTTCATTTCAAAGACAGATCTCAACCAGCATTTGCTCCTTTTCTCATAATATTTTCTTACATTTCAAAGGCAGATTTCATCATTTGAACCACCCTACAAAGAGTTTGTTGTCTGTTGATGGTTTTTGTTTGGCGAAGACTAGATTTCTTTTTCTTTCGTCTGGTAAAAGTATAGGTCCCTTTGCTGACGGTGTAGGCAGAGCTCCAGACAGAGGGAGTGAGTCAAAATTGTAAATGTTAATCATTCTCCACTAAACCCTATGTTATAGGCACTCATCAGAATCGTCTCATCGAGACGATTCTAATGAGTAACCACAACATAGGGTTTGGAAGAGAAATAATGGATATAGAGTACCATCACTCTTTCTTATCTGGAACACTGGTTGTAGGTCCGGGATCAGACTGCACGGAATCTTTTTCATCAAGATTTTTTCAAAATTCCTAAGTAACACAGTTTCTGATTGGCTCGATCAAAATGAATGGTTTAACCGGTCAGAAATTACGTTTCACCTGCTGAAAAGATTAAATAAATAAGGACATCGGTTATTTACCAGTACAAAACAAGGCATTCTTTCAAAATCGCCAGCTGCTTTATTCCACAAACAAAGTTAAATATCATCAATAAGCATTTTTGGTTATAAGCTTTTTTGAACTGCTTACATTCTCTGCGTCGGCACTTGTTAAGCTTCAGAAAGCAGACAATGGAGCCTGAAAAATATTGTGTGTGTGTGTGTGTGTGTGTGTGTGTGTGTGTGTTTCATTTACGCCTCGAACACAGCCCATGAATTAAACCTGAGGAAGAAGGCTTTTGGAAAAAAATTGTGGGAAAAGGAGAAAATGCTGGTACCCAGCATTTTCTCCTTTTCCCACAATGTTTTCTACACTTCGAAAACACATCCTATCATTTGAGTCACATTTGTTTTATAGTCTGCAAAAGCTTTCAATTTGGACCAGTATAAAATTTGTCGTTTGGTAAAAGGTTAAATCCGACCGGTCTAGTGCTGTGTCCCCATGTGGAAGTAAATCAAGGTTCTACACTGTCAAATGCGTGAACGGCAGAATTGTATCTGGTGCTCTTTACGAAATAATGTAAGCATGTAGGCTTAGTTTATATACTTACTTCGAAAATTAGTCATCTTATATGTAAACGGTTTTCTCTCTTTTTGAGCTAAAAAGGAGGAAAAAAGGGGAAAATATTGCATCGGAAATAAAGGGTATTACGCGGTTTTATTACAAATATTTTCATCAAATAACAGTAAACGATATCGGATTTCGTGTAGTTAGACCATGTGACACGATGGTAACATGAGATGGGCCGCCATTTTGCATAACGCACGCGATTTAGGACAGTTTGTAGACCTTGTATAGGATGTTCACGATGTAGAACTCTGTGTTTTTGCTTCTATTTTTATCTGTAACTTGTGCAAAATGAATGGATTTTAATGAACGTCTTGTGCCTTTACTCATGATTTTTTGTTGAGTTTGTTTCCGGTTGCGCATGCGTTGCTGACGCTGTTTGATTATTCTATAGGTTTTGAGAAATGAAGTTTTTCGGGTGTTGCTCAGACAGTGAAAGTAAGTAAAAATACTAATAGGTATATTGAAAGACCAGCAGCACTGTGTACAGTGTAAAAATCCAAGTTTTTCGATTTATTTCTAACATCTCCAGATCAGGGTCCGTATTCACCAACCATTCTTAAGGACATTCTTTGTCTTATTCTTCAAGATTATCTGACTGTGAAAGAAGCAGAACTTCTGATTGGCTAAACCAAATGGTTTAGCCAATCAGAAGTTCTGTTACTTTCACTTTGACGAAATTCTGAAGAATAAGACGAAGAATGTTCTTAAGAATGGTTGGTGAATTTGGACTCAGAAATATTAGAAACACAACCGAGCTTATTGGTAGGATTTTCTTCCGACACCAATGTATTTACTTACCGTCCGAGCCCTTTACTACTATAGAGTTTCAGCTGTATATCACCGCTAAAACAGTTTATTATTTTTATTTTGTTTTGACGCGTATTTTTGTTGCAAGAAAGAGAATAAAGTTTTGCTTTATTGCTTATCTGTATAATAACCATTTTATAAGGGGTTGACTTATTTAAACAGATTCATTCAAACATTATTATTTGCAATAGTAGCTCTTTCTGTCCACGTTTTCAAAGAATATTCTTATCATTTGAGCCGCACTCTAGTAAAAAAGCGTTTTTACGCACCTCCTTGATTCATGATACCAAGCAAGTTATCGCATAATTATTTATCCATAAAACCCATTTTGTCTTACGAACGACTAAATCCTGATTTAGAATGGTCCTTGGACATGTATAAAATTTACCTAGAACAAATAAAATCGACACAGGTGGGCTTGCGCGGACTGCGTAAAGCTGACCTGAATCGATACCTTTTTTTTCTTCAGATGCATTAAACCACCTTCTTATAGAGGCTGACTCAAAGTTTATGGAATCACGAAAAATACGTTGACTAAATGTATTGTTGCAGCCAACTGCCATAAATCGTGTTTGAAAACGGTGTTGCGCTCATGGACATGAAAATGTCTCACTTGCAGTTTAAAAAAAAAAGTTTTCAAAAGCCTTATGGGATAGGGACCGATTGCTTGTTACAACCAATTTGTTCCTGTTCCAACAAGAGCTTCAACGTCATTCAAAGACTCCATTAATGTCTTGTCAAAACGGTCTCTTCTTGGTGGAACTTGTGTCTGAAAATGACCCACATGTCTATAACGCACTAATATTACACTAATTGCCATGCATTGATCTGTTCCTTGTAGTAATCATTTTATGTGACAGCTAAACAAACAACAATCAAGAACTTATATTAGTAAAGACCATGTGGCATTTTAACCCTTTACCGGACAATCCCGTGTTTCAACAACCCAGAGGAAATCTTTTCGAAATTTTTGTGTGAAAAGGAGAAGGAGAAAATGCTGGTAACCAGCATTTTCTTCTTTTCACACAATGTTTTCTACACTTTCAAAGATAAAAAATGTCATCATTTGGACTACTATTAATTTGTTATCTACAAAAATTTCAATCAGCACAAGTCTAGAATTTTGTTGTTTGGTGCAAAGTTAACCCTTTAGGCTGACAAAGACACTGGTTTCTTTCTCGTTGAATCTAAGGCCGTTATCGACAGTTATTCCACGTCCGGAGCTAATACTGAATTCAAGGACTAGCTAGCTAATTGGCTGAAACAAAACGTCTGAGCCAATTAGATATCTAGTCTTTGAATGTAGAGTAGTAACACTGGAATTTTTTGTGGATATGTAAAGTCCGACCCTGTGAATCTTTATTTCCTCTCTGGTTATCTGCATACAATTGTTTAGAATGAGTTTGACATTCTTTCAAGAATTACACTGCTCATATTTGACTTCATTCTACTTCCAGATTTTGATAAGGACGAAGAGACACAAGGTCGAATCAGGCGACTATATACAACAGATATGGAGGCCGAATTCATCGCCCACTATCTCGGTAGCTCGATGCTAACCAAAGGCACAACCGGCCTGGGAGTCATACAAAAACCACTGAGAGACAAATATTTCTCCTTCCGAAAATCCGCAGACAACAAACTTGGCCCGGAAATCATTGTGCGGATAAATCCTGCAGGGATCCTTATGATCTTTCCAGGCTCAAAGGGTGGGCAAGAAAGCGAAGACTTTTATGAGCTCTCCTCAGTTCACTTCATAGAAGCGGTGCATTTCGTTACACTAAAACAAAAAGACAAGAAATTTTACGGAGCATTCGTACCAATAGAAGAGGGCAACACAAATGCAAGTCAAGAGAAACTGTTCATGCAAATTGATAAAAAGTTGAACCATTTAACTAAAATATCACATCCGCCAATGATCGCGTGTGTCATGCGCAGGCCAACCGGTGTAAAAGCAGTTGACTGTCACATGCTAGTAGTTCCGGTTATCGAGGATGCATTGCGCATGGCGGATATGATTCACCGATTTCAGGAGCATCCAGACAGAAGAGACATTGATAACTACGGATATGGCGGACCAAGGCACCGGTATCCAAACCCAGATGTTGTACCACGTGACTTTGGTCCACGGGAGCCTCCCCGAGACGGAGGAAGTGGAAAAAGGAATTCTAACGAGGATTACGAAATCTACCGAGGGGAAAGGCTCGAGTTAAGGCAAGATCATTTCAGACGCAATGATCAAGAACACGATCCACGTTTTCAAGGTAACCGTAGTTTTGAGAGTGATAGAAGTTTTGAAAAGGAAAGATCTGCAGGTAACTACAGAGACTTTGAAAGGAGTAATAATGATCGATTTAGAAGTGAAGAAGGGAGAAGGTACCCGCCAGCCGGACCCCGAGAGGACCCTGTCGTAAGACGACCCAAAGAACTACGCACAACAAACGGTGGTTACGTGGAAAGAGACTCTTTAGGACACGAGTATGAATTTGACAACGTCATCGCTCACGAACGCCAAGGGTCTGGGGGTGACAGGGGGCCAAGATGGATAACCGCTGACAGGGGCGGGTTATCACCAAGGGGAAATGATAGGGGCGGTCTTTCACCCCGGGGAGAAGATCAAAATCGCGGATTTCTTCGTAGCAACGGGGACTATAGCCGCCCAGCTAGGTCACCGCAAGTTGAGAGAGGGCCGGATTGGCCTTCACGAGGTGGGGGTGGATATCGAAATAGCGAACCTTCCTACGGAAAAGTGCATCGCCCTGGTGTTGATCCCAGAATGGTTAGTCCAAGAGATAACTCACCACAAAGGGGTCGATCTCCACCACGTGGTCATTCATCCCCAAGAACACCAAGGTCACCGAGATCAAGGTCACCTGAAGATGATGGGGTATATTCGGCCTCAAATCTGGAAAGTCGAATGGAAGCTGAACAACAGGGAAAACCGGTCGCAAAAGTGCCACCTCACCGACATGCAGGAATCCGAGTGCTTCCCAGTTTGCCAATCCCAGATGCTAAACACCAATTAAAACACGTGAACACAAAACCTGAACAAAACAAGGAGGAAAAGGAAAACGACAGGCCTAAATACAACCTCGATGCTAAACAGAATTATGAGGAAGACGAGAGTCCCTACGATAATAACGTTTTAGGTCGAGGCCCGTATAATAATAATGATAAATATAGAAAGGATCGGTTCTATTCAGACAATAGTGAAGTTGACGTCACGCGGAATAGCGGAAATCGAGTGAAAAGTGATGGGTATGCGTACAATTATGATCAAGGATTTCAGGCAAGCAAACCCTCTGCTGCAAACCGTCCGTGGACTTTTGAGGAGGAAAAAGAAAAGTTCCTGCGGAAAGAAAAAGAAAATAATGGTTGGAATGGCGGGTATAAATCGAAATCAAAGGACGATTTACATGACGACCGTTTCGAGACAGAATATGGTGGACGAGGACAAAATGGGGTCAAGGATGCAGAAATAGCGGACATGTTTTCAAATTTACGAACGGGAAATTCGGGGTCTCGTGACATAGACTTTGAACAGTCCCTAGGTTATCTCCCTTGATTGTGTTTCTTCAACAGACAGTCAGTGCAGGATAACTTGGACCGAAACAAGTGCAAATGACACCAAAGAAATGAGCGTATTCTGGCAAAAGGGGGTTTAATGCATATCTGTGGTCATCACATAATTATGGATCCATAAAACTATTTTGTATTACATTCCATTGAACTGTAAGGCAGGATGGTCATTGGAAATGCAGAAAATTGACCAAAAGCAAAGATTTCGACGCGGGTCAGCCTGCGTGGACTACCCAGGCTGACCTGGATTGATACTTTTTGCAAATGCATAAACCCCTTTTTCACATAGCATAGCTCAAATATGATTTAAGAAAACATGTGAGGAAAAAATATGGTTGGAATAGGGGTTGTTGCTTATTACAAGCAATTGTCTCTCTTCCCGCCATGTTTCTAGCTGCTGGGACGAAACACGACGTAATTAAGTATTGTGATAGGTTTACACAGATTTTGTGTGATCCGGTGCGGAATTTCGACAAACCAATACGTCTTTTTTACAGCTCTGCAGTTTATAGCACTTATAAATATTGTAACAAGTGAATGAAGCTGTTCGAACCTGGCAATTTTTGTATGCATTTATCACATTTTCCAACCCCAAAAACGTCGAATAAACTCAACGGATGTTTTCAATCTAGCAATTAAGATCGAAACAAAAGCGATTGAAAGGTTGCCATTGTCCAGAATGTTTCACCAAAGCGGACAGAATATGTCATAGATCAGACTCCACTTTTTGTCCAGTCAGATCTTGATCTACACTGACCGCAAAGGCAACTAAATAGTAAAAGGCACTTTAATCCTTTACCACACGAAAAAAAGTTTTAGGCTTATTATAACCTTACACATTTGAAGACCGCAAATTAAATGCAAATCAAATTATGGAAGTTGTCTTGATAAGAGTCGAACAGATTGTGTGAAAAGGAGAAAATGCTGGTTACCAGCATTTTCTCCTTTTCCCACAATGTTTTCACAAGTCTTCAATATCAAAGTCGTTAAAAGACAGGATTGTATGGTAAAGGGTTCAGGGTTAATACATGTCAAATCCGTTTATTCAAGTTTTACTGCCCCGAAGGATAGAAGATTCCGTGGATTATTCTTCATATTTTACCACCTGGGTGACGTAAGTGGCAGGCCGCGTAGAGCAAGATCAGATTCCTTTAAATTTACATTCTTATCTTAGAAAAACAACGTAGATCTCATATTTGACATTTACAAGAGCATCTTTATTGGCATTTGAACAACATCTATGCTTCAAGGATTTGAAAAGGGTCTGATTTTTTTTTAGTTTTGTTGAAAAAAAAAATGAGTCATCCTCTGTGAAAAGGTGGTTTAATGCATCTGCAAAAAGTATCGACCCAGGTCAGCCTGCGCAATACGCGCAGGCTGACCTGGGTCGAAACTTTTTGCCATTGATAAATGTTCTGCATGCCAAAAGACCATTCTACCCTATGTTTCGACCGGATTTTAGACAAAATGGACCCATATTATGCAATAACTCGCTTGTTATGAAGCAGTGCGAAGATGCATTAACAGAGCTCCAGATAAGAGGGAGTGATGGTATTCTAAATCCATTATTTCTTTTCCAAACCCTATGTTGTGGGTATTCATTGGAATCGTCTCGATGAGACGATTCTAATGAGTACCCATAACATAGGATTAAGTGGAGAACAAATAATATTTTCAATTTTGAAATCAAAATCAAAATCACTCCCTCTGTCTGGAGTTCTGATTAAAACCCTCCAACCTCTTTTCACAGAGTGCTGCTCAAATGTACGTAGTTTTTAAGATTAAGATACTCACACCGGTGGATAGGAGCTTGTCTCGACTCTGACGTGTACATGTACAGCAAATTATAGTAGTTACAACACATTTGTCATCTCTTTCAGCGCCAAATACATAAACTCGACCTCTTTCGACGGCCGAAAATACAATCATCTCAGAAAGGTTTTAATCTTAAAGGCTTGATTTAACAAGCGGAAGGTACAGATGAAAGACCACTTGGCACGTTTTGTGCAATCCAATCTTGGTCTATGCCGTGCGCAAAAGCTCCGTCTTTTGCCTATGGCGCTAAAAGGCTTTAATTACTCTTTATTTCTTTCATTTAAGATTTTCTTCTGAGATGTGATTTAACTCTGTATTCTTCAAGCTATGTTTACACATACCACAAACCAGTATAAATGGCAAAAGGGATTTACTGTTGAAGGAAAGCGGACGCCCTTTCTGTCAATCATTTGAAAATATATACGAGCCCTGCCGTTTGAAAAGGAGTATTAATACAGATGCAAAAAGTATCGAACTAGGTCAGCCTTCGCAGTCCGAGCAGGTTGGATCGAAACTTTTTACTTTTGGTAAATTTTCTGCTTGTCCAAGGACCATTCTACCTCAGGATTCATCTGGTTGTCAAACGAAATTGATTTTATGGATTCATTATTATAATTGGCTCGCAACACGCGAAAAGGGGCATTCGGACATTTGCGTAAATTGTCGTCTCGGATCAGCCTGCGCAGTCCGCGCAGGCTAATCCGAGACGGCACTTTACGACTACATTACATTTTGTGCTACAGTAGACTTGCACAAAACAGAAAATTATATAAAAACGGAAAGTGTCGTTTCGGATTAGCTTGCGCGGACTGCGCAGACTGATCCGAGACGAGACTTTACGCAAATGTCTGAATGCCCCTTTTCGCGTGTTGCAGGCCACATGATGACTGACGCACGACGCCGGTGCATTAAATCCCCGTTTGCCAGGGCATTGCTAATATAAAATATATACATTAGTCAACAGCTTGTGAGACATTGGCTCCACTTTTCGAAAACTTAGTGGACATAAGGAGCAATTGCTTGTAGTCAGGAAATGCTTTCTTCCTCACATTTTTTTTAAAACCTGTCTTATGTTAGTGGTTTCTTTTTTTTTTTCTTTGTTTCCACCTTTTTTTTTTTCGTTTAATGTTTTGTAGTTGTACGCATGAAACATGCCGAGATCTGATTTCAAATCGTTATATAGTTTGTACAGTAATGTTTTTATGCATTTAATGTAAATTCTTTTCTTTTTTAATGTTAAGTGATTGTGTTTAATGTAAATTATGTGTCTTGTTTACTACATGGTGCACGTAAAATGTAAATTTATTGCCTATTTCATCGCATGTTGCTGACTACTTTCTTTGTTATTTATTTTCATATCTCTCTCTCTCTCTCTCTCTCTCATATAATTAATAGTTCACAACCTATACTAGTGTAGCGCAGGGAATCGCTTTTGTTTAACTTTTGTACATACTCGTGAAGTTGTTAATAGATATTGTTAAAGTTTATTCAGAAATAAATACTTATTTTCTAATCCATTACACTCTTGGGTCAATCATTTCACTTGCAAACGACAAAATGGTTCATGTATCGTTCTGGGCTGAAACTAATTAAGTACTTATTGCACAACATAGTCAGAAGACTGACGAGGATTGCACCAGCGATATTTAACCCTGTACCAACAATCACTTGTTTTAACGACACTTGGAAAGGAAGCCTTTGAAAACATTGTGGAAAAAGGAGAAAATGCTGGTAACCAGCATTTTCTCCTTTTCCCACGATGTTTTTTACTTTGTCAAAGACGGCAATCATCTGTTGAGCTTCATATAATTTTTCATTATGTGGTCTGTGAAGGTACTGAACTCGCACAAAATGCAATAGTTTTCTTAAATTGGTTACCTCCCCTAAAACAGCCCCCACCCCTCCGCGCCCTATGATAGTTCTCGTACGGTCCACATTCTTCGCTACCTAGGTTATGTCCCTTGAAATACGTCTCAATGCCCTTTTTCTTTTTTTTTTGGGGGGGGGGGGCAATCAGGCCTGTCTTAGATTTTGACTAGCAGTAATTCGAATAAACTGTTTTATTCGAAGATATGTCCGGAACAGATGGGACTGATAAAAGATTGAAAATGTCCACTGCATTCTTATGTTAGGTCTACTGTCTGCACAGGGCCTTATGCTGCCATTCTCAATGGAGCTAAAACCTTATCCTGCTAAAAAGGTTTAATGAAACTTTCCAGCAGATATTAAAAATCCGAGTTATTTCAAACTTACCTTCTAGAGAAAAATATCTCCTTATCGGACGGTGTAGATCGGGAAAAATATCTACTTATCGGACAGTGTAGATCCAAGATCAGACTGCATGTTCTGTGCAGTCTGATCTTGATCTGCACCGTCGGCAAAAGGTCACCGAGTCTCGCTTAGCAGCTTAAGGGTTAGACATGGGGAAAACAATGACTGCAAATCTTCAACCTTTACTAGTTTAAGATGATAAGCTGGTCCAAACGTATTTTTGTGAACGGTACAGATCAAGATCAAACAGCACAGAACTTGCAGTTTGATCTTTTATCAATAAAGCCTGATATGTCAGTTTTTTCCAACGAAAAGAATTTTAAAATTGCAATCTATTCCGTTTGACTTTTTTGCTGTGAATCTTTATTTAATCTATTTCTCAATTTAAAGGCCAAAAACTCCATAGTCTTCATGCCTTCATCGATGATAATTTTTCTTGTAGCAAGAAAAAAAGTGAAGCAGCATTTCTGATTTCAAAAATGCTGCTGCAATTTTACAGACTGACCACAGTTCTCCAGGTACATGTACAAGTCAATTTCACCTTCAAAGCGCCATCCAAAACTATAATTGCCTTTGCGGACAGTGAAGATCAGATGCACAAAAGGTCAGTACCTTCACAGACCACATATGATTTACACTATCCGCTTTGCAGCAACATTCTGGACAGTTACTGCTTCAAAGCGCCTTCAACAACTATAAATGCCTTTGCAGGCAGAGTGGATCGAGATCAGACTGCACAAAACGTGCAGTCTGATCTTTGATCTACACTTTCCGCTTTACACTTACATTCTGGACAAAAGCAGCTTTAGTCTTGTTTCTAGCATGCAAATGTCTATTGGGTTAATTCGGTGTACTAAGGGTTAAGTCATCACATTGACAGTTTTGAATAACGGCATTATCCAACAACAGAACTGCCATAATAATTGGCTTGCAACACGCTAAAAGGGGCATTCGGACATTTGCGTAAAGTGTCGTCTCGGATCAGCCTGCGCAGTCCACGCAGGCTAATCCAAGACGGCACTTTACGACTACAGTGCTACAGTAGACTTGCGCAAAACAGAAAATTATATAAAAACGGAAAGTGCCGTCTCGGATTAGCCTGCGCGGACTGCGCAGGCTGATCCGAGACGACACTTTACGCAAATGTCCGAATGCCCCTTTTCGCGTGTTGCAAGCCAATTATAGAAGAAAACCCAAAGAAAAGATTTACCAAACAATCGAGTTTTTTAACGACTCTTAAGATAATTTAGACATCGCAGATGAAGGAGAAATGTTGGTTACCAATATTTTCTCCTTTCCCACAACATATTTTAACCCTTTTAACTCTCTATCACATGACAAAATCTTACACTCGTCCAAATTGACAGCATTTGCAGATTACTATTTGAATGTGGCTCAAATGATTGAATGAGTCTTTGAATAGGTAGAAAACATTGTCGGAAAAGGAGAAAATGCTGGTTAATAACATTTCTCCTTATCCCACAACGTTTTCAAAAGAGTTCTTCTTCAGGGTCGTGAAACCCAGGGGTTTTTGGTAAAGGTTTAAAGACAAAGTCCGTCGTTTAAACCACATTTTTGTTAGGCTTCTGTCAATAATTTCAATTTGAGAAAATCTTTCATATTATCGACTGGTACAGGTTTACCAGGAGTCTCTTTCAGTTATGTACATGTAAAACATAATCCTATAAACTGAACAAAACTAAAAAACTGTCATAGTATTTTTATTTTATCTCATACAATCAATCTTTTAATGATTAAATAATTTAAATAATAATTTCGATTCTGGTGGTAACATGTATTCCATAACAAGTAATTTTCTCTGATTTCTTTTTTAATTGACTGCGATACATTATCTATGAATATGTTTACTGTCATGAGTTCTTTCAAATGATGATTAATAACTTACATGAGAATACACTAGGAAAAAAAACTAAAACAGTGTGTGTTATTTACGAATTATCTTTAAACGAAACGGTGGAATGATGAAAGACAGGCAGCCAATGAACGTTTCTCTCTGTATCCTCACAACCAATCAGACAAGATAATCTCTCATGACGTCACTCGATTATTTCATGGTTCCGCATGGTGGTGGCACAGCGTTTTCCCAGTTACACGTGCTTAATGTGGTATCAAAAACAGTACCTGTAAAGTAAGTTTTTTTCTAGGTGACATACTCGAAAAATATTTTGACAATAACTTTATATCTGTACCTATCTTTAACCCTTCTACTGCCATAGACGAAAACATGGGCTTAAAAGAGTGGCGCTCTGGCAAAAGGCGGTATGGTGCATCTCCGTGACGCTTGATACCAAACAACTTGGATCCATCAGGCCAATCTTATCTAACAACCGTCTGAATCATGTGGGAGAGTCGTCCTCTTAAATGCAGAAAATTGACCTATAGGAGAAAGCTTCGACCACGGTCAGCCTGCTCATACTGTGGATGCCTCAATAAAATAACGAAAGTAATGTTGAAAATGGCAGTCAGAATAGGACGTACGAGGCTACTACACAGGGGGATAATCAACTGGTTGTGTGTGATATCAAAAATCTGTCACTAGAATGGGATGTGATGTGGTTTAAAAACGAGTCCGAAGGATAAGTTTTTTAAGCGCATCAAAGCCTATTCGAGTCACAGATTTTTAGCTAACATTCTAGAACTATATCGTCACTAGTGATGATACCATAATTATCATCACTAGTGGTGATATTTTATGTGAAATCCCAGTAATTCACTGATAGTAATGGAATAAATAGAGGATAATCAACCGGTTGTGTGTGATATTAAAAATCTGTCACTAGGATGGGGTGTGATGCGGTTGAAAAAACGAGTCCGAACAAGTCAAAGCCTATTCGAGTCACAGATTTTTTAATAACATGTGTACACAACCAGTTGATTATTCTTTTTATTATATTCCTAATTAATCCTTTTTTTTTTTTATTATCAAGAATGGTACAATATGAGCAATATAGGAAAAAAGTAGTTCCGGCAAACATTCTACAACTATATCGTCACGAGTGATGATACCATATTTATCATCACTAGTGGTGTTATTCACTGTGAAATACCAGTAATTAACTGATAGAAATATAATAAAACCTACTATCGAGCCTGGTAGATAGAAAGGCGGAGAAACAAACAAAACATATAGGCCGGGAGAGATGATATAGTGTGTACAATCATACCTGCTGGACAGAAATTGTGACCGAGAAATTTCCCCTCATTACAAGTGTACCAAGTCATACAGTGTTGATCCATATCAGGATACTGTCCGTCAGCCTTACCGGTGCAGTCGATCATCATGCCGCAAGGTGGTGATACGTTTGCCGGGCTGTAAAGTTGAAAGTAAGGAATCAGCGGGCAGATGTATGAGTTTCAAAGATATAAAGGCGCAATAATTATGTTTGTGACCAGCTTTTTTCGTTTTTCCAATAATATCTTTAGAACCTGCTTTCCGGGCACAAAGCCCATACATGTACTAGCAATTTATGTCACATTGTTTAAAGCCTTTACCACACAATCCCAAGTTTTAACGACCCTGCGAAGTATGCCTTTTGAAAACATTGTGGGAAAAGGAGAAAATGCTGGTAACCAGAATTTTCTCCTTTTCCTACAATGTTTTCTACGTTATCTGATACAAATCCCGCCATTTGTGCCATATGAATGTTGTCGTCTGCAAGTGCTTTCGAATTGGACCCGTCTAAAACATTGTCGTTTGGGAAAGAGTTAAACCCTTTACCAAACGATCCAAATGAAAGTATTTGCAGAGGACAAGTTCAATGAAGTTCAAATGATGATTGTTTCTTTTATATAAATATGTGGAAAAGGGAGTCAGAAGAAAATCCCTCGTTTAACTCTATCCCACACTACTCAGTTTTCGAATCATTCACATTAAAAACACTCGCAGACGACAAATTAATGTAGCTCAAAAGATAACTTCTGTCTTTGAAATGGTAGACGATCTTGAGGGAAATGAGAAAATGCTGGTGACCAGCATTTTCTCATTTTCCCCCCAATGTTTTCAAACCGAGGGTCGTTAAAACTCTCTAGCCAGCCATTGTGGCAGCCAGCCGTTCAGCAAGCAAGCAAGCCAGCCTCTAACGAGTCACGCATTCAGTCAATCCCTCTGATAAACAATAAACAATACTTACTCGTCACACATAGCTGTAATATTATTGTATACTTTATCCACCGGACAGTCTACGATCGACGCTTTGCCACCGGTGCATTTGGCGTACGATTTACAGCCCATTTCATAGGCCCCATCGGCTTTTGATGTACAGTTCACTGCGGACACACTACCTGAAAGAAGAGAGTAGATTAATGATGATTAACCTTTTCAGTACATTAGACGACAACAAGGGTTTATGCGAAAGTCAAAGAGCAAGATCAGACTGCACAAAACGTGCAGCCTGATCTTAGATCTATACCGTCCGTTTGTTTAGTCAAGCATATAAGATAGAGATCTTTCTGAGTTTTAATGCATTATACATATATTTTTTGCCTTCAAAAGAGGCCGTGTTCATCTATTTGGCCGCGAAAAGCTATAGAACAGAGTCAAAGATCTGAAAGTACTCAGAGCAATGTTTGTTTTACCCTTATCGTACCATATGCGACTTTTAGTGTATTTCGTACTGATTATAGACCAGGATTAAAAAAGCATATTCTAATGACTCTACAATGACTACAAAAATCAAGGGTTTCCTTTTACTGTCAATATTCTGGTATAATAAAGGTTTAGGTAAAAAGTTACGAAATTGATCCCCCTCCAGAGGTTAGAATAGTGTTACCTGCAGACGCACATCTTTCACTTTTGAGCATACGACTATCAAAGACTGTGTGAAAATGAGAAATGCATTTCAGTTTTCCTAGAGTTTCAGTATTCAGGGTGCGTATTCTTAGTATATATTTGTCTAAATCTTATTTTAGATTTAGAAAGTACTAGTAACATGCCTTCTGACTGGGTAAAACGTTTGGTTTAGCCTGTCAAAAATTGTGTTATTTTCAAATTTAGAAAATTCTTGAGAATAAGACAAAGAATGTTTTTTAAGAGTGGTTGGTGAATACGGACCCTCGTTTCTTTGGTAGGACATTATATGGCCTGCAACACGAGAAAAGGGGCATTCAGACATTTGCCAAATGTGTCGTCTCGGATCAGCCTGTGCAGTCCGCGCAGGCTTATCCGAGACGACAATTTCCGTTTTTATGTAAATTTCTGTTTTGGCTCAAGTCTACTGTAGCACAAAATCTAATGTAGGCGTAAAGTGCCGTCTCGGATTAGCCTGCGCGGACTGCGCAGGCTGATCCGAAACGACACTTTACGCAAATGTCCGAATGCCCCTTTTCGCGTGTTGCAGGCCAACTCGACGTTTTCTTCGTTTTCTTCGAAACCAATATAGGTAACATTTATTAAGTTCCAGTTTTAATATCTATTGTTCTACCAGTAACTGGAACTTTGATCAACCTCAATTTAACAGATTGTAAGACTGTCAAAAGTCGCCATACTGTTTTAAATGGTATGAACTATGCATGAAATGTCCCCGTATTAGACACATTTTAGTTACCTTTGGCCTTTAAACACATTGGTAAAGTTGAAATTTATACTGGACGATATTATTATTATTATCACAGTTCCACTATACTAGTTATCGTTTTATAATTATCATAATGATAAAACTAATCTTCTTGACCGTTTGGCACCAGAAGAAAAAAGCTAAATAAAATAAGTCAAACTTACTAATTGCCAAGCAGATGGCGACGAGACAGAGCAGGATTTTTTCCATGTTTAATTGCTGGTATTGTCACTCTATCGACAGAGCAGCTGGCTGTGTTTATTCTCTAGGCAGAACGACCAACCAGAGATACTGTATATATATATATCTGGTGGAACTCAAGCTAATAGCCTGATTGGTAAATAGAGGCCCTGCTTGAAATTTACCTGTCAGATCTGGGAACGGGAATTATCTGACATGTAGAGTTTGATCAACATTCTTGCAGGGTGTGTCGGTGTGAAATATCACAGATTCAAGTTGCGATTTCTCATGAAGAATTCCTTTGCAGTTCTCAGATCCTCCTTTTTTGTAAGGATTTTAAGATCTAGCAGCTGTATCTACATTCTGCAAATCAGCCGATTAACATTTGTACTGTAAGTATTTGTTTTTCGACGTCAAAACCTTCGAATCATATAAAAATATATCATTTTTTTCTAGTAATTGCATGTATACGAGCCATCCTATGGCAAAATGGGGTTTAATGCATTCTCGTGACGCGTTAATCCAAGCAAGTCATGTCATAATTAAGAATCCATAAAATTTATTTTGTCTGATAACCATGTATCATGAGATAAACTGGTCCTTTACATGCAGAAAATTGAACAAAAGCGAAAAGTTAGACCCAGGTCAGTTTTCCTGGACAGCCTTGACTGAGCTGGATCGATACCTTTTGTAGATGCATCAAACCGCCTTTTTCACAGAGTACGGCTCACATATATTGTTTTTATGTTTTATGACCTAAATAATGCGATCATAATTTTCAGTGTTTCAGTGCACTCACGTTTGAGCACGTATCAGGACGTTTTAATTCCTTATCATACGACAAAGATCCTAACTTTGTCAAAATCCAAAGTAGATGGCAAATTAAATACGATAAAACCAGCGGCGTTTGTCTGTGAAAGAGTAAAAACATCTCTACAAGCATTTTCTCCTTTCCCTGCCATGTTTTCAAAAGCCTTCTTCCTCAGGTTCGTTCAACCTCGGATTTGTTCGGTAAGGGTTAAAATGGTGACACGGCTTCCTACATCACCAAACAAGATAGATATGAGCCTGGACGAGCCTCCTACAGGACCGGTTACCCCGCCTTTAGACGTTAAGGTCTTATCAATGGGAGTTAGCGGAAGATAGGCTCACAAATACTTCCGAATCCATGGATATCAAAACGGAATTAAAAGGTCCGCCTAATTGCTGTGTACCCTGTCTACCCTGCACCCATTCTTGACCCCTTATAAAAAAATGAGCCACGCTCTGTGAAAAGAGCATTGAATGCATCTGGGACAGTCAGCCTGCGCCGTCCGCGTAGGCTGACCTTAGTCGAAACTTTTTGCTGTTGGTCAACATTTTCCATGTCCTCCAGGGGCCATTCTACCTCAAGATTCAATTGTTTGTGAGACAAAATGTATACTATGAATCTATATGGCTTGCAGCACACGAAAAGGGGCATTCGGACATTTGCGTAAAATGTCGTCTCGGATCAGCCTGCGCAGTCCGCGCAGGCTAATCCGAGACGGCACTTTACCACTACATTAGATTTTGTGCCACAGTAGACTTGCACAAAACAGAAAATTACATAAAAACGGAAAGTGTTGTTTCGGATTAGCCTGCACAGACTACACAGGCTGATCCGATACTACACTTTACGCAAATGTCCGAATGTCCCTTTTCACGTGTTGCAGGCCAATTAAGTGATGATTTGCTTGGTATAATGCATCGCGGAGATACATAAACCTCCCTTTGCAAGAGCATGCTTAAAATCTCATGGAATCGAATTTGAGTGCAAAAAATCTCATATGTGGCTGCAAATTAGTTTGTTTTTGGAGAAACTGTATAACGACCGGTTTAGAGATTTTCGCTAAATACCCTAAAAAGATATCCTTTGAAAGTTTATTCTTGTGTTTGTGTCTTGCTTGAACTTTAAAAACCGAAAAAGGGGGTAAACAAATTTTATCAAAGGTTCCATCAAAAATTGCTTTCTTCGTTCCGTAATAGAATTACTAATAGAAGAAGACTACCAAATCTAGAATCATTTGCAGATTTCAGGGTATCACATTCCTATTATTGTACTGCAACGTATAGATAAATTTGAAACTGCCCACATAGATGTATGTTGCACGTGCAGAGAAAAAAAAAGAACGCATTCATGAATCATGATGACGAGTCAAAATTAGCCAACATCTTTTTTTTTTTTTCAACTTCTTTAAAAAAAAAAAAAAAACGAGGTTTTTGTGTGGAGAAAAATTTTATTTTGTCGGGCAAAATCCAAAGGCACGTGAATTTTGACAAACTGCGCCTTCTACAACCTAACACTCGTCACAACTCGGCCGATTCCGTACCTACATCTAACCTCGTCTGTATCGAGGGGGTTTCCATTTTGAAATACTGCCAGTCACATGATTTCAAACATGGCGGCGTCCATATCGATCGATTGACAATGGCAACAACACCTACTGTGATAAGTAACCTGTCGCTAAAAAATGCCAACGTAATTGAAAGGTCTACCAAGTTAGGAAATAAATGTACATCATTTTTGTCAACAGAAATGGTATTTAGAAAGATTCTGATTGAAAATTGTGACAAACAGTTTCTTTTCTGTGTGGGGTATTACAATTTAAGAACGGTAAAGCGGTGTATTTCCGGCGAAGAAATGTACCGTGTAGGTGCATATCAAACTACGTGATACAACCGAGGGACTTGATCAACAGATCACCAGAGGTTTGCCGAATGATAACCTAATATACATGTATAGGACAAGGTGTCCAACTGCATTATTTGCAGTACATGACCCCCATATCATTTGTCAATGTTTTTCACGTATTTCTAAACTGGGATGGAAAAGGTTGTTAACTCTAACGTATTCTAAGGAAATTTATCTTCGATCTATCAAAACATGAGATGGAAATTTTAACCCTTAAGCTGCTAAGCGCGACTTAGTGACCTTAGTGACCTTTTGCAGACAGTGTAGATCAAAATCAGACTTCACAGAACGTGCAGTTTGATCTTGGATATACACTGTCAGATAAGGAAATATTTTTACCCCAAACAAACCATTGAAATAACATTATTCGGGTTTTTTTACTATGGGATTGAAAGTTTCATTTAACATAGCGGGATAAGGGTTAATAACACAATAAATACATGTCTATCGAACGAATCTGATTGAAATTTGAAGATCAGCTTTGAAATAACGGAGCGATGCCAAAAGAATAGGTTTTAGACAAACCAGATTCATCCAGTATGGCACATTGGACAAATGTGGTCATCCAAAAAGTTTGTTTTAGCATAATGCTGTTATTTCAAAGATGATTTTCAAATTTCATTGACAAATATGAATGTGGGTCCGTATTCACCAACCATTCTCAAGAATATTGTTTGTGTAAATAAAAGTAGCGATTTTTGCCATTCCAGTATAGAAATATGTGGAAAATACTGACTCTTGGTGGTGTTCGGCATGTGATACAGTTGAACACCTTTTCTTATACATTAGATTGTCAGAAACCAAGCGCCTGTGGAAAAATCTCCAAGCCGCCACTTTTAGTTGGGGGAAAAACACAAAATTAAAACAATTGTTCTTGGCCACCGCTGGGATTCCGAATTGCTTTATTCAAACTAAAGTCTAGTGTTTATGTCGGCAGAGCTATCAGCACAGCTTTATTAATTATGGGTTGAAAATGCATGCATCCCTTGTTAGGCAATACCGGCTATTCGTGACGAACAGAATAAGAAATTTGAAGCAAAAAAAAAAAATAAAATTGAGACACTCGTCATGTTTTCCACATAAACTTCTGTTAAAATCTTATTCATCTAAATAGGCGAATAAGAATTGCCGATGTTTCTTTACATTTTTTCAAAACTTTGCAAAATGGTTACATGCCACTTTAAGAGCGCACGTAGAGCGCACGTTGTTCGCTGTTTGCTGCTTCAAGTTTACACTATTTAGGCTTACAACTCGGAAATTGCGTTCTATAAAAAAGAAATAGAAAATTCTACTGAACCGGCTTATAGTTTAGAATGGTAAGTGAACATGATAAAATTTAATGTTAATAGCTGTTTAGCCTACCTATTTGATTCATTGGCAGACGATAATAACTTAGACTTCTCCAAATTGAACGCATTTGCAGACGACAAGTTAAGTGTGGTTCAATTGATAGAATATGTCTCTCCAAAAGGGAACACATATTGTGGGAAAATGAGACAATGTTGGTTATCAGCATTTTGTCCTTTTCTCTAATGTCCTCTTCATTTTCACCTCTTCATTTTCTTAACGAGGGCTGAAGATCAAGATTAAGGTTTTAGAAAATCAAAGAAATCTATAATAGCAAACTGATGAGGCGCATTTTTCGTAAACGGAGGTTTCGTCTTAAAAATACCTCACGCCAAAAATAAAAGAGGAAGCGGTGAGTAGAAGGAAGTAAACAAACTATTAGAGACGGTGTTAACAAGCAGCATAGAACCAAGCAAGGAAATACTCGGGTTAGATATATGTTTTGCATGTTTTTTTTTTTCTAATACAAGTCATCCCTGCTGCATACAAATTGCCCCGAATCTCAATACAATAATTTCGGGTCTTGAATCGAAATACTCGTATGCATAGGTTTTTTTCCGTAATTATCCCAATTAAAGTTTTAAAGTTTAAAGATTAAAAGAAGTTGTGAAGTAAACAACGAACGTTTTTGTATCTTTTCTGAAGCTATTGTCTACCCTTTAAAATGCTTTCTTTAATTTCTATGCCCATTTTGTTTTTCCAGTCAAAGAGTACATGAGGCTTGAAAAGAGGATTGTTTGGTAAAGGATTACTCCTTTACTAAACCAACCTGAATTTTAACGACCCGAATAAAAGAGATTCAAAACATCGGCAAAAAAGAGAAAATGCTGGTAACTGGCAATTTCTTTCTTGTCCACAATGTTTTCTACTCTTTGAAAGTTAAATTTCACGTATTGAGTTACATTTACATAAGTCACGCTCTGTAATAAGGGGTTTAATGCATCTGTAAAAAGTATCGACCAATGTCAGCCTACGCAGTCTACGCATGCTGACATGGGTCGAAACTTTTTGTAATTTGTAATTTTTCTGCGTGTCTAAGGACCATTCTACCTTATAATTTAGTCCGTTGTTGGACGAAATGGATTTCATGGATCCATAATTATACGATGACTTGCTCGGTATATTGTATCATTGAGATACGTTTTGGAAAAATTGAAAACAAGTGGAAAAGGAGCAAAATACTTTTTTACCAGCATTTTCCTTGCCAAATTTTTTAAATGTTTGAAAAAAGAATCGCTGTTAGCTCTAATTGTTGTTCTTGTTGTTGTCTTCCTCATCCTGCTCGTCGTCATCGGTGTTGTTGTTGTTAAGTACAATGGCAAAAACATTTGGATATGTAAATACAGGAAAGTCAGCATACAAGCAATTTCTCCTTTTGCCACACTAATTTCAGGGATCGTCCGCTGATAGACGAATTTTACCATCGATAGTTTTCAAAAGAAATAATATCGAAGTCGCTTGCTGCCAATTTGTCTAACCCTTTACCATAAAATCCCGAGTTTTAAAGATTGTAAGACAGAAAGCGTTAAAAACATTGTGATAAACGGAGAAAATACTGGTTACCGGCGTGTTCTCCTTTACCCACACTATTTTCAACTCTTTCACGGCCAAATCTCTCAACTCCAGCCTCATTTAAATTGTCATCTGAAAATGATTTCAGTTCTTAAAAAACTGAATATCTTTCATTTGGCAAATAATTAGCAGCTTTTGAGCTTTAAGAGAAGGGTTGACCCTTTATCTTAACAAACAGCTTTTCTTTCTGTCACCATAGATAAAGAAGTCACGATGACACAAAGGGTTAAATGATTAGAAAAAGTGTTATTTAACAAGGGAGGATGGTTTGCCCGGAAGCTTATCTGTTGGCTGGCCAAATATTACAAAGACCCGCCGTACGCTCTAAACATAGACGTCGCCAAAACAAGATGGCCGTAACATTAAATTCATTACCAGTCGACACGTATTTGGACTCACTCCATAGTGAAAGCACTGCAAAGGACAAATCAGCTGTGGATCAAATGATGTAATGTGCTTATGAAAGGGAAGAAAACATTATGGGAAAAAGAAGAAATGCTCATTTCCAGCATTTCCTTCTTTTCCCACAATGTTTTCAGAAGCTTTCTTTGCTTAAATCGTTAGAATACGGGATTGTTTGGTGAAGGGATAAATAAACACAAACAAATTTAAAACCGTCCACGAAGCTGGCGGACCCGTGCAACTTCGAACCTTCGACTCGATTACATCATAACTATGCAAGCTTTTTTGTGGCCTACAGAAAATTATAACAAACAAACATGGAGAACCAAGATTCTGTGGAAACCGAAAACAGTGCTGTTCAACAGTCTGGAAAACAGGAGAAAGAGCAATCGTTATTGCCCTCGATGTCAAAGCTTCCATTTGCAGAGGTGTAAAAAATTGAGTCATGTTGTTGGAAAACGGGGATCGTAAATTAAATGTTTGTATTATACGATCCCTGGTGAAAAGGAGGCTCAATGTATCTTGAAAAAGTATCGACCCAAGTCAACTTGCGCAGTCAGCTCAGGCTTACCTTTGTCGAAACTTTTTGCTGTTGGTAAATTTGCTAAAAGTCAAAAGACCACCCTACCTAATGCTCAGCCGTTTGGGCATGTAACACGCGAAAAGGGGCATTCGGACAATTGCGTAAAATGTCGTCTCGGATCAGCCTGCGCATTTCGCGCAGGCTAATCCGAGACGGCACTTTACGACTACATTAGGTTTAGTCCTTTAGTAGACTTTCACAAAACAGAAAATTACATAAAAACGGAAAGTGTCAGTTTGGGTTAGCCTGCGCGACCTGCGCAGGCTGATCCGAGACGAGACTTTACGCAAATGTCCGAATGCCCCTTTTCGCGTGTTGCAGGCCATTGGTATAAAGCATTATGAAAATTATTTAAATCCCCTTTTCCCCTAGCCCCGCTCCATGTATTTATTCGATAAAAGGTAGCAAAAAAGAACACATGTTATCCAGAATGCACTCTGTTTTATCAGTGCATCTGAATCACCCTCCGACTTATCTATTTGAACCCCTTTTTTACGTCTACAATCCATGTTCTGTGACTCTAGGTGTTCAAGCTGTCAAGTCATGCATCGTAAAATCTCGATTTTCGAAAGTCCCTTAAATTAAATGAATCAGTCAGTTAAGAACATTCGCTGATACAGGTATGCCTTTTTAACGTATTGTAGGAATAGCTCTGGTGGCTCATTTGAAGAGTCAGATACATGTGTTTTTTATCAACGGTTGTACTATTAACACTTTCAGTGCCAAATATACCTAACAGCCTTTTTAAGTTTACAAGTGAGATCCAAAGATGTAATACTGTGGTTGCTTTTGTCTGTTGTGTTTCAGGAAAGCAGACAGTGTAAATCAAAGATCAGATTTCACATTTTCTGCTGTCTGATCTTACCTACACTTGCTGCAAAGGTAACTATAGTGGTGAAAGGTGCTTTATGGGTTAAGATGGAAATTTACCCTTCCATGTTCCCGGCAGCCACGGCAGCCCAGTTTGTCCGAAACGTGGTGTGCCGTGAGATTTTGTTTGGTTTTTTTTTCCATTTACCATGTTCAGTTTGGTCTCTTAACGGTAACTCACGGTATCTGTGACAAGCCGTGATGGGAAGGGGCTCCTCAGTTCCACAGTGCCCAAAGATCTCCTACGGCTACCTGCCTTCTACCAAAGATGCGAGTACGTTCCATTCCCACCCGTCAAGTTCTGATCAGCCCTATCACATTTCAAATGTTCCTTTCAAGGTCTAACACGTATATCACGTCCTGTCAAGGTTTTCACATGCATAATGACATGCAAGATGAAGAAGATTTTGTTTTTGTATATTTGCTCGGTGCATTCATACAATCTTTGTCTCAGAAAGACAGAGAATGCAGCAGGGACGAAATACCATATTGTAGTAGGCTAGAGAAAAGAGAAGGAGGGCGAAAAAACCAAGATCCACGTGGGTGCGCGAAAGGATAGAGAAAAAAGGAAGCAACACTTCGGCCACTGCTCAACAATTCTAACCAGAGAGTTTTGCACTGAAGAAATCAACACATTTCAGAACCAAGGATGCCTCCTTAGCTCTAAGCACGTTTGATGAAATGCTGGAACGGGTAAAACCAGTCATTTAGAGATAGGACAAGAGAAACAGCTTTGCATTACAACCTTATTGGAAGTTATTCCTGACCATAAGAAACAATTCACCATCACTTTCCTGTGCATTTCGGTGTAGTAAAGCAGTCAGATCTGCCATATGGTTGGACAACTTCGCAATGCATCCTAGAAACATACAATAATAAAGTGTTTGCTGTTCCTGTGGCGCCATATGAATGGAGAGCCCCGACTAAGGAGTTAGACATCAGGCTCTTGTGGATCATAAGGTTGAACCTGGTCCTCAACTGGTGACAATGGAGTTGTGCAGTGAAGATGGACCTTGTTCTCCTTGTGGCTCGAAAAATGCCAATTTTGACTTCTTGGACTCATTTTCTTATCACAGCTTTTTTATGCTGCGAGATCGCGCACGTCCGGTCAGGCCGTAGTAGAGCGCAACATGTCATAACACGCCGGATCCATAAACCGGCATATTGCGGAACGTGCCTTGATAGAACGCAACAAAACGGCTCGGACATATCTGAGTTTGCCAGGAGAACCGCGAAGAAACGCGAAAAAAAACTGTCAAAACTTTAAAGAAACGTTAGATACCGGTGAAAATCAAAGCGTTGAGAACGCTGAAGTGGTATTTGTCAAGGAAGCCATTGTGTGGAATTAATAATTTGAAGGAAAAAGAGAAATATTATTCAACTATTGGCTTGAAAGTCAACCTACTAAGCAAATTAATACATTTTTTGGTTGAAGGGAGAGTACTTTTGACAAAGTTAGGATTATTTGTGTATTGGTGGTCTCCCTTTGATCATTAGGAGGAGTCAGGAGTAACGTCCCTTTACAGTAGGATGCATGATGGATAGAGAGAGAAACCATGTGAATATATCGAATAAAATTAAGTTTGTACTTGAAAACTATGATTTTGAAATATCTTTGGCCGTTAACATTTAATTCCCAAGATTACAATCAATTATTTCGATCTATAAATATTCATGCCCAATCAAATGGAGTAACACGCAATCATGGGGTGAACAAGCCATGGGACGAACTGATTTTGGAACGAAAAAGCCCAGGACCAAGCGATCGGTAGACAAATTTTGTATCATTGCGCCAATAGAAGGCTATGAGCTAGTGAGGCTATTTTCAATCAAAAATTAGTATTTCCACGATCGATGGCCTCACCCAGTGTATTTTAACATGCCATTTCCAATTAAATATATGAGTGCTACCGAAAAACTCATTTGCCTGAGAAAAATTTAGTTTAATTGTTTTTATTTCCTTCGGCTTTGCACAAAATACGATACATGGTCTTCAAAATTTAATATTGAACTCATAGTGGTATTGTCTTCGACAAATACCACAAAAAGTGTCCCAATTCGGATCGTCTCTGAGTCTTGTTACGGCTTATTACGTGCTGGTAAGGTCTCTTGCGATCAACCCGTTCCACTACGGTCTGTTAGGTTTGTCTTCTGCACCGGGACTCCCGTGGCAAATTTTTGACAGTCAAAAAACCTGGCACGGTAACCCTGGCAATCAAATTCTGACAAGTTTGCATAAGCCTTTCCTCTGCGTTCTATTACGTCAATCTCGATTTGTCCACGGTTGTCTGAAACGTGGCTGCCGTGGCTGCCGGGAACATAGCGTAAACGTAGGGTTAAATAGAATTTGATCCTGCGATTCCCTTACGACAAAACTTACACCTCTTTAACCATATAGACGTCCTACGACAAGCGAATATCGTACTTTATTTCATGCTTTCCGGTAGGTTATCGAGAAATACCAGTGAAATATTTTTCGATATTTCATGGTTACGGCCAATGAAAATACCGATTTTTACATTCTAACTCTTCAATTGAAGGCGGAAACAGTTGTTCCCGCGCACTGGTTACCTAGGTAAAATGAGCGTGCCTCACAACCAGACGGAAATATGACGTAATTTACCCTACATTTCTCGCGCTTGACGTAATATTGTAATGCGTTGCTATGCGGAGGGGGTACGCCACGGGGAACAACCGAAAAGAACTGTACATGATTTTGATTAAGTTCCCCCCAGACAGGGTTAAAAGCATGAAAAAAATAGAATATTTGGTTTTTTTTTCAGTGAAAGTTCGAAATTTATTTCATCTCGTGAACATCATCGGTAATATTTTCACGAGTGGCGCAGCCACCAATGAAAATATTACCGATGATGTTCACTCGATGAAATAAATTTCAATCTTTCACCATAAAAAACAAATATCCTCTATATATTTCTCAGGATGCAATTCTTATACACGTGCTATATGATCAAAAATGTGAACATGATTAAAGAAGCCCATTGGTAATTGTGCGATAAGAATGAGCATCTGCCATTGATAAATAGAGGATATTTGTTTTTTTCGGTGAAAGATCGAAATTTATTTCATCTCGTGAACACCATCTGTAATATTTTCACGAGTGGCTGTGGCTGCGCCACTCGTGAAAATATTACAGATGGTGTTCACGAGATGAAATAAATTTCGATCTTTCACCGAAAAAAACAAATATTCTATTTATTTCATGCTTTTAACCCTTTCTGGAAGGAACTTTATCAAAATCCAGTACAGTCTTTTCAGTTATTCCCCGTGACGTACCCCCTCCGCATAGCAACGCATTACAATATTACGTCAAGCGCGAGAAATGTAAGGTAAATGACGTCATATTTCCATCTGGTTGTGAGTCACGCGCATTTTAACTAGGTAACTAGAATATAAAAATCGGTATTTTCACTTGACGAACCAGTGGAATATCGAAAAATATTTTCACCGCTATTTCTCGATATCCTACCGGAAAGCATGAAATAAAGCAAACTACAAAACTACTGCACAACAGTATTTTATCAAGAGCGAAAAATAAACAGGCTCAACAGCGTATCAAGAGAAAGAAGAGGTGGTTTCATGTATCTGTAAAAAGTATCGATTCAGGTCAGCCTGCACATTCCTCTGACCAGTCTCGAAACTCTGTTGTGGGGTAAAATTTTCTGCGTATCATAGGATCAGTCTGCCTCATGATTAGTCTGTTTTTAGACAAAATGGAAGCATTATTATAGGACGACTAGTTTAGTATAATGCATTACGAAGAGGCATTAAACACGCTTTTCCCATAGCGTCGCAAAGGTATAATTTGCGGTGAAAAATTTGAAACATATTGAAAGGTTCTGACTGATTTTTCGATATTTTGTATACATTGGTAGATCGAACACATTTTTTTTTTTTATTTTACTGTGGTAATGCATGTTCGTGGTTGGTTAGTCTCTTGATCAATGATTCATTACCACATCATCCCGTGTTTTAAGTACTTTCAGAAAGAAAGCTTTTGAAATCACTATGGCAAAATAAGAAAATGATGATTCTACATGTCCTCATTTTGTCACAATGTTTTATACCCCATTTGAATTTTAAAATGCAAATATTTTGACTTGGACAAGTGTATTTTTGTTTGTGTAGTAAAAAGTTAACCAAGTTAGATAAAATGAAAATCACGAGCCCATAAGAAAAAAAAACACAGTCATATCAAAATTTCAAATTCTTTCAACGGAAAAGTCCCTTCGTATCGGACAGTTCCTTTCGCAAACAATGCCTCCTTATCCTGCGATATTTTTAAACGCGTTTCAGTAGTGGTGGCTTATAATGTCGTATTCTTTAACTCTTTCCATACCATAAACGACATCAGAAGCTTTCGTGGGCAGTGTAGATCAAGATCAGAATGCACAGCACGTGCAGTCTGATCTCTGATCTGCACTGTCCACTGCTCTATTCTAGATTATGACCGAACTGTCTCATGATCTTGCATATGTGCAATGTGTTTTTAGCCTTTGAAAAAAATGCAGTTCATTTATTCAGTTGTGAAAGAGTTAACGAATACGTTACAGACATTTGCGGTCAAAACATGAACCCACTTATAAAATTTTGCGTTCGAAGGGAGGTAACTATTAATATCCCCGCTTAGCTATCTTTGGTATATGGTAGTTGGACGTCTAACCCACGCTTCCTAGCTTTAGAAGTAGGCGCTCTTATCTCACTGTACAAAAGACGTTTGATTTTACAACCAAAGATTTTATCTAAAATTTACATCAGAATACATGTATATAAATTATATAGACCATGCTCTGGCAAATGGGGCTCTAATGCATCTCCGTAATGCACTGTACTAAGCAAGTCATCACAAAGATCCATAAATTCCATTTGTTTAACAACGGACTAAACCATAAATTAGGATGGTCCTTTGGCATTCCGGAAAATTTGCCAATAGCAAAAGATTTCGACCCAAGTTTCACAGTGCATGGCTTATAGTAACTGGCCTGCTATACGCGAAAAGGGGCATTCGGACATTTGCGTAAAATGTCGTCTCGGATCAGCCTGGGCAGTCCGCGCAGGCTAATCCGAGACGGCACATTCCGTTTTTTATGTAATTTTCTGTGTTGCGCAAGTCTACTGTAGCACAAAATCTAATGTAGTCGTAAAGTGCCGTCTCGGAGTAGCCTGCGTGGACTGCGCAGGCTGATCCGAGACGACACTTTACGCAAATGGCCGAATGTCCCTTTTCGCGTGTTGCAGGCCGATTATAATAATCCTTTACCGAGCAATCCCCTGTTTTTAATGACCCGAAGGAAGAAGGCCTTTTAAAACATTGTAGGAAAGAGAGAAAATGCTAGTTACCATATTTTTCTCCTTTTCCAACAATGTTTTCTAAAACTCTTAGACAATCAAATCCTATTAACTGACCTAGATTTAATTTGTCATCTGCAATTGCTTTCAATTGGGCCAAGTCTAAACATGATTGTTTACTGGTAAAGATTTAAGGAGCTTCTCCCAGCAAACGAGGTCTTAGTTGCTTTTGGAATAGTGTAGATCAAGCTCAGTCAGCAGAAAATGTACGGTCTATATTCTTCCCTCAAACCTTTGCCATTTGTAATAATTGTACTTAGACGTTCAGACCATTTTAATAACAATGCAATAATTTTGCGTTGAGCTTGTGCAATTTGGGGCTTTAGCAAAAACTAACAACATCGAAAAAACGTCATTCAAATTTTTTAAATTTCTTTTTCTATATTTTGAAAAATCCAGCAGCACTTCAGGACTATACATGAAGTTAGGGCACTACCCTGTATTTATTCCCTAGAATCATAAAGTATTGGTGTAATTTGTTACAAAGTATTTATTAAAACCGGTCGCCATGGTAGCAACAGACATAAATGGCATGAAGGAGTTTAGCAAGCTATGCATTCAAACGGACATAGAGGACAAATTTCATTTCGTCCCGATGTGTCCAGTCTTTTTGCATTTCAGCAAGGATTACACTAAACAACATTGAGCCATGTTCTGGTAAAAGGAGTTTAATGTATCTACGTAATGCCTTATACCAGGCAAGTGATCAAAGCTTCGGACAGGCAGAAAACTTAAAAATAGCAAAATGCATCGACCCATGTCAGCCTGCGCCGGCTGTGCAGGCTGACATGGTCGATTCTTTTTGCAGATACATTAACCACCCTTTTCACAGTATATTGCTCATTTTTGTTTGACCTACCACGTATAATTTCACCGAACTGCTATATTCAAATAACTCAATTACGATAATTAAAGAAGTTGGTATCTTATGCACATGTATTTATGAAGCTCTTTCCTCACATAACGACTTGACCAGTGTCAAGTTACGAACTGGGGTCCTGCATGCCTCAGTGATAAAGTGAAGGACTCGTAACCTGAAGGCCCCGGATTCGAGACCCACTGGAAGCACTGGGTTGTTCGTGGGAGTGTCCTTTAGCAAGATACGTCAGAGACGTAGCCTCGTAATGGTGAAACCCAGTACCCATACATGAATATTAGATATTAGATAGATAGATTTATTAGTATATTCAGGCCACCGGCCCATTATACATATATACAAAGTGTACAATATATTAACAATAGTTATCTTTAGATATATAAATTTACATTTTACCCAGAAAATATATACAAATCTCCTGTTTACCAAATAAACCCTGACTATATGGTCTTGAGTGCTCTTTCTGAGTATTTTCGCTTTTTCCTACGTGAATGTTTTCTACAAGATTATTTCCCTTCGTTTCAGCCACAGTTAATTTGTCGTCTGCAAATACTTTCAATTTTGACCAGATCAATATTCTAATGTAATAGTCTGAAGCAATATACATGTATCAATAGTATAGTCAAATATAAATTCACCTTTGATGGGAAAGATAGAAGAAGAAGAAGAAAATGATAATAATAATAAATGTATATATCCCTCAACCCTTTACCAAATAAAGCCTGGTTATATAACCATGAATTGAGGTAAGCAGCAAATGCTTTAACCGAGTATTTTTACTTTTCCTACAATGTTTCCTACATGATCAATTCCTATCGTTCAAGCTTCAATTATTTGTCGTCTGCAAATACTTTCAGTTCGGATCAGATCAGTATTTTTAGTCTAGTAAATAGTTTAAAGCACTACACATGTATGAAATGTGTACAGTTGATTAAAAAGAGTTATCATCAAGCATCAATTAACATTTAACCAAACATTTAATGTACAAATCCCTCGACCCTTTACCAAATAAATCCTGGATATGTAGCATTGTAGACTTGGGGAGCATTTTTTCTACAATGTTTTCGACAAGATCAATTCCCATCGTTTCAGCTGCTATTGATTTATCGTCTGCAAATACTTTCAATTTGAACAAAATTAATATTTTCTAGTCTAAATAGTTTTATGCAATATACATGTAACAATAATTACAGTTGTATAATACAATAGTTATATACATTTAATAAGAAAAGAGATACAAGCACATATCTCTCGACCCTTTACCAAATAAACCCTGGTTATATAGCCTTGAGGTGAGGAAAGCAATAAACGCTTTAACTGAGTATCTTCACTTTTCCTACAATGTTTTCTTTAAGATCAAATCCCATCTTTCCAGCTTCAGTTATTTGTCGTCTGCAAATACTTTCAATTTGGGCTGGGTCACTATTTCCTAGTCTAGTATGTAGTTTATAGCAGTAAACATGTGCGGAATCTGTACAATAGATTAACTAAAGCTATCGTCAAATATAAAGTGACATTTAACATTTAACCGAAAATTTAATGTACATATCCCTCGGCCCTTTACAAAATAAATCCTGGTTATGTTGCATTGCATCTTTCCAGCTTCAGTTATTTGTCGTCTGCAAATATTTTCAATTTGGGCTGGGTCACTATTTCCTAGTCTAGTATGTAGTTTATAGCAGTAAACATGTGTGGAATCTGTACAATAGATTAACTAAAGTTATCGTCAAATATAAAGTGACATTTAACCGAAAATTTAATGTACATATCCCTCGGCCCTTACCAAATAAATCCTGGTTATGTTGCATTGAAGAGTGGGAAGCATTTTCCTACAATGTTTTCGACAAGATCAATTACCATTGCTTCTGCTGCTGTTCATTTATCGTCTGCAAATACTTTCAATTTGAACAAGATCAATATTATGTAGTCTAAATAGTTTAATGCAATATGCATGTAACAATAATTATAAACAAACATAAATGTACATTTAATAAGAAAAAGAGATACAAGTACTTATTCCTCGACCTTTTACCAAATGAACCCTGGTTGTATAGCCTTGAGGTTGGGAAAGCAGGAAACGCTTTAACTGGATATTTTCACTTTTTCCTACAATGTTTTCTATGAAATCAAATTCCATCGTACCAGCATCAGTTTTTGTGAGCTGATATGACTGAAATAATTCTAAAAGCGGTGTAAAACACCATTCAATCAATCAATCAATCAGTTACAAACTTGTGCTTGAATTTACCCGATTAGCATGACATTTTCAAAGTTTCGATTCAACTTGCTATTCTTCTTTTTCTTATTTTATTTCTTTATTCATTTATTTTTTCTCATAATTTACGTCGTTGTTTGGTGTCAAACGATTTGTTAGGTAATGATGACCTGTGCATTTTTATCAAAAAAAATAATGTGTTTTAATCCAAATCTCAGCTTGCTACACGAGTCCCGACTCAACTGGTAGTCTATGTAAGACTGGATGAGTGTTATTGCGTCAAAAATCATTACTAAAGTAACGCGTTACTATGCTATGATATTCTTGCTTTTGGAGCAACCAGCTATTCACTTTTTTTCCCACTGTCCTTCGCCTTCTCGCCGAATGAGTCTTTCTTTTTTTTTTTAAAAATAATATATAATCAGTTTTGGGAAACATTAAATTGAACTAACTCTCTCTCTCTCTCTCTCTCTCTCGCTCGCTCTCTTTAGCTCACAATGACTTTGACACTTGACGATGTGACGATGGAAAGGTTAATTCAGCAATAGAATATTTATCATGCATAGAAATCGCTTTCGTCCCGCAGAAATAACCTGTAGTAAATTCATATATTCATTCTCAGGAATATTTTACTCCCGTAATTGTTCTTATATAACTATCCTTCCATTTGTACGTTTCCTTGTAAGCAGTTTTCCTTCCTAACTTCCCACAAACCTGAGAAAAGCACGCATAACTTAGAGTGTTATCACACAAGAAGCATTTCAGAGACTTACATATATTTGTACGCCTGATCAAAGACTTATCTATAGTGCAAAAAGCATTTCAGATACTTATTTGTACCCATAATCAAAGATTAAACTATACGAACTTAAAGCCTTGGTCACACCGGGCTAACGGACGAGTAACGGATAAAAAATCATTTCATCCGTTCGTGTCCGTTCGTATCCGTTTTATGTTCGTTTCTTATCCGGTGAATCCGCTACTTGTCCGCCGATGTCCGGCGATGTCCGTTCCGTCCGGTGGGAAGTTTTGAGCATGTTCAAAACTTTCCACCGGACAAAACGGACAGAGACATGCAAATGATAGACTTTGGATGCATCTGACAATTTATACCCTCGGCATGTCACGTGACCGGTACGTTCCTCGTACGTTGGTGTTCGGTACATTTACGTTCATCGTACGTTTTGTCCGGTTCTCATGCGTTGCACTTCCGTTTTATCCGGTACAAGTCCCTTACTTGTACGGTGATATCCGTTAATAGACCGTTTATTATCCTGTACATATCCGTTAAACGTGCGTTTTTTTCCGTTACATGTGCGGTACTCGTGCGGTCATTGTGTGGCTTCCTCGCTCCACACACCGATCGCGTGAGCCTCGAGCGGCAGAGGAGATGAATTTTGTCACCGGATAACCAAATTCTGCATGTTTTGTCCGTTTCCCCCCAGTTACATATCCGTTAGCCGGTCTGACCAAGCCTTAACTCTTTAAATTTAGAATTGCCCAAATTGAGAGCATTTGGCTCAAATTGATGGCGTTTGTTTTAAACTCTTCACCATATGACAAGAGTGCAGACCTCTCCAGATTGAAAGCATTTGTAGACGGCAATGTCAATGTGGCTGAAATGATGGAACTTGTCTTGAAATGGTAGAAAACATTGTGGGAAAAGGAGAAAATGCTGATTATTAGCATTTTCTCCTTTTCCCCCAATGTTTTCAAAAGGCTTCTTTCTCAAGGTCGTCAAAACTCAGGATTGTGTAATAAAGGGTTAAAAGGGTATAAATTATTATGGGAAAAGGAAAACTTGATGGTTACCAGCATTTTTCATACAGTTTTCAAAAGCCCCCTTTCTCTGGGTCGTTAACACTCGGGAATGTTTGGTAAAGGATAAAGACAGATTTGAATTAGTTCTTTATCATACAACAACATTCTAGACCCGCAAAAATTCAAAACAATTGCAGTCGTCATTGTAAAGTTGGTTCATGTGATAAATTTTGACATTGAAATGAACGAAAACATTGTTGAAAGAGCAGAAAATGCCGGCTACAAGCATTTTTTTTTTTTCCATCTAGTGTTTTCAAAAGTCATCGTCCTCCTGTTCTTGAAGACGGGGGATCGCTTGGTAAAGTGTGAAAGTGCCCATAACCTAAAGTTTTTAAAGATGCATTGTGTTCTCATTTCTTGAGCGCTAAATAAAAAAAAAAGATAATTGTATGAAAATGTTTGGCGAGAAATTTCTAAACTAAATGTACAGAATATGTCCAGGTTATTGGCGAATTTATGCCTTTTGATACTCTCTTCTGAAAAAAGCATCTACATGTCAGCCATGCTCTATGAAAAGCGGGTTTAATGCTTCTGCAAAAAGTTTCGACCCATATCAGCCTGCGCAATCTGCGGAGGCTGACATGGGTTGAAACTTTTTGCTATATGTCAATCTTCTGCATG
The DNA here is from genome assembly GCA_946811185.2 of Hippopus hippopus. Taxonomy (NCBI): domain Eukaryota; kingdom Metazoa; phylum Mollusca; class Bivalvia; order Cardiida; family Cardiidae; genus Hippopus; species Hippopus hippopus. Next base: position 20,608,749 of record OX328109.1, on the reverse strand, counting down.
TATGTCGATGGGCCATTGTACCTCATGATTTAGTTGGTTATAAAACGAATTGGACTATAATATGGCTTGCAACACGCGAAAAGGGGCATTCGGACATTTGCGTAAAGTGTCGTCTCGGATCAGCCTGCGCAGTCCGCGCAGGCTAATCCGAGACGGCACTTTACCACTACATTAGATTTTGTCCTACAGTAGACTTGCGTGAAACAGAAAATTACATAAAAACGGAAAGTGCCGTCTCGGATTAGCCTGCGCGGACTGCGCAGGCTGATCCGAAACGACACTTTACGCAAATGTCCGAATGCCCCTTTTCATGTGTTGCATGCCATATGGATCCATAATTATGTGATAACAGCATTGTTATAATGTCACAGAGATGCATTAAACTTCCTTTCGGCAGAGCATTACTTATTTACTTAGAGCAATCTAGGGGTTCAGGTAGAGAGAAAAGAACAGCGGATATCCTCATTTTGATTTCTTATACATGGTTTCTTAAAGCCTAGTGACCCGTTACACTACAGTAACAATTTTCACACTACTGCGGTAGAAAACACCGTGGGAAAAGGGAATATTGTTATAAAAAAAAAAAAGCAATAATTTAAAGGAAAATTTTTCCTCTTACTCAATTCATTCGCTGTTATGTCATTAGTGCTATTAAAGGGTACTTATTACAAACAAAAAAAAGTTTAGGTTTGTTTGGAAATGGGTCTATACTCTCCCATTGCACATAATGTTTATTTCAAATCACTTATAGTCCTGACAAAAACATGCAATACATATGCGTACAAAATGGTGTTGTACGAAAGAATGGCACATCAAAGTGTGGATTTTTTAACGAAAGCGCGGAAAATTACAATTCATATGCGCGGCTGCGAATTTTTCTTTACTGCATGGAGGTGGGGAGGGGGCGATTCTTAAGTTAATTCCCTTAATTACTTGGTGTTTTTGTCTTTGATTTTCTTAACATGCATCTTAATAAATCATATCACAAATCTAAATAAACACATATCTCTGGTGACAGAGAACAGTATTCGCTTTAAAATTGCAAGATAGACCTATTATATACATCATAAATCAGACCATATCAACTCCAAAATCCCTGAAGGAATCAAGAATAGAAAAAAGAAAAAAAGAATATAGGCAAAGGACATAAATCTGTTGATAAGTTACCTTTGGTATTTATCTGGCATGGGAGATAACTTTACTCATACAGAACTGACCCCAATTCAAGTCTGGTGCACGAGTACCTGGCAACAATGCCTAGACAAAGAGAATGTGCGAGGCGCTGCTATCCTCATAGCCCAGGGTCCGTATTCACCAACCATTCTTTGGAACATTCTTCATCTTATTCACCAAGATTTTCTACATTTGAAAATAACACAACTTCTGATTGTTTAAACCAAATGGTTTAGCCAATCAGAAGTTGTTTTACCTTCGAATATAGAAAATTCTGGAGAATGAGACTTAGAACGAATGGTTGGTGCATGCGGGTCCATGATAGTATACTAGTATATAACTTATAATTTCCAAGTATTCAAGGCTTCTTAGACATAAAAGTATAGTAACTTATGTATCGACGTTATTCATAAGTCAGAACGCCTCATCTTCCGTCATGGAGGTGTGGGGGGGGGGGGGGAGGGGGGGGGATCCTGCGTGGTTAAGTCTTAAAGTATAGGGCTCGTAGCCTGGACACCCCGTGTAAGAGCCTCACTAGAAAAAAAAACTGTAAGCTTAGTACCATTTAAACCCAGAAATCCAGGACATACATGAATTTATAAGCGAGCCGTCGTCGTGATATGAATGAAGTAATGTTGAAAGCGGAGTAAAACACCATCCAATCAATTAACTTTACACGTCGAAATAGCCATAGAATGAAGAGCTTGGTGTAATTCTTCGCTTGTCTTGGATAAAGCTGTAGAAGTATTTCTTCTTTATTTTTTTAAACCACCGGGTAAACCACCAGGTATGTCCCCCCCCCCCCCCCCCCCCCCAGAAAGACGCACCTCTAACTGCATAGTTTCCCACACTTTTTAAACCCTTTACCAAACAACCCCGTGCATTGACTAACTTGACGAGGATGGCTTTAACAAACATAGATAACCAGCATTTTCTCATTCTTGCACAATGTTTTCTAGGACAAATCTCATTATATCACGTCTGCAAATGCTTTAAATTCAGACAAGTCTATAATTTTGTTGTTTAGTACAGATTTAAGTCTAGGTCTAGACTAGTTGGCAAATATGGGAAAGCAGCAAATGGCTTAGATGTGTAGTGTTGGTAAAAGAAAGAGTAGAAATGCGCGGACAGGTGAACTGACCTGCAAAATTCGGTTCAAAACGACATTCATCGTCAAAAAAAGTAGAAGACAGTTCCTGCGGTGAAATTAACAAGTTCTTGCAAAAAGCAATAGGCACTTGAAACGGGTCATGAAAAATATGAGATTCGGTATTTTTAGCTCGGTGGCTTTCGAGGAAAATGTCGGGGTATTGTCAAGGCCCCTCTATATAGTCTGCGTCATTGTCGTCGTGCAAAAACTTTGACCTTTTCTAATGTCTCTGTTATTACTGAACAGCCTGTGGTTGGGACAGCTGTTAACTATCAAATGGGGAACCCATACAAGAAGGGCATATTACTCTCAAAATATTTTAATCCACACGGTTATGTCCATGTTTAGTCTCAGAATTTTCTCTGAAAGAGAAACTACAGCCGAGCATTGGAGCCTGCATTCGGTTGCCTTTTTTTTACACACTTACCCAGATATGCAATGTTTGCCTTTTTTTTATGCTACATAATATCGAGAGCAAAACAAAATTGCTGGATTGCCTTTTTTTTTACGGTTACTAGGGAAAAGCAACAACAACAAAAAACCTATGTGACAAAAGCCATTCATCGTATACCTTTTTTTCATCATAATTCATTTACGTAAAAGAATTCCCTACTAAACGGACTAATTTTGAAAGTATCAGCAGACGAAGAACTAGGATTTGTCGAAAATGATGGAATTTGTGATTGATAGGCTAGAAAACAGTGTGGGAAAAAAAGAGAAAATGCTGGTAACTAGCATTTTCTCCTTTTCCAACAATGTTTTCAAAAGCCTTCCACGTGGTCGCTAAAATACGAGAAAGTTTGCAAAAGGGCATTGCATAATCTCGTAACGAGCAATTTTGCGTTTTACCACAATAATTTCAAATGTATTTATGTGTGTGTATAGAACCGTAACATGATGATTAACTCAATCTGTCGAGGATCTTTTCTCAAGGCTGCAAATTTGCTTCTAGATCCACGAGTTAACCGATTTCTTGTGGGTTGTCAGCTTTCTTCTACAAGTTATAGAGGGAAGGTCCAAGCCCTTGGTTACCCGTTCCAGAGACCCTTAATCATCATAAGTCTTCATGCAAGCGATTAATGCAGACTTTTTGTTGCAAATTCGAAGAATAGAATAGAATTTTAGTTGCTTCTGCTGTTGTTGTTGGTGATGATTCTGTTGTTTTTGTTTTTGTTTTTGTTGTTGTTTTTCTCTACTTCATCTTCTACTACCACTACTATTAATGCTACCACTATGGTCATTATCAATAGTCTGTGTCCAGGCGCCAGTGATTTTTGTTCACTCCTCATTACGGTCCACATAGATCTATGGTGATGATCTGTTAATCTGTTCGAATAGAATGTCATTTTTGACAAAGTAACGTCGGAATATTGAAAAAAAAATCAAAGTACTGAGAGTACTAATAAGAAGGTGATCGTAGAAATTTGCAGGCAAATATAGGTTTAACAGTGGACCAGTATAAATTCATTCGTCTGACGGTTGACAACACCTTCTTCTAAGATTGATACCATTATTTCATGACTATTTTCCATAAAATCGTGTATCTAAGCGTTTAGCATGCGGTTTTAGGTGTTAGGGAAGTGGTTTGGGGCGTAATGACAGTAGTTTAGAGTGTTTTTCGAGTGGTTTGAGGTGTTTTACGGTGTTTCTCTTACTTATTCATCCGCGCTGTGTAAATTTGGTCATGTCAAAGCTGCGAATGAGGCCGATTTCCTGCTGGAAACTGGGTGAACTTTCGGAATCAGTAAAAGTAACTACATGTATGAACATTACCGTACCGTATACTAGTATTCAGAATAATTCTTGCAATGCCTTCCCCCTTAAGCTGCTTAGCGCGACTCACTGACCTTTTGCGAACAGTGTAGATCAAGATCAGACTGCACAGAACGTGCAGTCTGATCTTGGATCTACACTGTCCGATACGGAGATATTTTCCCTAAAATATGTCTTTGAAATAACATCAATATTTGGGGTTTTACTAGCGACTTAAAAGTTTCATTTCAGTTATTTAGCAGGACGAGGGTTAATGGAACAGACGATTGAAATTAGATATTCATAATACTTGGTAATATTAATACCCTTGCCGCTTGATTAAATCTACCCTTTGCTCAGACCAGATGAATAATTTATCCGTTTCTTTCTGTCACGCGAAATTTTTAAATGAATGGAGAACTAAGGTTTCAAGTTAATACCTGTCTTTAAAAATTGCTGTGATACGGCAAAACAGAAGTTAATCATACTCTGGCAAAAAGGGGTGCAAAACATCTTCGTAATGTATTATACCAAGCAAGTCCTCACATAATTATGGGTCCATAAAATCCTTTTTGTCTAACAACTGTCTGGATCATGAGGTAGAACGGTCTTTTGACATGCAGAAAATTGACCTACAGTAAAACGCTTCGACTCATGTCATCCTGCGTGGACTGCGCAGGCTGATATGAATCGATACTTTTTACAGATACAATAACTCCCTTTTTCACAGAGCAGGGCTCAGTTTCTGGTAGTTCACCTGCCAAGCCAATCTACGACATCATCTGTATTATTTTTTTAATGGATCATGTGTTAAACGCTTCAGCATCATAGGTGAAAACAAGGGCTTTTGCTGACGGCATAGATCAAGATCAGACTGCACAGAACGTGCAGTCTGATCTTGGATCTATACCGTCAGCTTGTTTAGTCAAAGCCTGTAATGTAAAGATCTATCTGGGTTTCAGTGGATCGTATTTTAAGCCATCGAGAGAGGACGAGTTTACATGTACATGTATATACTTGGTGCTAAAAGAGTGAGAAAAAATAAGAAACGCTATTATCCCTTCTCCGTCGCTCAGTCCTACAAATCATTAGGTAATTATGTCTTGGAATTATGCATGAAATAGAATCGACTAATAATTGCGAAATTGCTAAAAGGAGCCAATTACTACATCTGAAGAATGTGGGAGGGGCATTCGTATATAAAAGGCGGTATTTGCTTCGTTCCCGTCACTGAGGGAGGTGTTTTTTGGTAGACTGACCGGGCCAGCTGTGTGCAGAACGGAAGTATGTATGGTTTATTATTTCATATTTTCTTTTTATTAGTTAATATTTTGTGCGTCAAAAAAACTAAATGGCCCATTTCAGTATGTAAAATTACCTAGAAATTCCCACTTCAAGGGATTTTTGGCCATAGGATCTCTCAGAATGTCAGACTCGATAGATCAACTTGCAAGGCTGCAAGGTCTCTGGTGTATGCTGGCCACAAAAGCAACCCAAAAACTGCTTTTAGCGCTGAGGATTTGAGAACACATGGCTTTTGTGCCGTTTGCCTTCTTTAAACTCTTTCCCAAGCAACAAAATTTTAGACTTGTCCAGGCTCAACGCATTTGCAGACCAGAAATTAAGTATGGCTCATATAGTGAAAATTCTCTTTGAAAAGGTTGAAAGTATTGTTGGATAAGGAGAAAATGCTGGTTACCAGCAGTCTTTCAGAGGGTCATTAAAACTCGGGATTCTTTGGTAAAGGGTTACAATATGAGGCTTCCATGTAATACATGGTCCGTTCTTGAAATGTGTGGAAATCCAAAACGTATGGCTTTACCCCTCCCTCCCCCCGTATTCGTTTAAATTCTAGGGTATTTTTGTGAAATATCTCGCTTTAAAGCATATCAATGTTTGAAACATCTCTCTTTTGGGCAGAATTTCTTTGTTTTGATGCGGCTTTTTGGTACATTTCTTCGCTTTAAACAATTTCTTACAGAACAAAATAGGTGATTTTATAGTTTAAAAAAATAACTTGGATCATGCTCTGTGAAAAGGGGGTTTAATGCATCTCAAAAAAGCATAGCCCCAAGTCAGCCTGCACAGTCTGCGCTGGCTGACCTGAGCCGAAACATTTGCTTTTAGTGAATTTTCTGCTTGTCATAGGACCAGTCTACCATATGATTCAGTCAGTTGTTTGACAACCTGGATTTTATAAATCCTTAGTTATATGATGTCTTGCCTGGTGATGCATCACGGAGATGTATTAAACCTCCTTTTGTCAGATCGCCGCTCTGGACAATCGAAATGTCAAGAGCAGATTGTTTTCGAAGGCAATGTAAATCGAAAGATCGAACTGATGAAAAGTAAAATCCGATCTTTGGTCAACACTGTGCAAACAACTATGAAATGTTAGTGTGTATGGCTATCTCGTGGCTCACTTTCTCCTTTTCCCACAATGTTTTTGGAAGCTCTCTTTCTATGGGTCTATACCGCCCTCTATCTGATGTTAAATCTTTTACCACAGAACCCAGAGTTCTAACAAGCCCGAGCAAAAAGGGCTTTTGAAAACATTTTGGGAAAAGGAGAAAATGGGGTTATCCAGCATTTTCTCCATTTCCCACAATGGTTTCTAGCTTTCAAGAAGCTATTTCAATTTTTGAGTCACCTTTATTTTGTCGTCTGCAAAAGCTTTCATAATAGACAAGTCTACAATGTTCTCGTTTGGTAAAGAGTTGACGAAGTTCAACTTGCAATGGAAATCTTCTTTTAGTCCTCAAAAAAAGTAAAGTTTATTTTGTTTGAGGCGACAGAGTTAATGAAAGCTAGAAAGTTAATTTTGATATGAATCATGGTCTGGCAAAAGGGTACATGTTTACCTAGCAAGTCATCAAGTCATGGGTCCATAAAATCCACTGTGTCTAACAACCAACTGAATCATTAGGTAGACTGGTCATTTAATATGCAGAAAATTCACCAATAGCAAAAAAGTTTCGACCACGGTCAGCCTGCACGGACTGTGCAGGCTGACCTGAATCGATACTTTTTTGCAGATTTATTAAGCCCTCTTTTCAAATTGAATGACTTATATATGGCCTGCAACACGCGAAAAGGGGCATTCGGACATTTGCGTAAAGTGTCGTCTCGGATCAGCCTGCGCAGTCCGCGCAGGCTAATCCGAAACGACACTTTCCGTTTTTATGTAATTTTCTGTTTTGCGCAAGTCTACTGTAGCACAAAATCTAGTGTAGTCGTAAAGTGCCGTCTCGGATTAGCCTGCGCGGACTGCGCAGGCTGATCCGAGACGACACTTTACGCAAATGTCCGAATGTCCCATTTCGCGTGTTGCGAGCCATATATGAACCATGCTCTGGCAAAAGGGAGCTAAATGCATCTCCGTGATCCATGATACCTAGCAAGTCATCACATAATTATGGATCCATAGAATCCATTTTGTCTGAATCATGAGGTATACTGGTCCTTGGGCATGCAGATAAATTGACCTATAGCGAAAAGTTTCGGCCCAGGTCAGCCTGCGCGGACTGCGGACTGACATGGGCCGATGCATTAAGCCCCCTTTTCACAGAGCATGGCTCATATATTTGAGTGGTGCTCTGGGAATAGGGGCTTCATTGTATCTCCGTGATGCATCATGCCAAGCAAATCCCCTCATGATTATGCATCCGTAAAATCCATTTTGTCTAAAAACAGACAGAATCCTGAGGCAGACTGGTCCTTGAACATGCAGAAAAATAACATATGGCAAAAAGGTTCGACCCATGTCAGCCTGCGCGGACTGCGCAGGCTGACATGGGTCGATAGTTTTTGCAAATGTATTTAATCCCCCTTATTTTTACTTGCCCATGTGACTGCATGCTTTCGAAAAATGTTTCTTTATATTCTGTTCTAAATTTTCTGTTAAACTGCTTAGTATCATTTACTCATTCGTATATATATATATATAGTAACTTATATTAAGTAGCTCGTACTTACCGAACGGCTAATAAATCTTCTTGCTGAAGACATGACGTATGCTGGCTCATTACAGGTAGGCCTACATTTGACCATACATGACTAAGCCATGCTCTGAGAAAAGGGGGCTTAGTGCATCTGCAAAAGAGTGTCGACCCATGTCAGACTGCACAGTCCAGGCAGGCTGACATAGGTGGAAACCTTCTGGCACTGGTCTATTTTCTGCATGGCAAACGACCATTCTACCTCCATATCCAGTCGATTGTTAAAAAGGAAGGATTTTAAGAATCCATAAATATGTGATGATTTACTTTGTGTAATGCATCACGGAGATACATTAAGCCCCCTTTTGCCTTACGTATTTTCCTTCTTTAGCAGCCCAATACTAGCATGTGTTTGCTTAACACAGGTTGCTTGAGTCATCGAGGTGGCCACTCAGGCAGGTATCAGGGTAGTACCTCCATTTACAGTGTAATGATTTGTTGAAATTGTTTCTATAGATAGCAGAAAATGTTTTCTTTAATTCTTTTTCCTTAAAAAAGGTCGGAGGCATGAGTTTCAAAGAGATATACAGTGTAATTCATAATATCTGATACAGTTTCAATCTGTAATAATTTTTTTTTCTGCCAGCACATACCTTGTTATAATTTATATCACAATACACTACAATAAATACAGTTTTGTTTGATATACAATGTTAAGTACTTCAAATACTTACATTTTAAATAAAGTATGTCAAACTTTTTCACATCATTTACATGATATACTCTATATGACGTTCATTTTGGGCTAATGCGACGTCAAGCCTCTTTTGAAAGTTTGCTATCACCGATGCACACATTTCTTGCGTTATTTTAATTTAGGTTTTAATTTAAGACATAGATCGGCTAACGTACCAAGTGAGATAGATTAAATGAATATGATTTTTGTTTTTTTTTTTTGGATAAATAATTCAACAAAAGTACCCGCATCCCTTATGGGTCTTAGAGACAAACACTGATTTATGACCAATAGCCTTTGTACATAGTGGTTACTCAAAGCTGGCTGTCCGACCTTTACTATAATGACTGCCTTGCTTGGTATATGGCCACCTGGCCACCTGCTGTCATCTATCTGTCTGCTATTTGGTTCACTAGGATGCGGGTAAATGGGGTAAATGAAGCAAGAAGAAACGAACCAATGCTTGAGTGAATAGAATTTATACTAATGAAATAGAACTTGAATTTAGGCTGCCAAGACAGAGATCCAGGCGCTTTTTCAGACGATCTATAAAAATTAATACCAGTCTGTACAGAATTTCAGTTAGATCTCGGATCTAAACTGACCGATGCTGTAAATCCTTTTTTTAAAGCCAAAAAAAGAATTTAATCGCAATATTATTAGTTTTGACTATCGACTGGAATTTTTTATTCCATCTATTGGGCGGTCAAAAAGACCGATATGTTCTTGTCCAACACAGGTTCGAAGATAGTGATAACTATTTAAATTCTAACACGATGACAAAAACAGCCGATCTCAGCATTATTTAATATTCTGGGCAAGTGCGGTTTAACCTTTTTGTGTATTCATGTTCTATGCCTTTTGAAAGTCATTCATCTAATTATAATTCGTTGATTAGCCTGTTAATTACACACGTATACAATTAATACATGAATACTATTATCTATATTATGGAATACATATACATAAATTTATATGCCACATGCTATCGTGCAGCGTCAGCTTGTTGAAAAGTTACGAGTGTATCGAGACGCTTATTTGTATCATTTCTGTGCCCAAATAAATAATCCTTGAGTTGATCAATGCAAGACTTCAATATTTGTCATGTATAACTCTATAATAAGACGGTTATATATTTTTGTATTTAAATACATGTATTTCTATCGTGTGTTTTGAATTACAGGGTTTGTCTGAATAAGACTATAAAAGAAGAAATATAACATTAAGTCCACTGCAATTTGTTGATCATACCTTGTTACCAGAGAAAAAACCAGAGACTTCTTTAATAGCAATCATTATAATTGTGTGGAATGGTTGACCTCACCCTCAGTCCTTTCAGTTCTTTGTATTGTATTCAAAACATTTGGTGCTATTATTAAAAGTTAACCATTTCCGATTAATTTCTTACCGTTCCGAAATCACAAAAAAAAAAACCAAAACAGGTGATAACAATTTCATGGTCGAAATATTTTACAACACAAATTTGCTGATTTATTAGAAATCATTGCGGAGAGAGAAGGAATTGTTCCTTTTCTTTGGTTTCAGAAGTTTTCAATTGCAAGGACATATCAAGCTGTATTTGTCTGGTAATAAGTTAGGGGCCTTTAAAGAATCAACTAGACCGTTTCAGTAGAGACAAAGAGTGTATAAATTGCAACGCCAATGTTCTATTTTTTGCCAGAACAGATCACAAAATAGCAGGCAGTGTAGTTCAAAGATTAGATTGTTCGTTATGTGCATTCTGAGCATAACCTACACTGTCCACGAAAGCAACATAAGTTGTGCTTAGCGCATAAAGGTTTAAATTTTGATACATTTCAGAATGAAGTATCTAGGACTATTGGCGTTTTTCCTCGTTACCTTGGCAACCACTGTCTTCGCAGAAGATGACACCGATGGTAAGATTTCCTTCTTTATTTTTAAGAACGAAAAAAATAAAAGAAAAACTTTGAAAACAAATAAATGATAACATTAATAGCGTGCAATGGCCATCATTCCATTTCTCTGAAGAAGCTCGAGTACCGTGAGGGTTATTGATTGCTTGATGTCTTGACATAGAAGGCTAGGACTCGGGAAATGATATGTAAGACAATAGATATCTTTTAACACTTCGCAAAACAATCCCAAATGTTAACGACCCTGAGAAAAACGGCTTTTGTAAACATTGTGGGAGAAAATGCTGACTAACAGGTTAAGGTACATGACTAATATTACAAGGATCCGTTTTCACCAACCATTCTTAAGAACACTCTTAGTAGTATTCTCCAAGATTTTCCAAATTTGAAAAAAACACAACTTCTGATTGGCTAAACCAAATGGTTTAGCCAATCAGAACTTGCGTTACTTTCAAATTTAGAATTTTTTTCAGAATAAGCCTAAGAATGTTCTAAAGAATGGTTAGTGAATATGGACCCAAACTATACATTCTGTTAAAGTCTGGTTCCGATTACACTGTCCTAAAAAAGAAAAACAATCGGTTTTAATCTTTGGTGCAACACTTCTGATGGATTTCTTATATATTTGAAAGAGAAATATAAAGGCAGTGTCTCTCTTATATGACTTTCAGCGCAAATTTCTCTGGACAATTTTCGACAATAATCATTGTTTAACAAAAATAATATGATCATTACAATAATAAATTATTATAATAATCATTGTCTAACTTGTCCGTCCATAATTTTGCTACATTCTCCATAGACACCTTTGACCATAAAATGATGAGAGCACAGGCTGACTTGGGTGGAAACATTTTGATATTGGCCAATCTTCTGCATGTCAAAGGGCCACCGTACCCCATGATTCAGGCGTTTGTTATACAAAAAGAAGTTTATGTGTCCACAATTATGTGATGACTTTCATGATAACATGCATGACTGAGATGCACTAAGACCTCTTTTTGTCAGAGCATGGCTCATATATATTTGTGTATAGAGAGGGCAATTTAAAAAAATATGCAAACAGAATAAACTGGTGGTAACCAGCATTCTCCCCTTTTCCCCACAACGCTTTGTATCCTTTCAAAGACAAATTCGAGCATTTAACCCTTGTGCTGCTAAGCACGACTCAAGGAGCTGAAAATTGAGGCCAGCGTAGATCGAGATTCCCAGTAGATCAAGAATCTCACTGATCTACACTGTCCGGTAAAAAAACGTTTTTTCCCAAAAAGTTAACTTTGAAATTGCAATATCTGTTGTTTTTTTTATTTTATTTATTTATTTATTTATTTATTATTATTATTATTTTTTTTTTTTTTTTTTTTTTTTTTCTTATTTGGCTGGAAAGCTTCATTTACTTGTAACTTATTCAGCAAGTTAAGGGTTAAGTCACCTTTTATATTGCCTGCAACACGCGGAAAGGCGCATTCAGACATTTGCGTGAAGTGTCGTCCCGGATCAGCCTGCACAGTTTTCAATCCGAAACAACACATTCCGTTTTTAAGTAATTTTCTGTTTTACGCAAGTCTACTGTAGGACAAAATCTAATGTCGCCGTAAAGTGCCGTCTTGGATTAGCCTGCGCGGACTGCGCAGGCTGATCCGAGACGACACTTTACGCAGATGTCCGAATGCCCGTTTTAGCGTATTGCAGGCCATTATTACCGTATGTTGTCTGCATCTGCTTTTATAATGAAACAGTTGAAATTTTTGTCGTCTGTTAAAGGGTTAAATGACATTACAGAAGAAAGACAGACTAGAAACAAGTTTTATGGCCGACCAATGGTAAACGGGTATAACCGCTACAACAACTACGCATACAACTTTAGAAAATACAACAGTAAATACGGCAACTATAATGGCTATGGTAACTGGGGTAACGATGGTAACTACTACGGTAACTACGGAAACTACGGAAACTACGACAACAGTTACTATGGCAACACCGGTTACTATGGAAAATACAGAGACTATGGAAATTATGGATACGGCGGAAGCGGTACTTTTCATTATATTAACTTTTGTAAATGGAAAGGACAGTTTCACTCAGCAAAAAATTGGCCAAGATATAGAGTTTATTTCATCAGCTTGTGGTTAATATGGGGAAATATTTGCCGAAAAAGGGAAAGGTATGCGAAAATAACGAGTGCCGTAAGGCACGAGTTATTTTCGCGCACCTTTCCCTTTTGAGGCAAATATTTCCCCATATTAACCACAAGCTGATGAAATAAATTATATATTATATTTTCTCTGATTATTTTGTCAACGAATGCCACTTTTAAAATTTAAAAACTTAAAAAACTTAAAAAAGTAGTTCCAGATTTTCGGCAGGAGGAAAATATTCACTGTGACGGGGAAATAATTCCCCCCAGCTTAAATTACGACATTTCTTTACCCATAACATTTCTAAAAATAGACACATGAAATATAATATATTACATATTCTACGCTGTTTTAGTTGGAATATCTCTTATGTGATTAGACTGTCAGATTAATCCGTACCTGTACGACCTAGGTCGAGAAAAGAAAAACTAGAGAATGCAAACTACTTTTTGTCATATTTCAACCAGAGATTGTTGAGGTGTTACGCAATGACAGTCATAAAAATGTATCATTTCTACCTCTAGTATGGCGTCGACATTTGTTCGAAGTCGGTCTAAAGACTTCGCATACTTCTGATTGGTCTTAACTCTTTACCAAAGACAAAATTTTGGACTTGACCAGATTGAAAGCGTTTGTAGACAATATAAATGTATAGTACATGATGATTTCTGACTTTGATAGGGTAGAAAACATTGTGGGAAAAGGAGGAATTGCTGTTTACCAGCATTCTCTCCTTTTCCCACAATATTTTCAAGGACTTTCTCTTCAGGATCGTTAAAACTCAGGATTGTGAGGTAAAGGCCATTGGCATGTTTCAAACTTCTTTCTACTTACCAAGATATTGCTTACTTCTCTGTCGATGTTGATTTTCTGATTGTGTTGAGCTTTCAAAACCCTAACCCTTCTCCTGCTGAATAAATTAAATGAAACATTTCAAGAGGTTGGTAAAAACCCAAATGATGCTATTTAAAATGCATATTTTGAAGAAAAATATTTCCGTATCGGACAGTGAAGATCCGAGATCAGACTGCACATTCTGTGCAGTCTGATCTTGATCTTCGCTGTCCATAAAAGGTCAGCGAGTCGCGATTGGCAGCCTAAGGGTTAAAATGAAGAGTGAATACTGAGCTTCATTCAATTAATTTGGTAATTATACTAATTCCAGTTAGTGATCCACTGGGAAAAAAGCATTTTAAAGTTCAGTAAATTAGGTTAAGAAATCAAGAGCCTCGTGTGAGACTGATATACCATGCTAAAAACAAGTCTTTTCTCAATTCTTAGACTAGCCATGTAATTGGCCGAGATATAATATCTCAGCCAATCAACTGGCAAGTCTCAGAAATTTGGAATAGGAAATACATTGAGAGTAGAAGGCTAAACATGGTCCCCGGGGTATTGTCCATTAAGTACTTTGATTATTTTGCAGGCTCCAAAAGTACTTTGATTATTTTGCAGGCTCCAAAAGTACTTTGATTATTTTGCAGGCTCCAACTGGATGATGAACAGAATGTACCAGGGATACAGAAGTAAAGGTTATGGTGGATACAGAGGTGGAATCAGAAACATGTACGGAAACAAAATGGGGGGCTATTATTATGGGGGTAACTATATCTACTATCAACCCAAAAATGGTTATGGTGGACGTTACTATGGCACCTACAGGAACGGATATTTGACTAATGGTCGCTACGGTAATTAAATAGCTCGCTCTCTCTCTCTCTCTCTGTAAATAAATAAATAAATAAATAAATAGATAATAAAATGGATATTTCGATTCTTGACCTTTTTCTATTATTTCCATATCTACACCATAAATTCTGTTTACTCGCTGCATTTCCTAAATGACCTACAATTATAATGCCAGGGCAGCTGCCCACATGTTCATTTTTTGTCAGTTTTCTATCTTTTTGTTTCGATCAATCATCAAAATCATGTTTTCCATGTCCGAAATTACTTTAGCCTGCATTTCTCTTCTTTTACAGGTGGATCCGATTAAGTGCGTTCCCATAAATGTCAATTTCCATGACGTCATACCTCTTGTCGTACAGGACCAGTGAGATTCTTCGTTTAGTTTGTGTTTAAATTATTGTATTTTCGGATGTGAATATGTGTATTTATCTACTTTTTTTACATGTTCTATGGAACGCTAAGTTGAATAAACGCCAGTCCTAATTGTCAAATAATCGCATTCCAATCCATTGAAACAGTTCAGCATTTCTGGGCAACTGACCTTTCTGTTCACGTAGAGGTCACGTGATTTCTTTTGATTCCATCATGCACTTGCGGTTAGTGAAATAACGTCTTCATCTCTCTTTTTTTTTCAAAGCATACAAAAAAGGCACAAAACATTTACAAGTATGCAAAGAAAAAATCGTGACTCTTCCGGATAAGCAAGGTTTGTTTTGTCCAGGAAATGAACTGTCAAGCAATGGCAATACGTCATCGTGCAACAGGGAACATCAACACGCACACAAGAAAGAAAATCTGCGATTAAAAAGGTAGTTGTCGGGTCTACTTTTTGTAATGTTTAAATGCCTGTTTAGTATATTTAACCGACAACATACTGTGTACGATACTTAGACGATCCAACATTGTTCCATCCATAAGAATTATGAGAGATATCATATACGAGAAATTGAACGTTGTGCAAAGATGGTAGATTTAAGGTGGCATTGATTTACTGGCGGTTACCGTAGAATGTTATGTAATTGTTTGTCTCGAATGATGTATAATTTGTGTTTGTGTATTAAAGAGTGAATTCTGCAAAGTGATAATTGAATTCCGTTACCTTTTTTTTTTCCTTATCGGTATATTCCTTTTTCTTTTTATCTCAGTAAAAACTAGCAACTGATTGTGGGTGCCTGATTGCTGGCACGTTATAATTACTGCTTCTTCAGCCCATTCAGCGCTAAATTACTTAACTCGACCTATTTCGACGGCTGAAAAACAATCCACTGAAAGATATAAAGATTTTTATCTTATAGGCTTGCCCAAACAAATGGACGGTATAGATCTAAGATCAGACGGCACGTTCTGTGCACTCTGAATTATGATCGATGCCGCCCAAAAAGGTAAAAGCCCCTATATTCGCTTGAGGGGCTAAGAGGGTTAAAACGAAATTTTTTCCTGGCTAGCAGAATAAAGATTTAACTCTTTCAGAGCCAGTATATAAGTTCGACCTCTTTCGACAACTGATATGACGATCCTCTGAAACTGAGAGGGATTTTTTTTTATCTTACATTGAAAAAACTAAGCGGGCGGTGAAGATCAAAGTCAAGGGTGCATATTCACCAACCTCTCTTAAGAACGTTCTTTGTCTTACTCTCCAAAATTTTCAAAATTTGAAAGTAACATAACTTCTGATTAGCTAAACCAAATGGTTTAGCCAATCAGAAGTTGTGTTACTTTCAAATTAAGAAAATTATAAAAAATAAGACTAACAATTTCCGAAAGAACAATCGGTGAACAGCCTACGGGCCCAGATTGCATGTTCCATGCAGTCTGGTCTTGATCTATGCCCCCTGCAAAAGTCTATGTTTTCGCCTATGGCGTTTAATGATCAACCATATCATTTACCAGCATTTTCTCCTTTTCTCACAATGTTTTCTACCATTTCAAAGACAGTTTCCATTATTTTAGACATGTTTATCATCTGTAAATGCTTCGTATTTGGACAAATCCAAACTTTTGTCGTTTGCTAAAGGATCAAACCATTTTTGTGAAATATGGATAATCCACGTGAATCAAGATTTAACCCTTATGCTGCCAAGTGCTATTCAAGGACCTTTTTTCGGACAGTGTAGATCAAGATCAGACCGTACAGAACGTGCAGTCTGATCTTTTATCTACAATATTCGATATGGAAATATATATATATATATATATCCCCCCCCCCGGAAAAAAAAAAAAAAGAATTGAAATAGCATCATTAGGGGTTTAAATTCACTATCGGCTGGAAAGTTTCGTTTAACTTATGCAGCAGGTTATGGGTTAATACATAAATCTAAGGAAAACTATTGAAACAAGAGGAGAAATTTACTAGTGACTAGCGCTTCCTCCTATTGACACAGTGTAATGGTGAAGGCATAGGATTTGTACTGTTAAAAAATCCTGATTCCATCACGCAAGTCACGTGAGAGTGTCCATGGAAAACGCACTACATAGTCTCAGCCTGGTTCTTCTGAAATCTATGAAAGACAAGAGCAGAACAGAACAGAACACAATTCATTTAGACCTTTTCATTACATACATAGTGTTAGCACAATAAATTAAAAAAAAAAAAAAACTAATGCGACTCCACGTTGTTTCGTCCTGTAAATGCGTACAAACATATATATGACAGACCTTTTTTGATGCTGGATTTAGCAGCGTTCAAATGCAGACAGACAGACAGGCAGGCAGACAGACAGACAGACAGCATATTTTCTATTTCATCAAAGATAAATCTCATGACATGAGCTGAATTAAATTTGTCATCTACAAGTGCTTACAATTTGGATGAGTCTTAAATTTTGTCGTTTGGTAACGAATTAAATGTTTTCACAGACGACCAGGAAAATTGTATAGCCTACGTGTATAAAGTGATTTCAAACATTTGCAGACCATACATTGAATATGATTCGAATTATGCAACTTGCTTAAGGGTAGGAATCGTTGTGGTAATGGAGAAATGCTCGTTACCAGAATTTTTACCCTTTTTCAGCAAAGTTCATATAATCCGTTCAAAGGGTCGTAAAACCACGAGGTCCTTTAACCCTTTGAGCGGCATAGGCGAAAACAGGGGCTTTTGCGAGAGGTACAGAAAGAGATCACGGGGGTCCGGCGTGGCTCAGTGGTAAAATGTAGGATTCGTTACCTTACTGGAAGCACTCCCTTTTCATGTGGGCGTCCATTGGCAAGAAACTTCAGAATTTCTTTGGGGAAATGAATATAGCAGAGTTTCTAGTTGGTTGTATTTACGTTGCACTTACCCGTACTTAGGTCTGAAAGGCCTCTGCATGTCACAATCGAACTATATCGTATGCCAGCATAAAGGATACCCAGCAAACCTCTGACCACGAGTACAGACATAAAGGAATTTTGAGCCTTATTTCTTGAAAACTAAAAGTTTCACATTAGTTACATTGTAACTGCGGCTTGTGCTGCTCATTTCTGGAAACATAAGTAATGTCTGCCTCACATTCAAATGGTTTGACAGTGTAGAGAAAGTACATGTAATAGCATACAAAGAAACAAATGTAAATCGTCCTGGCATTTCATGATATGACGACCTTAAACAAGACTAGATCTTGAACTAAATCTAAAAGCTATTGCCTTCTCTGGGTTCGACTTTTTGTCATATTAAAACTGAAATCGGCGCTCTAGTGGGGGGGGGGGGTTTAATGCACCCCCGGGATGCTTTATACCAAGCAAATCATGACATAACTATATGGATCCATAAAAGTTCATCAGTTTGTCCAACAATATACTGGATCTGGAGGTAAAATGGTCCATTGCTTTAAAATGCAGAAAATTTACAACATTTAAAGAAGTAGCCTAAAAGTTTCGACCAATGTCAGCCTGCGCTGACATTTTAAAGCTTCGACCAATGTCAGCCTGGGCAGACTGCGCAAGCTGGCGGGAGTCGAATACTTTTTGCAGACGCATTATGTCCATTTTTTACAGAGCATGGCTCATATAGATCTAAAAGACTCGATCATACCAGTTAAATTAATTGCAAAAACTTGATGTCTTGATAATATTTCTATAATAAACCTTTCATCAGACGACAAGCTAGATCTAGTGGACTTGTCCAAAATCCAAAGCATTCAGTCCAGACGATGGAAATGTGGCTCAAATGCCGGAGTAGTCTTTGAAAGTTTATAAAAACATAGTGGGAAAAACACAAAATGCTGATTACCATCATTATCCCCTTTTCAATTATTTAGATGCTTTCTTTGTCAAGGTCGTTGAAATCCGGGACTGTGTGGTAATGGGTAAGTATCTTACTCTCTCGATCAGTCTGATTCCGGTACACGGATATGGTAGATCGAAAAGGCTTGTACGGTGTCGGAATACAATTAGCCTGGGGAGATTAGCCCGTAACTTGATATGACACAAGAATAATTGCCTTTGGCGACAGTAAAAGACATCCTCTTATCACTATACGCTTAAGAATATGAAAAATGGAAGGTGAGTAAATTTTGACAGCTCAGTATTTCTCTGTTCTGATATGATGCACATGTGATCAGCTTTCAAACAATATTCGCTTTTCTGTGGCAGTATCCGGAGTGAAAGAGTAGCCGGACACTTATTTATTTATTTATTTAAATAAAATGCTTATTAATACCGATGTTGCCTTTGATTTAAGGGGAAATAAAGTTGGAAATACACTGTCTAAACTCTTTACCAAACGAAAAATTCAAGACTTGTCTAATTTGCGAAGGGTCCTTTGAGAAAATGTGCAGACGAAGAAAAATTGTGGCTCAAAGATTGGATTTGTCATTTGTGTCTGAGAAGACGTTTCGCCCCCGAGACGTTTCCCCCTGAGACGTTTCCCCCCTGAGACGTTTCCCCCCAGGTCGTTTCGCCTCTATTTTTCACCCGTGGTCGTTTCGCCTCTGAACCCTAGTCGTTTCACCCCCAAACTATTTCCCTCGCTAGTCATTTCGCCCTCCCAAAACCATAGCAGAGAGAGTGAGCACCTTTAGAAAATATTAATGGTTGGTTCGAAGCACTTTGAATGACAATGTGAAGCGTTTATGATTGGTCCGTTGGTTCTTTAACCCTTAGGCTGCTAAGCGCGACTCGCTGACATTTTGCGGATACTGTCGATCAAGATCAGACTGCACAGAACGTGCAGTCTGATCTTCGTTCTACACTGTCCAATAAGGAGATATCATTCTCCCAAATTACCTTTGAAATAGCAACATTTGGGTTTTTACTGTCGGCTCAAAAGTGTAGACGATTGATTGATTGCACGGCTTTCAATGCTGTTTAAACCAATATTTCAGTTATATAGTGGCAGCCGGAGCACCTATCCATGCTTTCCTAGATAATCTCTTACCAGTACTCAGAACATTATTCTTTCCAAGCCACTAGCTGCTTTCCCACATAAAACATCGTTAAAACAATGGTTAGCAGTGAGAAAGGATTGAATCCTGTCGCAATGACTATCATCAATCCTTGGAAAGAAATTGGCTGAGCCGGGGGTCAACAATGTCGACAAGCAACGGCTTTAACCCATTACCACACAATCCCTACTTTTGACGACCCTGAGAAAGAAGCCTTTAGAAAACATTGTGGGAAAAGGAGAAAATGCTGGTAACCAGCATTTTCTCCTTTCCCCACAATGTTATCTACCCTTCACAAAACAAATTTTAATTTTTGAACCATACTTATTTTGTCGTCTGTAAATGCTTTCAATTTGGACTAGTCTACAATTTTGTCGTGTGGTAATGAGTTAAAGGGTAAACTTGTCAAATTGGTTTATCTTTTGTTTCTAGTATATCTTTTATATACAATGTCTATCAAAAGTATACTAACTAAAGTGAAAAATTCTTTTTTTGTGCATTGCACGTCATAATGAAGTGAATGGTCGCGGCCATCTGACGGCAGCAGCGACTTTGTATTTACATCTCTTTCAGCTACAAGGTTATCTTTTAAAAAATTCATGACATCTAAAATTATTTTCTGGTCAAAAGAGTCTATGTGTTTCCGGTCAAATGAATATTTAAATACGTGCCGTCATAAATCTTAAATTACACCTGATTATCAAGGCGTTAATTATGTATTACGCAATCTATGCCATTTCGGCTGTGCTACTGTGAAGTTGCGTTGTTGATTACGCCAACCCTTTCTCGCATTATGCATTACTCTCAGTTTATATACAGTATTTTGAAGATACATAAAATGTTCAGTTTTTTTTTTAAACAAAACCTTGATGCCCGTATCAAATTTTATCAAAAGCCATAGGTGCCTTTGTATATCTTTATGTAGAAAAACATAAAAAACAAGATTTCAATATCTTGATTAGTCATTTATTCTTCTGAGGTTTGTTGGGAATAGGGTGGATTGATATTATGGGTGTGTGTGTGCGTTAACAAGGGGGGAGAGAGAGAGAGAGAGAGGTGCACTACAGGGATTCATTAATAAAATCTTTTTGCTTTTTTTTTAAAATCAAAATAACTTCTTAAACTTTTACCACACAAAAACGAATTCTAAGGACCTTGAGCTGACGGCTTTTAATGACATTGTGCAGAAAGGAGAAAATGCAGGTAAACAGAATTTGCTACTTTTTCCACAGTGATTTCTATTTTCAAAGGAAAATGCTGCCAACTGAACGACTGCAAATGCTTTGCTAAGGAGTTCAGACTTGGGGATAGATATTGGGATAAACAAAAAAATACAGTTGGCTATTATTCCGTCACGTTTTGTCCGAAATGAATTTTTTATACCGTTGGAAAGCTACAAAAAAAAGAAATTGCAATGGAGCCGGATATGTGTCATTCATGAAATATCCATTATCTCCCGCCAAATGGCATTCTACAAATACACATCTATCTAATTTGGGCATTCTGGGTACAGAACAGGACTACTTTTCAAAACAACCGTTACTTTAAATTTCAAAATGAAATAAACGTTTACTCAATAACACACTACCTGGTTCGATTCATTCAGCTATGATCGGCTAGCATGTAACCTATGCATCGGCCATTTATTAAAACAGCCCATACATGCTTGGGTAATAGGCTAATAGCTTCGGTGTACGGGGATGGGTGATGCGTCATAGCAGACAGGTCGAATCTTTGAAGAATATGACATGCGCAGACAACGATGAAATACCTGGAAGAAAATACGAAAATCTTACCTAATTTTGATTGACAATATTTCAAAATATATTTCATTGATCATTTTGTATTTCATCTCATATGAAAGGCAGATATATACCTTTAACAATAATTTCTGCAGAATCAAACGCACCGTTATCCTGTTAAAGATGACTATAAGATCTGAGGTACAGTTGTGTTGGTTAGGGAGCGAAATGACTGGGGGGAAACAACTAGGGAGGCGAAGTGACCAGTGGGGGCAAAATGACTAGGGGGGAAATGACCAGGGGGGAAACATCCTGGGGGCGAAACGACTAGGGGAGGAAATGGTTTTGGGGCGAAACGACTCGGAATCTGAGAAGGTAGAGAACAATGCGGGGAAAAGGAAAAAAATACTGGTTACCAGCATTTTGTCCTTTTCCAAAAAAGTTCTTTAGATCCACATTTGAAATTTTGTTTACCATTTACAACACAATCCCAAATTTCACAGCCTCTGATAAAGAAGGCTTTAAAAACATTGTGGGAAAAGGAGAAATATGCCTTTCCACAATGTTTTCTACCCATCTAATAAACAAACCCTATCATTTGAGCCAAATTTTAATCTTCAAACCCTCAACCCTATGGCAAACGACAAAAAACATTTTCTTGTCCAAATTGAAAGCATTTGCAGATGACAAATTAAATATGACTCATACAATGGGATTCATCATGAAGTGGGTAGAAAGCATTATTAGAAAAGGAGAAAATGCTTCTTACTATCATTTTCTCCTTTTCCGACAGTGTGTTTCCGAAGGCCTTTTTATCAGGATTGTTAAAAGTCAGATTGAGTGCAAAAAGGGTTTACTCTTTACCAGCTGGCCAAATTCAAGACTGGTCCAAATTTAGAGCATTTGCAGATGACAAGTAAATATAGCTAAAGGATTGGATTTGGTCCAGAAACTGGAGGTATAGAAAATAGTGTGAACTGGTGAAAGTGCTGGTTACCAGGTGGATGTAGATCAAAGGGGTAGAAAACATTGTGGCAAATTGAGGAAATGCTACTACTGTTTTCAAAACCCTCTTTCTTCACAGTTATAAAAGCATAGAATTGCTTGGCAACCCCAATAGAAGTAAAATTAGAAAAATAAATTTGCAATAGATTCTAACTATAGCATCATTTTGCAATACAAAGCTGTATTGTGAACTGTATTCACCAACCATTCTAGATAATGATTAAACAAGAAAATCTGAGACTAGCCATTTGATTAGCTAAGAGCTTTTCTTAATCAAATGATTGGCTAGTCTGTAAATTCAGAAACTGAACAGTGTTTTGAATGATAAGAAAAGATAGCTCCTTAACTGTCTATGCCTCTCTCCTTGTCCTTCAAAGATAATGGAGAGTTGGGTAAAATGTCAATGATTCAGGGTGTTTACTTTCCAATATTTTGAACAGTCAAGCAGTTTCTTTGATGACCTGATATTAATTTGTTTGAACCACGTCCTTTTTTTTTTTTTTTTTTTAACAGACAGCAGTAACCACAGTAGTTTATTGGTAATAGTTTTGGATACCAATCCTGTATGGTGGGGTAGAAACTTTGATAGTACAGAACAACAGGTAAATGCATGTAGTTATGAACATACAGTCTTAATGCAAGTATAATTATTGTTGTACTGTTTTCTTCTTCCAGTTACAGAAAGTGGAACTTGTAAACATAACACTTAATTACATGAAAATTGTACAAAAAGGGTACCAAAACCTGGTTAATTCTCATGTCTTGTACATGTATTTCTGTCTGTATTTAAGTTTCTGTATATATTTCAGTATTATGCCATCTTTACAAGGGTATAAAAATACCAGTCTTTGATAAAATTTTCTCAAAATTTGCAAAATTAAATCTGTTTGGGTGCCATTTAAAGGATTGGAACTTATTCCAGTGAGTGCAAAAGACTTGAGGTTTTGAACAAACCTGGACCCTTAGCATTCTGTGCTAATATGCCTTAAGCCTGTAAAATCTTTTGAAATGAATCACATTTTGATATGGTGTAAGCTTTCTAGCATGAAATCCTAAAGAAAACATTATGACTTACATAGATATTTCTCAAATTAAGTAATAATAGATACATGTAAAATGGGGGGGGGGGGGGAGATACTAGAATCAGGTTGTCTGTTTGCTAACCAATCAGCATTCACAATTTTGTTTCTCTTCTCCTTGTATGGCTTTCAACCAGTTTAGGTGGCCTCTAAATGGATGCCTTCCTACCATATTATGGTTGGTCAACTATAACGGGAGTATGGCCTCTGAGCTGGTGACTTGGCAACCAGTGGGGGGGGGGGGGGGATTTATTCAGCTTGCTACATGACTTTTAGTAATTAATGGATCAACCTTTGTCAATGACTTTTCTTTGAATCATCGCAGCTGTCCTTGTCAAGATGTGTGGATGCAGTGATGGTGTTTGCTAATTCACATTTGATGATGAACCACAGAAACAGGATTGCCATCATAGCTTGTCATTCCAATGCTAGGTAATTATTGCTATATTCTTATCATTTTAGAATTTTAGACCGGTCAAAAATAAAACATTTTGCAGACATCAAATTAAATACGGCTGAAATAATAAAATTTGTCTTTGAAAGGGTAGAGAACATGGCTGGAAAAGAAGAAAATGCTGGTTACCCGCATTTCTCCTTTTCTAGAATGTTTTCAAAAATCTCTTGTCTCAAGGTTGTAAAAACACAGGATTGTTTGATAAGGGATGAACGAATTTCCAGTTTTTTGTTGTTTTTTGTTGTTCATACTGCAGCAGAGCACATAATTATGAAAACATATGGCAAAAGAAGCATCCTACCTTTGCTTGAAGATTTTCTGATGTATTCACATGTTAACCCTTTACCACACAATCTTGAGTTTCAACAACCCCTATGGAAGAATGCTTTTGAAAACATTGTCAGAAATGGAGAAAAATGCTGGTAACCAGCCTTTCCTGCTTTTCCCACTGCTTTCTAACCTTTCAAAGACAAGTTCCATTATTTTAACCAAGTTTTATTTGTTGACTGCAAATGTTTTGAATTTAGACAAGCCCAAAATTTTGTCATCTGGTATAGAGTTAAATATAAAGTCATATTGATAATTTATATTTTGCTAGTACAAGCACATAGACCTTTTGCATTTCCTGAGTCATCTGCTGTTATAGATGCAAATGCCTGATTTAATTAGTTAATACCAAATATGACTTTTCACAATTTTTTCGCAGTTGGCTTGATTTTTTGAAAAATAGTGGCAAAATGAGCTGTGGCTTGTCATTGTAATTGCTTCTTTTACCACTCTGCATGAAAAAAAGTTCTTCCACTAATTTTTCTCCATTATGTCACTGTGACTAAGTGGTTGAATTTGACACAACAGAAAGGCTTTATTTGCAAAAGTGTTTCAAGTAGGAAAGATCTTTAGTTGTAGAGAAGTGATTTCTTTTATTTATAGTCAGCTGAAATGTGATAATTATGATTTCAGTCATTTTCTCTACCCCAAAAGACAAGATAGTAATCAGGACACAGATGGAAGCACAACTGGAGATACTCATGATGGGAAATATGAGTTATTTGATCACATGAATTCTCAAATAAAGGAGGAAGTCAAAGAACTGATTCTGAGTGGTATTTGTTTATTTTCTTAACTTTTTTCTAAACTCTTTACCATACAGAACATTTCTGTTTGTATTATGGCAATAGGCAGCATTAAAAAATTCAGTGAGCAAAATGGTGCAAGGCTTTTTCTTCTTATAAAATATTAACCCATGGAGTGCCAAGTAAAAACCAACAAACAGTTTCTGTTAGGATTAAGATCCAGATAATTACAGTTTGGAGGTTGTTCTTATCCAGACTGCAGACAGTCTAGATCAAAGATCAAACTGCATTTGTTTGTTCAGTGCGATCTTGATCTGCAGTGGTCACAAAGGCCACTTAAGTTGTGAAAGGCAATTTGAGGGTTAACAAAGTTTTTTTATTGTGGAATTTCACTTCCAAGTGATATGCCTCAAAATAGTAGAGCCCCACAAGCACTGGAGTTAAAGTTCAAAACTTATCCATAGGAGACAGTATGTTCCATTTGATGAAAACCTAAGTAATGTCTCATAGTGGTAGAGAGGTAAAATTCAAAGCTTATCCATAGTAGACAGCAGGCCTAGGAGACAGTATGGTCCATTCGATGAAAAACTAATTATTAAAAATATACTTTAGCATGGAATGTCTAGGAATGACTAAAGCTGTACATTAGTATGGAATATCTGAATCTGTATTTTACATGTAAAGCTGTAATTTAGTATTGAAAATCTAAAGCTTCACTTCAGTACTGATTGTCTAAAGCCCTACTTTAGTATTGAACAAATTAAAGAGAAGTAATTCAAAATTCATTTGCTCTTGTCAAATCTTGAATTCTTTCTTTGCTTGCATGACAGACAAAGTCAAGCTTTATTTCCTCTGAATCCTATTATTTATTATTTCAGGTCCCAATATTGAAATGGAGACAGATTCTCTTATAGCAGGTGCCATGGCTATTTCACTTTGCTGTATCCTTGATTAAGATTATTTCCTATTCACCGGTAACCTCTCTTTTAACTTCTTCTCAAACAACAATATTTTAAATGGGTCCAATTTGAAAGCGCTTGCAGAGGACAACATTTATATGGCACAAATGATGGATTTTGTATCAGATAGTCTTGTAAATATTGTGGGAAAAGGAGAAAATACTGGTTACCAGCATTTTCTCCTTTTCCCACAATGTTTTTATAAGGCCTACTTCTCAATGTTGTTAAAACTCAGGACTGTGTGGTAAAAATGTAATTCTAACATGACATGTGAATTGGGCTCTATAAACACAGTGCAACGAAAGCGTGGTAAAATCTACGTTATTCTATGTAGAGTCACATCATTCTGTATAGAGTGACGTCATTCTGTATAAAGTAAGTAAGTAAGTTATTCAATGGAATATAATCTGCATCCGCGTTTTTACCCTAAGTATGAACTTGTTTTCCTTTGATTAAGAGTTGGTCATGTTACAATGGAAATAATCTTCTTTCTGTCGTGGTTTATCGTTCAATAAACCACGTTGTGAGTTATGAGGCGCAATGACTCACTACTGTGGTTTATTGAACGATAAACCATATTAGAAAGAAGATTATTTCTTAAATGGAATCTGCAGCTGAATGATCAAAGGAGCAGTTGCTCATTACAAGCAGTTGCTCATATTCCACGGTGATTTCCATTACAGTAGGAAAACTAACTTTAAATACCTTTGAATGTATGTGCTTTATTTCATGTGTGCGGGTTTTAGATAGACCCTATATTATCTTGCACAGTTTAAGGTGAAGGTGTAGACTGTATTAACAGATTAATCCTTTACTAAACAATCCCGTCATTTCATGACCCTTAAATGAGGGCTTTTGAAAACAATTTCAGAAAAGGAAAATGTTCTTTTCCCACAATGTTTTCAGCCCTTTCAAACACAAACCCCATCATTTGAGCAATATTTGTCATTTGCATTTGCTTTCAATATGGATAAAGCCTAAAATTTTGTTTTCTGTTAAACAGTCAAAAGAAGTAAAATATGATTCTAGTGTTGTACTTTTTTCTGTGTGTGATTCGTGTTGTGTTTGTCCTAAACCTGTCTCAGACATTCACAGAATAGAAAAAGAGCTGGGTGTTGGAATGAACTTATCCTCAAGAATTTTAGTAAGTTTACATAATTATGTATTTATTTCATGAATCATAGCTTCTTTCAAAAAGATAAAAGTATGCATGGTTCTCTTCCGCTATTAAAATGATTTAAGAATTTCTAATGTTTGTGTCTTAACTCTATTGGATAATCCCATGTGTATTTTTTCATGACCCTGTCAAAGAGGACTTTTAAAAACATTGTTGGAAAATGGGAAAATGCTTGTCACAAGCATTTTCATGTAACCCCACAATTTTCCATCAGCAAATGCTTTCTATATGGACAGTTCTGAAATTCTAGCATTTGGTAAAGACTTGATAATAAGCATAATTACTCTACTGATATCCTGTCTGCATATTCAGAGTTCTGTTGACTACATTCTTCATTCTTATGTCACTATCAGCTGGCCATTCATCAATCCACCTATCAACCTATCTCTCTGTCAATCCATCCCTGTCTGTCCATCTTTTTTCCATCCATGCATCCATTTGTCCATCCATACATTTGTGCATCCATTTGTTCGTCCATCCGTCCATCCATCCATCCATCCATCTTTGATGTGCATTTCAGGTAATCAAAGGATCAGAAGACAATCCAGCTCAGTATATGAACTTTATGAATACAGTGTTTACAGCACAAAAACTTGTAAGTAATCCTAGTTCTGTTTATATTAATTATCTGTTTTACCATAATAACCTTTCTTACCATTATTATTTATTGCACATTTTTTTTTAACTCTTTACTAGACGATAAAGTTCCTGACTTTCTAAATTGACATTCGACAGAAAACAATGTGGAAAAGGGAGAAAATGCTGGTCTAAGTAGACAGGTAAATGTGTGAAAGTCAAACAAGGTGTGCATGTGGGGAATAAATGCAAAACATTGAAGCAAATTCTGAAATAGCTCACAAAAGGCTAAATAAATCAAAGGTCTTGCTGGTAAAAATGTGACATCGGAATATGAATGGATTTGGTAGATACCACCTTGTAGCTGTAACCCTCTCCAAATGTTTCAAATAATCGATTTGCTCTTAATGTTTGAAGCCCCTTTCTCAACTGATTAGTTGCCAGTTTGGCGAGTGTAGAGTAAGATCAGACTGCACAAAACATGCACACTGATCTGTGATCTATACTGTCCCCTTTGCGTAGACATTCTGCACAAAAAAAAAACTACCATTTGAACAGCATTTACATGTATTTGGGTATTATATCTCTGTGGCAAATGTCTCCTAAGATTAAAGTTAAATAGAGCTCTCATTTTGTTTTATTTCCAGAACGTTGTGATAGATGCATGTGTCCTTGATAATGACTCTGGATTACTTCAACAGGTAAGTAAATATGAACCATGCTGTGTGAAAAGGGGGCTCAGTGCATCTGCGAAAAGTATCGATTCAGGTGAGTCCGCGCAGGCTGACCTGGGCCAAAACTTTTCGCTATTGGTCAATTTTCTGTATGTCCACAGACCAGTCTACCTCATCATTAAGTCAGTTGTTATAAAAAGAGGCTGATATGGATCCATAAGTATGTGATGACTTGCATGTTATGATGACTTACAGAGATGCATTAAGCCCCCTTTTGCCAGAGCGTTTTTCATATATTTTAATGAGCCATGCTCTGTGAAAAGCAGGTTTAACACATCTTCAAAAATTACCAATCCATGTGAGCCTGCACAGTTCCCACTAGCTGACTTGGGTCAAACCATTTGGCTGTTTGTAAATTCCTTGGTTGTCAAAGGATCATTCTACCTCATGATTCAGTCTGTTGTTAGACAAAATGGATTTTATTGATACATGATTATTTGGTGATAAACTTGGTGTAATGCATCACGGAGATGCTTTAAAACCCCTTTTGCCTGAGCATGGCTTAAATTTATTATGACCTTTAATCTCTCTGGTAATCCTTTGTCATACAAGTACAATTTTTTATGCTCCAACTGTAGGCAGTTTATCAAAAATGCTTTTGGAAAAGAAAAGGAGCATTGGCTAGTAACAAGCAATTGCTCATTTGCAAGAAGATGCTTTCAAAAATTACATTTTCCTTTTCTTCATTTGTTTCCCTTATTACTAGATCAGATGTCATGTTTTGAGTCCTCTGATCTGGGATTTTTATCAGTCTTCAATATAGTGGTAAATATGTATTTAAACCTGTACCAAAAAATTCTGTGTTTTAATGACTCTGGAGAGGAAGGGTTGTCAATAAGTTATTCTTATTGTGGTGTATGATCTTTCGATATCATAGTCTCTGTAACTGTCAGTGTCCATTTCATTCATTTAGTGCTCAAGCAGCATTTTCCCATTATGTTTTTAAAAGCCTTCTTCCAGAGGTTTGGTAAAACTCAGAGCCGTGTAGTGAAGGGTCAACTATCAAAGTCCACTTTGTTTATTCAGTACTCTAAGACTTTAAGTCTTTACCAAAGGATAAAATGTTAGACTTGTCAGAATTGAAAGTGTTTCCAGACAACAAATAGAATGCAGCTAAATTGAAGAGATTTTTCCTTGAATGGGTAGAAAATATCGTGAAAAAAGAAGAAAATGCTGGTCACCAGCATTTTCTTCTTTTCCTACGATGTTTTCAAAGGCCTGCTTTCTTTGTTTGGTAAAGGGTCAATATCATGTGTTGTAGATTAGTCAACTTGAAGTGAAAGCTAAATGTATTTCTTACTAGGCAGCAGATATTACAGGCGGCTTGTACCTGAAAGTACCACAGCCAGCAGGACTCTTACAGTATCTTTTGGTAAGTTTCAAACTTGCAACATCCCCTTCCCTCTTTGTTAACCTCATATAACTACAGGTAGGTGTCATACTAAATTGTAGTAACAGACCTTTTAATTGTTACACTTTCACTGTAAGTTTTAAGATTTTGGCCATACAGTAAGGTCAGTACAAATTTCTACAGACAGGTTTTGTCTTTTAGAAATTTTAGCATCAAGGGCATTGCTACCATCTTTGGTCTCATTTGTTGAGAAAGAAATGTAAATTTTTAGTGTCAAATCTCAAGTTTGAACAAGTCTGAGAAACAAGGTTTTGAAAGCATTGTTTGGAAAGGAAAAAAGCTAGAAACCAGCTTTGTCTCTTTGTCCTAGAATGCTTTACTACCTTTTAGGTTAAACTGGCAGAAACCACCATTTTCTCCTCTTCCCAACATTTTTTCAAAAGCCTTGTGTATTGGGGTTGTAGAAACGTGGGATTGAAGGATTGATAAAGGATTAAACAATGCTTACATAGTTTCATAAAAACAGAGATCATCTCTTGGTCATCATTCTTTAACTCTATACCAGCTTTCTGCTTTTCCCACAATGTTTTCAAAAGCCTCCTTTCTCATAGTTGTTAAAAGTCTGGATTGTTTGGTAAAGGCTTAAAGGCTTTTCTTTTATAGTAAAATCAGCCTAGACAAACTATTCAAACCACCAGTAACTACATAAAGACTAATAAAGCAATGCAAAGTATATCTATTGTTACATTTCCATCCTTGATAAGTATTTAATTTTTTGAAAAAGAAAAAAGGGGTTAGGAAGTATTGTGGACTGCTGAAGCCAACATCTCAAGCATACACTCATGATATACGGTAGTTCATGTTTTCCAGTGTTTCAAGTTAGCTTCAAGATTGCATATTTTGTACTTTTTATTTGGAAAGGGTAAAATATCATATTGATCAGAAGTTCTTAATCATTATGCGAAAACACCTTCAGATTACTCTCATTTTCCAGGACTATTGTATTAATTGATTTATTGAATAGTTGATTGATTGGTTGGTTGATTGATTGATTGCTTAGTTAAGTGATTGATTGATTATTTGAGTGAGTGACTGACTGACTGACTGACTGATGGAGTGATTGATTGACTGATGGAGTGATTGATGGAGTGATGGATTGATTAATGGAGTGATTAATTATATGGTGTTTTTTTTTTTCCATTTTCAACAATATTTCACTTTTATCTTGGCAACCAGTGCACCTGTTCATGCTGCTTTCCTGTAGTTTCTTTTAAGCTGAACTTTGTGTAATTTTTCTGTCCAAGCCACAGACTGCTTTCCCACATAACAATCATTGAAACATTGATCAGCAGTGAGAGAGAATCAATTCTGCTGCAATGACTATCATCAATCCTTAGTAAGAGCTGTCTGAGCTGGGGATTTAAATCGGCCTGGTTTCAACTCCTGTACTGCTGGGCCTAGGTAGCACAGTCAATTGCCCACACAACTTGAAAACGGGGTGTTGCCGCTTCGAATTCTCAGCTGGGAAAATTACCCAATTTGGGCAAACCTTTACCAAACAATTCCAGGTTGCGATGACCACAAGAAAGAAATCTCTTGGAAACATTGTGTGAAAAGGATAAAATGTTGGTTACAGTATTTTCTGTTTTGTTTACTGTTTTTTCTACTCTTTCAAAACAAAGCTAATTATTTGAACCACATTAAATCTAACATCTGCTAAAGCGTTCAGTTTGGACCAGTCTAAAATACATGTATTGTTGATCTGTAAAGGGTTAACCTTAAACCAGAAATTACCAGGTTTGATTGGTCCATATTAATAGCTGAAGCAAATCACAAATTAAATGTGGCTCAGGTTTGCCTGCGGAAAGATAGAAAGGATGAGGAAAGATACTGGTTGCCCATTTCTACATTGCCCATGAAAACTTCCTTTCATATGGCTTGCAACATGTGAAAAGGGGCATTCGGACATTTGCTAGATTGTCGTCTCAGATCAGCCTGTGCAGTCCGCGCAGTCCACGCAGGCTGAATCGAGATGGCACTTTACGACTACATTAGATTTTGTCCTACAGTAGACTTGCGTGAAACAGAAAATTACCTAAAAACGGAAAGTGTCCTTTTGGATTACTGTGCGCGGACTGCGCAGGCTGATCCCTGACGACATTTTACATGAATGTCCGAATGTCCCTTTTCGTGTGTTGCAGGCCATATGGTGATTAGAATATGAGCAATGCTCTGGCAAAAGGGAATGTAAATCTACCACACAACAAAGTTTTAGACTTTTCCAATTTGAAAGCATTTGCAGACGACAATGTTGCACAAATTATAAATTTGTCTTTGAAAGATTTGCAGGTAAAAACATTGTAGGGGAAAAAGAGAAAATGCTAGTTACCAACATTTTCTCCTTTTCCAACTTTTTTTTTTTTGGAAGTCTTTTTCTTTAGGGTCATTAAAACTATGGATTGTATGGTAAAGGGTTAATGTATCTTCATAAAGTATAATACCAAGAAAGTCATGACAGAATTTTTGATCCCAAAAATCTGTTTTGTCTAACAATAGACTGAATCATGGGATAGAATGGTCTGTTGACCTGCAGAAAATGGACCAGTAGCAAAAAGTTTCGACCTAGCCTACATGGATTGCACAGGCTGACCTGGGTCAATACTTTTTGCAGATGCTTTAAACCCTCTTTGTCAAAGGGCATGACTCAAATGATTTGCTAAGTTAACTCTTTACCAAACAACACAATTGTAGACTGGTCCAAATTGAAACATTTGCAGACAACATTTAAGTTTTAGCTGAAATGAAGGTAACTCAAGTGTATAAAACCTTGTGGGAAAAGGAGAATGTTACCAGCATTTTCTCCTTTTCCCACAATGTTTTCAAAAGGCTATTTCATCAGGGTCATTAAAACTCGGGATTATATGGTAAAGAGTTAAGGGTTAGGTATTTACCCCCTGCAGACAACTTTTAAACATGTATGGCTAAAATGATTTTTCTAAGAAAAGATAGAAGAAAGGAGAAAATTCTTGTAACCAAAGTAGAAAAAAAAAAGTAGATCTAAAGGTAAAACAAGCTGAGATAGAATGTAAAGGATTACTACAGTGCTATAGAGTAATAATCAATGATGTCTCAAGAGTGCTGCATTAGACTATGGTATGTGATGCTACATGCCAAAACTTGTTGTATCTATCTAGTGCAGGCTTTCAACTGGTCTAAACATGTTCCTCGAATCTTTAGCAGACAGTAGAATTTTAGACTTGTCCAAAATGAAAGCATTTGCAGACAGACAGTGCCCTAACTGTTTGTGTGCAACTGTTACAGACAGCAAATTAGCTGAGTCTCAGTTGACGTACTTTGTGTTTGAATGGATTGAAAACATTCTGGAAAAAGGAGAAAATGCTGGTTACCAGCATTTTCTCCTTTTCCAGTAATGTTTTCCAAACCTTTCTTCATTAAAAAAAAAAAAAATGGGATTGTGTGGTAAAGGGTTAACTAGATTAGACCATATAAATCATTAGGGGGCAAAAAGTAGACCATTTGTATTACATGTATTTAGGTTCAGTCCATTTACTCAGAAAAATCATTTTGCAGGCTTCTGCAGTAGACAGAAAACACTGTTGCAATAAGAGCAATGAACATTTTTTTAAAATCAATTGCTCATTTTCCTACCATGTTTTGAGATTCTGTCATTTTACAGAAGATCACTTGCCTCTCACATTTATTTGTTTTGTTGCTTCATCTTATAAGGGTCATGTCCAAAAATAGACTGTAAAGTAAAGAGATTACTGGTTTTTCCGTATCTAATGAATGGAGAGAAAAATCCAATAGTATTGATTTTATTTATTTTGAACACTTTCCAATATTTATATGAATGAGCGAAGAGGGTATTTTAAAGGACATGAAAACAAATCAGATATGTACATAAATAATCATATTTGTTAGTGCTGTTCCTATAAATGATGATGATGATGATGATGATGAGACCTCACATCTCTTGCTGTCTCATCTTGGTCTTCCTTGTCCACAAAATGTTGGAAAAAGAGAGAATGCTTGTAATAAGCATTTTTCACTTTTCCAATAATGTTTACAAAAGTCTTTTCTTTCACAGTTGTGAGGATCTTTTAAAAACTTTATGGGAAAAGGAAAAATACTTTTAACAAGCATTTTGTCCTTTTCCAACAATGTTTTCTGCTCATTCATAGACAATTCATGCGAGCAACATTTATTTTGATGTATGCAAATGATTTCAACTTAGACAAGTCTAAACTTTTGTTGTCTGATTACGAGTTACAGTAACCCTTAGG
Organism: Hippopus hippopus; assembly: GCA_946811185.2. Lineage (NCBI taxonomy): Eukaryota > Metazoa > Mollusca > Bivalvia > Cardiida > Cardiidae > Hippopus > Hippopus hippopus. The sequence continues at coordinate 20,574,458 of OX328109.1, read as the reverse complement.
CTGCTAAGCGTGACTCAATGACCTTTTGTGGGCAGTGTAGATTAAGATCAGACTGCAAAGAATGCACAGTGTAATCTTTGATCTACATTGTCTAAAAATTACCTTTTACAACAGCTAAACCTTAGTTTTTATCATCAGTTTGAATGTTTAGTTTCTTTATTCAGCAGGATAAGGGTAAATGTTACCTTAAGCATGGTAAGAGCTTAGATCAGTCAATACAAGGACATGACAGACATGTTGTAACAAAAATCCAACAAGTTTAATCAAAGAGCTGGCAGGCACCCAGTGCAATCGACATGTCACTATGTGTTTCTTGTTGTGGCTGTCGCTGTCTGGACATATCACGTTCTTGACAGGACATGCCTCAACAGATATTCGTATTGAATAATCAGGGAAAATCCTGCTATGTCTCTCTTATATTTATAGGCATTTTGTGCTATCTTTGTGAACTGCCTTAGTATTGATTACATGTAATTACATTGAGCTTTTTTATAAAAGAAAGTGTCTAACCCCTTATCCTGCTTTCAAGCCAATAGAAAAAAACAGAACAATGCTATTTCAAACTTTTTTTTTTGTAAAGAAATATCTCCTTATCAGACAGTGTAGATCCAAGATCAGACTGCACAGAATGTGCAGTCTGATCTTGATCTTCACTGTCTGCAAAAGGTCAGTGTGTCGCGCTTAGCGTCTAAGAGTTAACTATCCACCAAACTATTATGTGTTTTTTCACCCGAAAAGAATGTTTTTGAAAATATTTTGTGGACAAAATAGAAAATGCTGGCCAGCAGCATTTTCTCTTTTCCCTACTATCATTTTCACTCATTCAAATTACTTAAGCTACATAATTTGTTAACTGCAAAATTAATGCAATGGATGCTTTCAACTTTGGACAAGTCTTTGATTTTGTCATCTAGTTGCTGTTAATTCTTCACCAAACAACATGATTGTAGACTTGGCAAAATGGAGAGCATTTACAGAAGGACAAATAAATATCACCAAAACATGAAATTTCCCTTATGGATGGTAGAAAACATTGTGGGAAAAGGAGAAAATGCTGGTTACTAAAATGTTTTTAAAAGCCTTTCTACTCCAGAGTTAATAAAAGTTGGGGCTGTATGGTAAAGGCTTGATTGTTATGTTGCATAAAAGATTTAGTGTTAGTACAAGGGTCCTCCAATAATGAGTGAGACTGTTGTCATATCTCAAATATTGTCTGACAGATTTTAATGAAACTTTGCACATATATTGCCTAACATATTAGCAACACAAAAATTACGCCAAATGACGTTACGTTATGACGTCACACTTATGACGTCACTTCCTGTGACACAAACAACTGCAACATGGCCAGCTTCACAGCAGAAGAACAACGTGCATATATAAAAATTGAGTATTATAAGGGTAGCACTGGAACAGAGATTTTTCAAACCTTACAAAAAGTTGGTGGAGACCAAGCTATTTCTTGTGCAGCAGTGTTCCGGTGGATTGCACAGTTTAAGGAAGGAAGGACTAGTATGCAGAAGCAACCCAGCCCAGGTCCGCCAACAGAAGCAACAATAGAAGAAAATATCCAAAACGTGAAGGCTGTAATGGAGACTGATCGAAGATACACATGCGAAGAAGTAGCCAATGAAATTGGGATAAGTCATGGGTCAGTACATACAATTTTGACAAATAAGTTAAACATGCGACGTGTTACTGCAAGGCAGGTACCCCATGCACTGAGCTCGGAGCAGAAACAGGCAAGAGTGGATGTTGCCAGTCAATTACTAAAAATACAAAAATGAGGGTGATATGTTTCTTAACAGGATAGTGGCAATAGATGAGACTTGGATACGAAGTTATGAACCAGAACTAAAAAGACAATCTTCAGAATGGCACACGCCGGGATCCCCACGACCCATTAAATTCAGGCAAAAACAAGGAAATTTGAAGATGATGATGATTTTTGCCTATGATAATCACGGCATATTAGCTGCAAATCGGGTCCCGATCGGGAAAACAATCAATCAAGAGTATTATCATACATTTCTGATGTCTGTCTTGAGACCTGCCATTCGCAAGAAGCAACCGGAGCTGCTTGAACTTACACCATTCTGCATGACAACGCCGCCTGTCACAAGGCAGGTAGGGTGACGTCACTTTTGACGTTCTGTACCTGGGACATTTTACCGCACCCTCCATATTCTCCAGACATGAGTCCTCCAGACTTTGATCTTTTTCCTAAGTTGAAAGAACCATTGCGAGGTGTGCATTTTGAGGATTTAGACGACCTGGAATTAGAGGTGGCCAGTCAAATTCGACGCATTAACTCTGGTTGCCTAGCAACGGGAATAAGAAGACTTCCTCACCGATGGAATTCTGTCATTGAAAAGGGAGGAGCCTATATTGAAGGAATGTAGGAACATTGGATCAGTATTAGTTCAGGTATTTCTTCAATAACTACAGTCTCGCTAATTATTGGATGACCCTCGTATATGTTCACAACTTTCTGTATTGCCACTGACAACTTTCTTGAAATATTTTGGCAAGAGGAGAAACTGCTTGTAACACAATTTGTTCACACTGATTTATAACATTAAACCTTACCTCCTTACCAGAGGGCAAGATT